>JABCMI010000009.1:9877399-10477399 GCA_026261945.1 Hirschfeldia incana
CACAGCTCGCAGATTCTTATGGGATTACAAAAACATAAATCTGTTACACCAGCTTTTGCGAGTTACTATTCAAAATTAATCAGGTGGTGCCCATTGTCAAATGTAAGAACATACGGTGCTTATGTGTAAAAGTAAAACAACAACAGAACAGCACAGACTCTCAGATTCCCTTGCCTTGTTACAGAGACTTTGGTGCCGACAAGGGTTACAGAAAACTGAAGGCCCTTAAAAACGTGAAACTTGGTTTATTCAAGAGAGATGTCTCACTCCCAAAAACTCTATTTTCTTCAGTTTTGCCTCTCATGAATACTTAATGCTTCAGTCATAAGAACATCACTATCTGCAGCACTTTGACTTGCACGGTTAAATCTTCTCGTCTGATCATCTTACCCAACTCGATGTTTGAATCTAGCTCACCGGTTGTCTCCATCTTTAGTAACAGCTACTGCTCATAATTTTCTTTAGTGTACATAGGATCCAATCTCATGTCTTTGCCTTGCGGCATAGACAAAGCATCTCCCATACACTATCAACAACCCTTTGTATTATACCATCAGTCATTCCAAGAACAACCTTAAAAGAAGTGAAAAAAAAGAAGTTAATTAACCAAACTCTCTTAGACAGCATAAACACACAAGCGTTTTGTTTTGTAAGAGGTCCGGATACTTAGATTATCGAAAAAAAAACACACACACACACAAGCGTTTAAACACAGAGCTTTTTTAGGTTAGCTATTTTAATATTGTTTGGTTTCTGATACCTCTCGCGACAGAAAAACCTTTTTTATTGTTTAGTCTCGGATTAGTCTAGAGTTTTCTTTTCTTTTTTTCTTTTGCTAAATGATTAGTCTAGACTTGTATAAACCATTGTTTCTTCGTGCAAACGAGAGAAAAAGAGTCACTATTAAACTCTGTTATGTTGACAAAAAATAAAACTCTGTTATGGAGCCACGTTCAGTAGGACGGGGACCACTGAACCCAATAAAAAAATTGAAATTAGTGTAAATTACAAAGGTTTAATGTATATGCCCTCAATCTGAAATATTTAACCCCAATAAGAATATTTCTTGCCTCCGCCACTGGTTATGGGTTTAAGTAAAAATATTTTTTTATTGAAAAACTTATTTTACGTAATAAAAATTATAATTCTTGATAAATGATATATTTTAATTTTTTATGAACTTATATGACTTATTTTTGTTATTTTAAATATAACTAAATGTTTGAAGACTCTAGATAATTCTAATATGTAATATGATTTATTTATTGAATCCAAAGTTAAATTTATTTTATACTGATTTTTTTTTAAATTTAAATAAATAATATTTTATATTTTCAACACCCTCTGTATTGAAAAATTTATTTGTGTATTTAAACCATTTTCTATAATTTTATTAAATTTTGTTTATTTGATTTAGTTTTATTTTAAATGAAACAATTTTTTAAAAAGTTGAGATAATTTAGACTCGTATTATGATTTTATTGATTCAATTTTTTTTTATTTCAACTTGATTTTATTTTGAGATTTCATTTAATAAATGTTTTCAAATAATTAATAACATGAAATATTTTTTGAAAAGATATGATGCAAATATTTAAGAATTTTTTTTTTTAAAAAAGGCTAAGAACTGAATTATTAAATACTCTATAATGTAATTGTAAAATAATGAGTTTTTATTGGTTGCAAATACTGCTGACAAAAAAGCACAAACAATATTCGTAATTTATTAAAAAAGTCAAGACCATATTCATTAGAAGTATATATGTTCATGCCTAACTGATTTTATAAACTGATAAAAAACTATTTATTTAGTAAAATAATTATATTAAATGAAAAATTAAGCGACAATAAATGTAACACATTTTTATTTGTTTTTATTTAAGTTATTTTTTATTCATAAAAACATGACACTGAATAATATTTTTGGTTATGTTATTTTTCACCGGTTGAAACTAAAATATTTTTTTAACAAAAATCGAACATTTAGCCATATATAAAACTTAGCTATTTATATTTTTGATTTTATAATTGGCACAAAATCTATATTGATTAACTAATAAATAAAAATCTGCACTATTATTATTATGGTAATATAATTAATGATGTGTATTATCGTTAAGGTAATATAATTAATAAAATTATTAAGCTCACTGAAAATAGAAATACAATTAATGTAATAATACTATTCATGATTCTAAACATTTTTTTCATTTAGAATACTATACTTGTTTCCAAACATCTCCAATATGTACTTCAACTTTGATAATATAGATGATATATGGAATAAGCACATCATTCCGCTAAATCTGAAACATATTACATATATTGAATATTTGAATGTAAACACGACCAGTAGAGGAGAATCATATATGTAAACATGGCCATCAACACAGATGGTCCCAAATTCATAAGGCATTGACAATATTGTTCTACAATTTGGCAATTATACATATATGTATCTAAGGGAATGAGAAGCCGTTGATAGTGAAACCTCCATCAACGCAGATGGTCTGCCCAGTAATATAAGAAGCTGCAGGAAGACAGAGAAATGCCACAAGCGATGACACTTCATTTGCCTCTCCAACACGCCCCATTGGTGTCACACTTTCCACCTTTTCTTTCACTTCACCAATGAGAAACTGAAACATTTTCACATAAAATTAAAATCGATCAAAATATAGTTCCAATCACTATATTCCCTAGTAGTCTTAGTGAGGTTTTTGTTTTGTTATATGCCATACATCTTTAGTTGCATGAGTGTTGATGAACCATGGACAAACAGAGTTAACCCTTATGTTATCACTCGCCCACTCGCACGCCAAGTTTCTTGCAAGCTGATTCATGGCTCCTAGTGTGAGAAAATTAATGTAAGTCTTTAATAGAAGCAAAGGATTATTAACTATTTGAATGTGCATATATGTCTGCCTTTGGTTGCTCCATAGATGGATGTACGACTCAAATTTACAACCCCAGAAACAGACGACATCAGCACAATTTTCCCTGAACCAGAGGCTTTCAACAGCGGGTGCGCGAGCTGTGCTAGATGAAATGCTGACTCCAGATTTGTAGCCATGATAAACGAGAATTCTTCTGATGTACACTCTATGGTCGGCTTCACAACACCCGTTCCCACGTTGCTTACCTATAATACACCCAAACAAACCAAACAAAACATGATTAGGGCCAAAATTTCTTGTTTGTTGTTAGATCAACTTCATTGTTTTCTGAGATTATAGATAATCTCATGTTCAAATATGTAATATAATTATTTTCTTCTATTTTTGTGGTTGTAGATCCCATTTAATAATACTTTTAGTTCACAGATAGAAACTATTTTTTTTTCTCTTAGAATACATTAAAATATCTATAAATTAATAATGTTGGGACTTCGAAATTTTATTAATTTATAGATATATTAATTTACAAAAGTTTCCTTATTGAGATTTTTTTTTCTATTTCTGAATATTTTTTTATAAAAAAAAATAAATTTTTACCGTATGTACATTATTTAAATTTTAGAAATTTGACTTTCATATTTTTTTATTATCTTATTTTTTGTATATTTTTCTATTTCATAGAATTGTTAAGTGGTTTTCGGTATAATTTTACTTAATATTATCAAAATGTATTGAAATGTTAAAAAAAAAAATTTCATTGTGAATATAAAACCAACAATATAATATTTAGCTTGTATTTATATAAAAATTATATATAGATAGATTATTAATTTATGATTTAAAATTATTATTATCTTATTATTTTATCAATTTGTGTTATATTTAACACCAGCCCAACTTGGAACCGGCAAAATTTATTAATTTATAGAGATTATTAATTTATAGATTATTAATTTATAGAGGTTCTACTATATCTTTTTTCTGGTAAAAGCTGACCCAGGGTTGGAAAATTTCTTCACATATATATTGTTTTTTTTTGTGATCTAACATACATATATATATATATATATATATAGTTTTCAATTGTTTAGAAGGGCGAAAAAGATTAATGATGCTTAGTAAAACTCAGTGCCGGCTCTGCCCTTACGGATCCAAGCTGGAGGAGAAGGAGCTTATACATAAACTTACAAAGATGTTGAGTTTTCCTTGGAAGACAGAGGAAACGGTTTTCATGAGTTTCTCTCGTTGGTCAGGAGAAGAAACGTCGCAGACAGAAGTGGTGACCTGAAACCCGTTTGCTTGCCACTCTTGTAAGCTTTCTTGAAGCTGAGTTTCGTCTCTGGCGCACGTGTGGACTCTGGCTCCCAACATAGCTAGTTCCTTCACCACAGCTTCCCTATTCATAACACTCAGGCACTATGAGTTTGTACATCGTTGACTCATTGAGCCTTTTAATATACACGAGGGGTTTTAATTTCTTGACTAAATTGAACTAGTTAATATTCGAGATTCATACAAATATATGATCGAAATGAGCGCCCAGATTCGAAAAGGAACTACTAAGGATTGAAACTGACCCGAGGCCTTTGGTACCACCAGTAACAAGAGCGGTCATTCCTCCAAGGTTCCATCTAGGTTTGTCTCTCAGGCTCTCCCCAGTGTTAGTCATTTCTGATTATCAGCCAGATCGTTTTGTGGAGATTAAAACACTCAAGTCTTGAAAAGTCATGATGATAAATGACCACCACTATATAGTCTAGGCAGTCAGAACCACACAGGGGTGGATCTAGATTTTTGTTTTTTATATGGGACACAATATATATAAGATATGATTGATTTAAATAATTTTAAAGTTTTTAATCATATTATTATAAAGATATTATATATCATACTATAAATATTTAACTAATTAGATATTTTTCCATTTTTTAAATGATAAATGTTTTATGATATTTTTTAAAAGATATATTTTACAATTCAACACAATTTATATGAGCTAACAATGGAAAACAATTGTACTCTTTTAAAAATATGAACTAGTTAATCATGTCCCTTCAGAGACATCTTATAAAATCAAAGTAGTTAATCCTACAAAATAGTTTATTATTATCAGATTTTAATATCTTTAAATATGCATAAAACATAAATATTCTTTTTTAGAAATAGAGAGCAGAATTAAAAATTTGAAAGTCAAGGTTGATATTTACACAACAAAACTGTACAAACTAGAAGTATATAACTAATTTAACTAGAAATTATCAGAACTAAAATATGGAAATGAAATTTTGTTATGAGACATGTAAACATAACCATAACAAAATAAAATAAAATAAAATATAGGAGAAAAAATGGTCTAACATAAGAGGGTGTGGCACCATTGTTCTAATCTAACCAAATATGCTAGCTTCACGTATTTTTTTTTTTTGATTAAATTTTATATTTATTAATCAAAGAATGATGGGCATTTACAAAGATTGTGAAACGTGTCTCAAAACTACTTCAGGAGAAAATAAAGATATAAAAGATCATAGAGTCAAAACTCATCAGGATGTGTAAACCTCCAGCCAGCATCGAAGAAGCCCCTCCAGTTTATGATTACCCCTATACTACAGAGATAGAATTCTGTTGCGTATGAATCGATCCATGCGTCTGGCTAGTGTCTCAACACTCAGCCATGCACCTTGATGACGTCTTGAGTTCCTTTCCCTCCAGATGAAATATACAGCAGTTTGAAAGACAAGCTTGAGCAAGATACCGTCCAGCTTGTTTCGACGCGTTCTCATCAGGTCTGTAACTGTAGTGGACCAGTCTGGAGAGACTGAATTCCTCAGCAGGTGAGACGTGAGCTTGATCCAGAGAGTGAAAGTAAAAGGGCAAGCAAAAAACAGGTGATCTCGATCCTCATTCCTTTCCCCACAAAACAGACAACCTTGCGTGATCCCCCATTGTCTCATACGAACTCCAGTAGATAGTCTGTCTCTGAAAGCCAACCAAACTTTGAAGGTCTGTCTTGGAACCCCCTGAGGAAACCAAACAAGGTGGTGCCAAGAGGACTTCATGTTTCCTGGCCCTGATCTGATTCCATGTTTTTTGAGTGGAGAAATGGTTTTTAAAATCATCATCACCATGTCTCCATAATACAACATCCCTCCCTGCGTCTGCAACTGGCGTCTTTGCTCTCTCAATCTCACCATATATCTCACCAAAAACTCTTCTACCTCGTCTCCTTATGCTCCAAGTCCCATCTACATAAGCCTCAGATATCAGAGCCTGCCTAGGTATTCCAAGATACGAAGGTCCCAAGTCTCCCGTTACCTATAAGACGCCATGTGCCAAGCCAATTATCATACCAAACAAACAAAGTTTTATAAATTTAGTATGGGGTACGTGCCCCACCTTAGATGTAAGTTGAACCGCCCCTGAGACCACATATGTGATATATCCTTGGGACGATGTTAGACAGCGTGTAAGGAGGTCTTTTCAAAATTCTTACTAGGTTGATTAAACGACAAAAAGGCTTACAACGTAACCTTTCAGTTCATTCAAATGCCGCCTGATGATATGAAACATTTCACTAAAAATATCTACCAATACTAAAATACCAGCTAGAGTTTGATCCGCCGTTTCAAAAGACGGGCAAGATTTTTTTTGTCATCATTGTATGCATTGATCTTTCGGATTTGATAAATGTATGAGATTATTATCAATCTTAAAAGTTTGCGTTTTGATGATTCTCGTTGGGACACAAGATATTTATATATATTTTATTGACAAATTTATATAACCCATTTTTTGTACATCAATATGTTTAAATATGATGTTCGATTTTTGGTTTTGGTTTTGGTTTTATATTGTTTTTCTTTTCAGATTTCGGTTTCAGTTCAATTATGATTTTGATTTTTTTTTTATTTTGGTTCAAGAGATATATAAACCGTTCAGTTATTTTTGAAATAATAAAATATATTTATACTTGTGTTTATCCGACCCGAATATACGAAATCAGTTTTTTTTCCAGCAATCTATTTACTGAAAATTAGAAATTTCATACATGTTTTTTTAATTAAAAATTGTATTTATAGATAATTAAATTAAAATTAATAAAAATAATTTTATGAAACTAATATAATTCATTTATACAACCCGTCCTTATTAATTTTACTTATATATTAAAACTGTAAATTATAGTATTTTTTTTTAATTTTTATATTGGTCAAAATTTACTTTAATATTATATAAATTATTTATATTTCATTCAACCCATATCGTACTATATTGAATTATTTTTAATATTCTAATTTAAATATGTAATTATTTATTATTTTATATATCTTAATTTCCTATTTTATTTTAATACTTTGAAGTATGTGGTAAAAGTTATGAATGTATGTTATTCTTTTGTTTTATGATTCATAAAATATTGAATAATGAATTTAAGTTACTTTATATTTATTAGTTGATGTATTAATTTAATTATGAATATAAATGTTATGGGAATATTATTTCTTACTCTATAATGAAAAAATTAATATTCGTTAATAATTTTATTTAATATTAGTTAGGAATTTTATTATTTAAAATTAAATATTAAAAAGAAATTTATGTTTACATCTTAGTAAAAAAATATTAAAAGATATTAGTAAAATGGAATTTCGGAAAATGATACTTGAGAATATCTTTTTAGATATATTAGTTTGAAAATATTAAAATTATAGATTGAATATAGTATATATTTAATAGTAATTATGTTAATTGTAAGAAAAAAAAGAAGGTTAAATATATAAAAAGTTTTCATGTATGTTTAAATAACCCATTAAAAGTATATTCATAAAATATCAATCGTAACATGTTTTATCATATATTAAATATTAATAGTAGCTAAGTATTAATATATATATATATCTCTAATTTTATTACTCTAAATATAAGAATTATATTTTTATGTATTTGGTGAGGCTTTGAAGATTTTTTTGATTTTTTTTGATTTTTTTTTTTTTTTTTGCATTTGGACCAACATAAATTTTTTTGATAGTCCAAAACATAGTCGATAAAATGTTCTCATGTTTTATAGTATTGATATCCTCAATTCTCACACCATCTACATAGGATTAATTAAAAAATCAACCAATTATGATACATCATGTATTCATGTCACACCAGCTTACGCCAACAATGAAAGTTTCAGGTATTTTAACATGTGAGATCATTATATTTTGTTACGACCCAGTTCAAACCCACTTCAGAAACACTAATATCCGAATGAAAATCGAACAACTCTTCCTTATTCTCCTCGTCTTCTCTGTTTTGGTTCCTGCAATCTTCGTTAACGTGACTCAGTGGCAGAGCCAGAAATTCCGTGTACTGGGGTCGGATTTTTTTCTTTCTAAATAATAATTTATAAACTATCAAAATACAGATATGCTCTACGATCATTCATAACTTGAATTTTTTTATCACAGTTTCATTTACTATATTTTCAAAAACTTTTCTTATAAAAAATTACGAGAATCATTTAGAACGGATCACTAATATAATTTTCTAATATTTTTTTGTAATGTTTTGACGATTTTCTTTTCTGTTGTAGAAACTATCATCCATTGAAGAAAATTTTATATTCAGATAAACTGATCTATGAGATTTTCTATATGATAAATTAAAAGATTAGTTTGTTTTTAAATATAAAATTAACTCTTGAAAATATTTAGATCATGAACATAAACCCTAAATATTTTTTTCCGTAAAATAGTATAAGCAAAGGAGCAGAGTATAACAAGAAAAATAAGTCTGATTGCTTTTTATAAAAAAAAACAAAATTCCGTCCTAAAATTTAGAGAATTAGTTAAATATACATCGGAAACACAAGTTTTGTAGATATTATGAAGTACACATAGGTATATTATTTGAGCCTAATACAATTTGGACTTAACACAAATATTTAACTAGAATTTAAATTAAAAATATTTTTGTCAAATTTTAAGTTCAAATTAAACTTTTTAACAAATAACATAAACATATGTAAATATAATTAAAAGTTACCGTTAATTTATTTTTTCTAATTATTTTTGTGGGTTCAAATTTTGTGTGGGGTAAAATTTTGTTTTTAATGGGGTCAATACATTTTTTTTAAAACAAACACAGATAATTTTTAAAATATAGTGGGGTCAGGTGACCCCCCCTTCCCCTTCACTACCTCCGCCCCTGGCGTGACTCTTCTCCTATCAATCAGTTATTCTTTTTAATCCATTCTTTATTGTTTTATTCTACCTCCCTCTCTTTCTATTTGTATATAAATTGCTAATTCACTTTGTCTTATGATTTTTCAATTTCTAAAATCGAAAAACTTTACGAGAACCAACCAAGTGGTTGTAGTCTAGTGGCATTTTTGGGGTTTGATGTGTACTCATATCAGTTCTCGATTTCTTTCTTATTAGAAACTAAATTATCATTACTTAGCCAGTTTGGACTTGAGTTGTGGTCCAAGTGATTTACATGGTGGATCGTGACAGATGATTAGTTCACCCCCTGATAATAGTCGGAAGACATTATAACCTCTGGTCATGCAGTATGGTAGGTAATCCACTTTGTAGCACTAAGTGCATTCTTCCCTGGACCAACCGGATCATCCGATAAATTTTATCAAAAAAACATTTTACGAGTAAATAAATTCTCCACTAAAGAAAAAATAATTTTCCATACCCTTTCTTAGACGAATCCATTGACTTAAAGATTATTTACTCTATGCTTTGAATATCTCGAGCTCTGTTTTGTTTTGTTTGTGGTCTTGGCGCAGCGTACGAATGAGTTGAACAGTAGAAAGGAATCAAAGATTCTTAGAGAGGATCAATCAAAGACCTTTTTTAGATAGCTTCTCGAGACCAACTTTTTGGGAGACGAACTTAATCAAATCGCACAAGGTATAAAAGCCAAAGCTCTAAAGTTATTATTCAAATGTGCCATTAAGAGAGTCTTTATCTCTTCTTAAATAGCAAACAAAACACACAAGCTAACTAAGACAAGGGAAACTAATACGGAGTAGAAAAGGAAAACACAAAGCCGATCCTAATCGAAATAAAAGAAAGAAAGAAAACGATAACGATAATAATTTGAGTTATCATGTTGGCACCATAATAAGAGATGTTGCTGCATCAGATCTCTCCAGTTGAGAAGGATTCGACCCCAAATCAAGATCATCGGTACTGGAGAAATACCACGACAGATACTTAATGTTGAAAACATCGAAAGTGTTGATATCAGCTGGAAAACGGAGGCATTGTCATTAATGCGTTCCAAGACTTCAAGAAGACCAATCTTCTTCGCCTTGAGTTTATTGTAGGCATGAGCAGGCATCCTATCGCGAGTAAAGTATGCCCAAAAAAGATATCTGACCTTAAAAATCAGACGCCCATGGTGTGTATTAGCTGTCGTCATGTATTTAGTAGCCGAAGTTTCTAGATTAGAGACTGATTTTGCGTGGACGTCAGTTATGGCGTTGATAAATGTAAAAGAGTCGCCATGAAGTCATGTACGATCCAATAAGGTCAGAATAGCAATCGTTGCACGAGGTCCAATGCCGTAAACGACCTGAAAAGGGGAAAATCCCAAGTTGTAGTTCAAAGAATGATTGTAAGAAAATTCCACTTGTGGTAGCTTCAAATCCAAAGTCTTAATCACATCACCCACGGGACATCTTAAAAAATTCCCCAATGACAGTTGGTAACCTCTGGTTTGAGGATGAGAAGCATAACTCATATCCAAAGATGTACCAAGTTGCTTCCAAAGAGAACACAACTAATGTCCAATAAATCGAGTCGCGATTGACAAAGGCAATCCATGGAGCTGATAGATTTCCCGAAAGAATAACACAGCCACTTGTAACACATATGTTGTTTCTTGCGTTAAATAAAAAGAGGCATCCTAGAGAAGCAATCGATGACGATGAAGATAGATTCAAAACCGCGTTGTGTTCTAGGAAGACCGAGAACAAAGTCCACGCTGATGTATGTACAAGGAAAAACATGTAAGGGCAGATAGAGACCAGCACTACTTGCAGTGCCTTTAGATGTTTGGCAAACAACGCAAAACCCCACAAAGCGCTCAACATCACGCTGTAAAGTCGTCCAGAAGTAAGATGTCATCAACAAATGCAGCGTATGGTCGTGGCCTAAGTGTCCTTCGCAATGTAACTCAGAGATAAGCTGCAGAAGGAGACTGCATTCGGGAATGCATAATTGTGTTCCACGAAACAGAAAGCCATCATTAACCATGTAGTCAGATAAATACCCTTCTTTGGATGCTACAAAGATCTAACCAAAATAAGGATCTGAAGGGTAGAGATCAACGAAGGTACTGAAACCGGCGACTGTAGAATGTAGGATGGAAAGGAGTGAGTGTGATCGACTCAGTTCATCAGCCACCGTATCAGTAGAACCCGATCGAGGTGTGCTTAATCAAAAAAATGAAATGTTGCAAATAAGAAATCCATGACGCGAAGAGACATTTCCTTGACTGCTCACATGTTTTAGGGCGTCATAATCTGTGTAGAGAACAAACTCTTTATGAAACAAGTAGTGTCTCTAGTGCATAGCGGTTTAGCCAATAGCGCGCACCAGCCAACGTCTCACTGAAAAAGGAGATTGGTCGACCCTTTTTCTAAGAAATGCACTGATACCGGTCTTTGATGCATCACAATTGATATTCGTGTACACGCACACCAATTAACCTAATGTGCACACTACCACAATCGAATGGTATATCGATGTAGCATTTTAGGATCGAATCCACAGAGATCAACTATTACACTTTATTTCTATGTGATCAATATTAAGCTAAAACAATATGGGGGGTTTTAGTTTGAGGGTATCGTAACTAGCAACAAATAAAATAAAGCAAAAGTAAATTCAATCTAAAGAGAATGCTAGCCTAGGATGGTTTGATCGGGTGTTTAACAAGTGTGAGCCAAACAATTATTCAAGTTCCATTAAAGAACAGTCTAGAACTCGGATCACTTAGGATAGATCAGCCCACTATCGTGGCGCTTCACCTTTTGTCAATCGATCTCAGTACCTAAACTGTCGTTTGGACTTAGACGCGATGACAAACATTAAGATCAAGTCCGATCTGTTCACAAAATACCCTAACATCTACTTTCGCTGGTTAGGGATATGATGCTCATTCAAGTTATGTCTAGCAACCTATAACACTTTTGATGAATAGATTAAACTTAGAATCAGGCAATAAGTAGCTAGTTTAATGCAAGCCTTAAGAACAACAGTGAATGAAGACAACCGGTTTATAACTTATTTATGTCAAGCTCACGGATTCAACACCCTAACACCCTAGACTAAGCAAATCGACTACTCAGCCATGAACAAAGAAATCACAGAGATAACAGATGAAGAAAACATGATGATCAATAAATAAAATAAAGAGATAAGGTTCAGGATTCTTCTCAAGAGTGTAGAGATCTTTCTCCCTTTACAATAAGCAAATCCCAACAATGGAGTCTTAGGATCTGGTTTCTATCTGTGAAAAATAGCGTAGAATGTCTAAGAAAAATAGAAAATATCATATATGAAAGCCACATGCGGCTGGGAGAGAAAATAGAGGTAATTAGGGCAAATCCCGAAATAAGTGTAGTTTCTTTAAAAATCTCCGCCGATGGAACAATCACTTGGGTGTTCTGCTCAATCGGGAACAGTCATCAGACTGTTCTGCGTGAAAATCACCAAACTGCACTGTTTTCTGCCTCTTTTGCTTCTACTGGTCCCATATCCCATCCAGTGCAACTCTAAACCTGTAATGACTCAAAAATGACTAGAAAGACTCGATAAAGACTTGAAAACCAATTAAAAAACATATATACAATGATGTATAAAACACCTTATATCAACAATGCAATTCGAACACAAGTGTGAAATCAGGAAGAGCAAGGACTGGAGCTGAACAAGCTTTTCTTTGGTGATGGTGAAAGCGCGACCAGCTTTCAGATTCCAAACAAAGTTTCCTTCACAAATACAATCTGTTATTGATTTCATGAGGGAACTAAATTGTGAAACGAACCATCTGTGGAAAGAGGCAAGACCGTGAAAGCTGCGGACCTCTGTAATTGTGGTTGGTGTTGGCCAAGAATGAATTGCTGTTATCTTGCCGGGATCGACATCAAGACTGTTGGATGATACAATATACCCGATGAAGTGTTCTTCGGATAGCCAAACTCGCACTTGCTCAATGTAACATAAAACTTAACTCGCCTCAAAACTGATAAAACTTGAGCCAACTGATTGATATGGTTGTCTAGAGGATGACAAAAGATCAGGATATTATCGAAGTAAACAACAACGAATTTGCCGATGAAAGACCACAAGTCTTGATTCATAACTCTCATGAAGGTGCTTGGCGCATTATATAAGCCATACGGCATGACGAACCACTCGAAAAGTCCCTCACGGGTCATGAATGCAGTTTCCATTCATCGCCCAGGTCGACACGAATCTGGTGATAACTACTTTTTAAATCAAGTTTTGAGAATATCGTTGTAGACCAATCTGGTCAAGTAAGTCATCGAGGCGAGGGATTGGGAATCTATACCGAAATGTGATTTTGTTCAAGACAGTTTACCCTCAAGACAGTTTAATAGAGAAATCAACCAATTCATAAATCAACAGAGGATCGTGGTCCTGATCAATACACACACTCGATAGATGTGCTAAAACATACATCAACACAATTTATATTCAAATTTCATACATCAACCAACAATTTTCAGTCAATTCATACATTGACCGTGTCACTGTTAGTCAAATAATAACAGATGCTTATGTGGATACTGTGCTTACGTGGCTTTTATATTTTAAATAACTAATAAAAAAAGATTTTTAATCTGTATTTGGGGGAAGTTGAACCTAGGGTAGGGCTACATTGAATCCATACACTAACCAATGTGCCAATCAAGATTATTTGTAATATTATCTATTGTGTCTTTTTATATCTAATATGTTCTATTCATATATTTCTAGTTATCTAGATTTGTTCCACAATATATATATAAAATCTATGTAATTATGTTTAGTTGAATTAATTGTTGTTAATGTGTTTTTCTATAAAAAATGTAAAAATTAAAATCAAAAGGCATTTTCTAAGTTCAAAAGAAAATATGAATTTATTTTTGAAATTGAAAAAAAATCAAAAAAATTATTTTATAAAAAGTTGGAATATGAAAATATATAATTTGAAACTATTTAAATATATATTTTTTTATTTTTTTATTTAAACATAATTAATTGTTTAAATAAATATAGTTGTATACATTTAAATGAATAATAAATAAATGAAAAATAATTGTTTTGAATGATTTTTTTTTAAAAATTCAAAATTTTATAGCAATTTTTCAAAATTTTATAATTGTTTTTCATATTGTATTTTAAAATTTTTAAAATGTTTATTTGATTTTTAAAGTTTTTATTTTGAAATTTTGATTTTCTTTAAGAAGCATAATAACAATAATTAAGTTAATTAAACACAATTACCTAGAGCTTAAAATTTTGTGGAACTAATCTAGATAACTAGAAATATATGAATAGAACATATTAGATATAAAAGGACACAATAGATAATATTACCAATAATCTTGATTGGCACAGTCGTTAGTGTTGGATTCAATATAGTCCAACCCCAGGTTTAACTCCTCCCAAATACATATTAAAATTTTGTTTTTTTTTAATTATTTAAAACATAAAAGCCACGCAAGCACAGTTCAATACAGTACCCTTGTGGGAGGATTTTCTTGAAGGATATTCAAGTCTTAAGATATTCACAAGGGTTTCCTAAAATAGCTCTGAGGGTGATTCTGAAGGAGATTTTAGGGTTCTGGGATTTTCAAAGAGTGACGGCCATACGGCTGCTTCATGGCGGCGCCGGTACAGGAGGGTTCACCTCCGCAGGTGGTGGAAGAGGTGCAGTTGGGTAAAAAGTCTTTTGTGAAAGCGGTTCAACAGAAACATGTTTTGGTGAGCCACGATGTAAGAGTGGAGGATGTAGACGGCACTCAGACGGTAGAGATACCTGATGATCTCCTCGTCAATACAGTACCCTTGTGGGAGGATTTTCTTGAAGGACGATTTCTGGATCCAGCCCCTCATGTGGCTAAGATCCATATCCTCGTCAATAAGATATGGCCTTTGGGAAACAAAAACATTAAGATCGATGTGTATGCTGTGAACGAAAAAATGGTGAAGTTCAGAATCTGTGATCAACAAACTAGGATCCGTGTTCTGAGACGTGGAGTGTGGAATATTGCGGGAGTCCCGATGATACTTTCTAAATGGGCTCCCTTGTCGGAAAAAGAGAATGAAGAGAAAGAGGTGAAGATTGTTCCCATGTGGGTTACAATGAAAAACGTCCCGCATAGCATGTTTTCTTGGAAGGGACTTGGTTTTATTGCCAGCTCTGTCGGGAAACCGGTCAGGTTACATCCAGAAACAGAGTTATGTTCTAACTTCGAGGAGGCTAAGGTTTTTGTAAATGCAAATATGACAAAACCACTACCCTCTGGTTATCGGTTCCGATCCAAGTCTGGAATCAATGCTGATATTCAGTTCTCCTATCCTTGGACTCCCACTAAGTGTTCTCTTTGCGCTAAATGGGGACATAAGGATAAAGAATGCATCAAAAAAATAATGAGTGAAACTGAGGAAGTGACTCAGAAGGAAAAGGAAACTGGTTCTCATGAGCAAAGTTCAGTTGAGAAAGGGAGACTTCAAGGGGAGGAAACGGTTGAGGTGTCGCTTCCAGCTAAGGTTAGGGAGGAGGTAGTGACAGTTTCTGCGTCTGTCACAGAGAGTGAAGTTGACAAACACACAGAGAGATTAGAGGAGAATGAGGTCCCAACCGTGGAAAATAGTGGTAACCAAGTATTGCAAGGTTATTCACATGACCAAACAAATACTGAGATTGAAAAAATAATGGAGACAGAAAAGGATTGGTCGAGTGTCTCACCGGGTAAAGTTGGACGATCAGTAGAAAAGCAGGAAACTAAAACAGTAATCTCTCCATCCCGGTTTCATCTATTAGCGGAAGACGAGGATGCACAGAGTTCCACTCAGGAATCAGAGGAGAAAGAGGGTAATACATCTACTGGGAAAACCATAGATGATGCAGAGGAGGGTGAAATTCTGCAACATGAAGATGAAAACCTGGTACCAAAGAAGGATGGGAAGGTATCTAAGCCAACCCGATCAGTAAAAACATCACTCCGTCTAAGCTCTCAGTCTGCTGTGTCTAGGAATTCAAAACCTACTGGCACAAGCAGGAAACGTTCCTCCAAAAAACACTAATATGTCGTGCTTCTTTTGGAATGTCCGCGGCTTAAATAAATCTATTAAGCATTCCGTAATAAAGAAGTGGTTGGAGGAGAGGCAGTTTGATTTTGGTTGTTTGATTGAAACAAAGGTGAAAGAAAGTAGAGTTCCACATCTGGTGGGATCTATGTTTAGAGATTGGTCGATTCTAACAAACTATGAGCATCATCGTTTGGGTAGGATCTGGATAATATGGAAGAACAATGTGAGACTCACTCCTTTTTTCAAGAGTAGTCAAATGGTCACTTGTTCGGTTAAGCTCGAATCGATGCAGGAGGAGATATTTTGCTCCTTTGTGTATGCATCGAACACTGCGGTAGAAAGGAATGGGTTGTGGAGAGACTTATGTGATCACCATAACTCCCCAATTATTAGCCCTAAGCCTTGGATAATTCTTGGAGATTTCAATGAAACTTTGGATATGGCTGAGCATTCAAAGTTTGATAGTTCTCCTGCAGTAACCATGGGAATGAAAAGATTTCAGGAAGTGGTTAATCATTGTTCCTTGGTGGATATGGCGTATCATGGTCCTCTTTTTACTTGGAATAATAAGAGAGGGAACGACCTTATATCCAAGAAACTGGATCGTGTACTCGTTAATGACGCATGGAATCAGAAGTTTTCTCAAGCGTACTCTGTTTTTGAAGCTGGTGGCTGCTCTGACCACTTGCGATGCCGTATCCATCTCACAGTACCAGAGAGTCGCCTCAAACGTAAGCCATTCAAGTTTGTGAATGCAATCACTACTATCGAAGATTTTCTACCAACAGTGAAAATGTTCTGGACAGAAACAGAAAGAATATTCCTCTCAACATCATCATTGTTCCGCTTTTCAAAGAAACTCAAGAGACTGAAACCGGTAATCAGAACTCTGGCCAAGGAAAGAATGGGGAACTTGGTTAAAAAATCTAGAGAAGCTCATGAGGATCTTTGTAAAAAACAGGAACTCAATCTTAAGTTTCCTACAGCTCAGAATCAAGAACTGGAAAGTGAAGCTTTTGCAAGATGGGAATTTGTGGCTGGACTTGAAGAAAATTTTCTCAAGCAGAGGTCGAAATTACACTGGTTAAAAATTGGGGATCAGAATAACAAGACTTATCATAGAGCCATTGCTACCCGTGAAGCAACTAATGGTATCAGAGAGATCCGTTGTCGAGATGGAAGAATAGTAAATGATGATAATGGTATCAAGGAGGAAGCAGAGAGTTTTTTCCGAGAATTTCTCCAATATCAGCCGGAGGATTACACGGGAATGGATGTTTCGCAGCTGCAGGACCTCCTCTGTTTTAGATGCTCGGACCTGGATGCTCAGAATCTGGTGCAACCAGTCACGTATGAGGAGATTAAAGATGTGCTCTTTGCTATGCCTAACAATAAATCGCCAGGACCAGACGGTTTCAATGCTGAGTTCTATAAAGCAACATGGGACATCATCGGTCATGAGTTTGTTATTGCAGTTCAGGCGTTTTTTGTGAAAGGTTTCCTTCCAAAGGGAGTGAATTCAACCATATTAGCATTGATCCCGAAAAATACTGAAGCCACTGAGATGAAGGACTATAGACCAATATCTTGCTGCAATGTTCTATATAAAGTCATATCCAAGCTTATTGCGAATCGCCTAAAGCGCCTTCTTCCTCAGTTTATCTCAGCGAACCAGTCAGCATTTGTTAGTGAGAGACTCTTGATTGAAAATCTCTTGCTTGCTACTGAAATTGTCAAGGATTATCACAAGGATAATATATCATCTCGATGCTCCATCAAGATTGATATCTCTAAGGCATTTGACTCTGTTCAATGGCAATTCCTCCTTAATACTCTCCGCGCTATGAACTTTCCTCATCAGTTCATTCACTGGATCTCGTTATGTATATCAACACCATCTTTCTCAGTCCAAGTTAATGGCGAGCTGTCTGGTTATTTTCAAAGCAAGAGGGGACTTCGGCAAGGTTGTTCTCTTTCTCCATACCTGTTTGTCATTGTAATGGATGTTCTATCTAAACTTCTAGACAAGGCGGCAAATGATCGAAACTTCGGCTATCATCCTCGCTGTAAAGGTTTAAGTCTGACCCACTTGACGTTTGCAGATGATCTAATGGTAGTAACAGATGGGAAAGTACGATCTGTGGAAGGAATAGTGGACGTTTTCGATAAGTTTGCACAATATTCAGGCCTGAGAATTAGTATGGAAAAGTCGACCATGTATCTGGGGGGAGTAACAGAAGATATCCAGATGGAGTTGGAGAATAGATTTCGTTTCAAAACAGATCAACTTCCGGTGCGCTACTTGGGGTTACCACTAACTACCAAGAGTATGAGTAGTACTGATTATCAACCACTTATTGAGACAATAAGAACGCGAATAGGTTCCTGGAAAAACCGATTCCTATCTTATGCTGGCAGGCTTGAGCTCCTTGGATCAGTTCTATGGAGCATCTCCAGCTTCTGGTTATCAGCCTTTCGTCTACCAAAGGCGTGTATACGAGAAATCGATAAGATCTGTTCGGCTTTCTTATGGTCAGGAAGCGAGCTTAATCCTCATAAAACAAAGTTGTGTTGGGAAGAGGTCTGTCGCCCTAGAGAAGAAGGAGGGCTGGGTCTTCGTTCACTAAAAGAGATGAATACTGTCACTGTCCTAAAGCTTTTATGGAGGTTAATCTCTAACAAAAATTCACTCTGGGCCAGATGGATTCACTCCACTCTCCTGAAGAATGAGTCTATTTGGTCTGTAAAAGATAATGATCAAAGAGGTTCTTGGATGTGGCGAAAAATCTTGAAAGTTCGAGGGTTGGCTCGGGAATTCTGCAAAGTCGAAGTTCATAATGGGAAAGGGACATCGTTCTGGTATGACCAGTGGTCTCCTTTAGGTTGCTTGATGGATATGTTGGGAGCAAGGGGTCAGATAGACACAGGGATAAGGCAACATGATACAGTTCATACTGCCTGGACAAAACGAAGAAGAAGGACTCATCGCTCTGAGGGTCTTATTCAAGTCGAAAATCAGCTCCAGTCCTTATCTCGTTCTGAAGAAGAGGACGTCGTTCTTTGGAAAGGGAAACAAGACATTTATAAAGATCAGTTTAAAACTTCAGAAACCTGGAATCACATCAGAACTAAAAGAGATACAGTCTCTTGGCATAGAGGAATCTGGTTCACTCATGCTACGCCAAAATACAGATTCTGTACTTGGTTAGCTATACGGAATCGGCTTTCTACGGGAGATAGGATGGTAGCCTGGAACGCTGGGACTGATGGGACTTGTTCTCTATGTACGCAGCAGCTGGAAACGAGAAATCATCTTTTTTTTGGCTGTGTTTTTTCCTCGTCATTATGGAGCAAACTGATGAATGTTCTTATGGGGAATGGTTACTCAGATGTGTGGATGGACGTTGTGTCATTCATACGGCAACCAAACCTGGACCGAACTAGGAGCTTCCTTGTTCGTTATGTCTTCCAAGCTACAATCTATATGATTTGGTGTGAAAGAAACCGTCGGAGGCATGGTGAGAGGCCCCGATCCCATGAAGTTCTCTGCGCCATGATTGATAGACTGGTCAAGAACAGAATTATGTCCATAAGAGCACAAGACAGGAAACTGGAGCGTGCTTTTCAATTCTGGATTGAAGCCGTACAAGTTTGATTGTTTTTTCTTTGGGTATTATTATTTGCAAAGTTAATTAGCTAAAGTGGCTTTTGCTGTAGAACAGTATATTTTTCTTTGAATCAAATTTAACATTTTATTCAAAAAAAAAAAAAAATAAGCATCTGTTATTATTTGACTAACGATGACACGTTAGTGTATAAATTGACCGAAAATTGTTGACTGATGTATGAAATTTGAATATAAATTGTCTTTAGGAATGTTTTAGCACATGCATCGAATGTATGTACCATCGAGTGTATGTACTGATCAGGACCGCGACCCTCTGTTGATGTACGAATTAGCCGATTTTCTCAGTTTAACAACCTTAGGCAGATTCTTACACAAGATTGTGAGAATAGAGATTTAAGTAACCAGAGAGTATAAGTAACTAGAGAATAAGCAGAGAGTAGAGAATTTTGTAAACAGAGTATGGAAGAATGATGGAGAATAAGTAACACGGGAATCATAGACTATGAAAAGTAAAATTGCTCAAGAGTTATAAATGGACAGAGTTTTGCTCTGTTTTCTTGAGTTTTGCGGAAGCATTAATAGCCATGAGCATCCAATACTCATAAAGAGTTTGGTGCTTTAGAACACAATGGACCATTGGACAATTTATTTATCCACTGATCCTAAACATGTGCCACTGGAATAACTCATGAACTGATTTTTTTCCAGGGCTTGCAACAAGAGAGCCATCAGAATAACACATGAAAAAGTGATTTTTGTGGCTTAGACAACAACCAAATCAATGGATCAAAACAGTTTGTCCACTTGTCAAAGAGATGCTCCATTAACAAAAAAACTATTATCTAATAGATAAAGCATAATGGTGGAGCATTTTCGAAATCTTTCTCTTCCTCATGTTTGATTCAACATACTAACAAGTACTGACCAAGCTAACACTATATCAGAGTGAGAGAAAGAATTTACTCAAAAACAAAGAGAAAAGAGGTCAGTTTGATCCCAAAGAAGAGCAACAAAGCTCTGATATCATGTTGGAATTCATGAGTGTTTGTTCCATGTCAAGAGAGTAATCAGTTAACTTGTAATATCCCCTTCTTCCCAAACAACATGAACTCTCCCTTACAATGGAAGAGACAACCAACTGGTGGTTGAATCCTCTCACACAGCCTAAAAATAACCAAGATCCTAGAGAGTAAACTGGTTATAGAAAACTGAGAATCTCTAGTTTGAATATAGGGACTCTTGAATATATCACACAACACTTTGAGTTTGGTACTTGGTGAAGAGGACTTATCAAACGAAGTTACAGAACTGGTTAAGATGATACAGAATGTACTGTTCATTTAGAAAATGAGTTCAAATGCAAACAGAAACAATCGTCGCCCTAAGGCATGAAAGCAAGTCTCATCTGAGAGATTAGCAAGTGAAATAACGGTTTTGGTTACATTTTCAAAAGACGAATTTTATGGGGGAAAGAAATTTCATTAACAAAAATGAATGCAAATGGAACAACTTTTTAATTTTGCTTGGGGCATCCAGAAATACTTGACCAGCCCTGCTTGAAAGAGAACCTGTTGATAGAAGCACCTCCATCGACGCAAATAGTTTGACCGGTGATATAAGAAGCTGCTGGAAGACAGAGAAAAACCACAAGCGATGATACTTCCTTTGGTTCGCCAACACGTCCCATCGGTGTCCTACTCTCGACTTCTTTTTTAAACTCTTCGTCACTGAGATACTGAGAAACTTTCACAATTAAAAAATGAGAAATAGTACTATATAATCTATTCATTTTCATAATTCCGGGAGAAGCT
The DNA here is from genome assembly GCA_026261945.1 of Hirschfeldia incana. Classification (NCBI taxonomy): domain Eukaryota; kingdom Viridiplantae; phylum Streptophyta; class Magnoliopsida; order Brassicales; family Brassicaceae; genus Hirschfeldia; species Hirschfeldia incana. The sequence continues at coordinate 9,899,070 of JABCMI010000009.1, forward strand.
TGATATTTTTTTCGTATTTTTTTGGCTTACAACGTTGGCATTAGCAGTGGCTATGTACCATAGACACACAGAGTTAACCTTTATGCTGTCACTTGCCCACTCGCATGCCAAGTTTCTTGCTAATTGATTCAAAGCTCCTGTGACGTGTAGATATTATACTTACAAGTCTCAGAATGCGAAGCATGCGTCCTTAATTGTTTGTGCATATATATACCTTTGGTTGCTCCGTAGATGGATCCAACATTGATATGCACAACTCCAGCAGTGGAAGACATCACTACAAAAAAACATTGATATTCTGAGGGAAATTCCGAGGGAAAATGATTTCCTCGGAAATTTCTGACAGAATTCCGGAAAACAACATTTCCTCGGAAAATTCCGAGGAAATTCCGAGGAACATTTGTCCGTCGGAATAAACCGACGGATTTTTCCAAAATTCTGAGGAAATTTTGTAGCCGTTAGATAGCCGTTGGGGTAGCCGTTGGGCGATTTCAAAAATTCCGAAATACCGAGGAAGGGGTGTTTTTCCTCGGTATTTCCTCGGAATTTCCTCAGTATGTCGGCAGGATTACATCTATAAATACAGCAACCCCTCTTCCTCTTCATTCACTCCATTTCTTCTTCTTTCCTCCCAAACACGAATTTGCTTTCAAAAAAACATGTCTTCTTCAAATTATTATCGTTCTTGGATGGATCAACCTCATTTGGATCCGAACACGAGATTGCTTACGAAAGAATACGAACAAGGTCTAAAGGAATTCATGGGGTTTGTTCAACGACAACCGGAAGCCGAAACAAGTAAGTTAAGATGTCCTTGCTCTAATTGTAAAAATAGAAAAGTTATTAAAGAGTTGGATGTTTGGACACATATTTATTTAAATGGGTTTACACGAAGTTACAAAATTTGGTATCATCACGGGGAAACTGATTATGAACCTGGTAGTACTAGCGAATCTCAGCCGGTGGTTAGATTAGAAGAACCAATTAGAACAGATGTAGATTATGGTGTAGGTACTGCGCAGATGGTAAATGATCATTTTAGAGAGCAAGATTTACCCAATGCAGAAGCTAGGAGATTTTATGATATGTTGGATGCTGGAAAACAACCTTTGTATGAAGGTTGCAGAGATGGTCATTCAACTTTATCATCTGCTACAAGACTGATGGGCATTAAAACAAATTATAACTTGGCTGAAGATTGTGTGGATGCGATAGCTGATTTTATAAAAGGTGTTCTACCTGAGGATAATGTAGCTCCAGGTTCATACTACGAGGTTCAGAAACTCGTATCTGGTGTTAGTTTACCGTATGAGGTAATAGATGTATGCAGCGATAACTGCATGATTTATTGGAGGGCGGATGATCAGCGAATTACATGCAAATTTTGTGGGAAGCCTCGTTACAAAGATACGAGTGGAAGAGTTCCAGTGCCACATAAGAGGATGTGGTATTTGCCTTTGAAGGAAAGGTTGCAGAGGTTGTATCTTTCGGAACACACAGCGCAACGAATGAGATGGCATGCGGAGCACTCAACAGATGGTGAGATTAGACATCCATCAGATGCAAAAGCGTGGAAGCATTTCCAATCTTTGTATCCCGACTTTGCATATGAAAGAAGAAATGTCTACCTTGGATTATGTACTGATGGTTTCAGCCCGTATGGGAAGAGTGGAAGACAATATTCTCTATGGCCAGTCATTGTTACACCATATAACTTACCCCCAAACTTGTGCTTGCGACGAGAGTTTTTGTTTCTCTCCATACTCGTTCCCGGACCAGAGCATCCTAAGAGGTCACTTGATGTGTTTCTTCAGCCACTAATATATGAGTTGCAACAACTATGGGCTCAAGGTGCTGAAACATACGATATTTCGTGTAAAGAAAACTTTCAAATGCGGGCAGTACTAATGTGGACAATAAGTGATTTTCCAGCATATGGTATGTTATCTGGATGGACAACGCATGGGAGGCTATCATGTCCATATTGTCAAGATGACACAGATGCTTTCCAACTAAAGAACGGAAGAAAAACGTGTTGGTTTGACTGTCATAGACGATTCCTACCACATGATCATCCATACCGTCAGAGTAAGAATTTGTTTAGGAAGAACAAACAGGTGTTTTATGGTCCACCTGAGGAAGTTAGTGGGGAAGGTTTGAAGACACAACTAAGAGATTATGGTGCAGAAAGGACGCCAGACGTTGGTGGACATGAGCATTTTCCGGTAGATGCTGTTGGAGATCTACATAACTGGCACAAAAAAAGTATTTTCTTTGATTTGCCATACTGGGAGCATCATCTGCTAAGACATAATTTAGATGTCATGCATATTGAGAAGAACTTTTTTGACAATCTCATGAACACGATCCTTAACGTTAAAGGTAAAACAAAGGATAATTTGAAGTCAAGACTGGATTTAGTCGATATATGTGCTCGTCCAGAACTTCATGTTGATGAGAATGGTAGGGCTCCTTTTCCCATATACCGACTTGATGCAGAGGGGAAAAATGCATTCTTTGATTGGATTTCAAACGATGTGGAGTTTCCAGATGGTTACGCATCTAATTTGCGTAACTGTATCGACAGAAAGGAAGGAAAGTTTATTGGCTTGAAAAGTCACGATTGCCATGTGATGATGCAGCGCCTCCTTCCGTTTGCCTTCAAAGAACTATTACCACGAAAAGTTCATGAAGCAGTTGCAGGGATAAGTGCTTTCTTCCGCGATTTATGCAGCAGATCAGTGACTCTTGAAAGTATTACAAATTTGAAGACTAACATAGCCGTGATTCAGTGCAACCTTGAGAAGATATTTCCTCCCTCATTTTTTGATGTTATGGAGCATCTTGCTATTCACCTGGCAAGAGAATTGGAACTTGGTGGTCCTGTGCAGTATAGATGGATGTATCTGTATGAACGGTATATGTTCCATTTGAAGAAGATGGTGAAAAATTTTAGTAGGGTGGAAGGTTCTATAGTAGCACAGATGATCAACCATGAAATTTCGAACTTTGCGGAGCACTACTTTCCAGCAGAAGTTCAGACCAAAAACAGAAGATCTGCTCGGCATGATGATAGAGGCGAACGGGCAACATATCATGTTCAGGTTCCAGACATTTTCACCGATGTTGGACGACTTAGTGGAAAACCAAAAGACCGTCGACTTACTGAGCACGAGCGAAGTCATTTGCAGACATATTTGCTCACTAACTGCGAAAATGTTCTTCCATATGAGAGGTAAGTTTATTATCTTAAAAAAAAATTATTTTAACAATTTGACATTTAAATATTAATTAATTATATTACTGTCATCATATGTACATGATTTTCATGGAACAAAAGCGGTTCAAAGATAGATACGCCACAGAGCCGGAACTAGAAGAAATGAAGCAGAGAGAATTTGCTGGATGGATGTTTACTTATGTGAGTGCCTTAAACAAATTAAAATAACATTTATCATATATTTATACTTATTCATATTTATTGATATAACTTACTTATGTGCTATTATAGGTGTCTGATGGTTTGGCCAGAGGTGAAACATTTGACGATTGGATACGCGAGATGGTGGTTGGCCCAAACTGTGTTGTGAAGTCATATCCGAGATTTTGTACTCGAGGATATGCATTCGCAACTGAAAAGAGGAGACGTTCGTGAACCACCTATGATGCTGGCGTTTGTTCTGCATCAGGAGATGATGTATACTACAGACACATACATGAAATTTTGGAAATCAAGTATTTGGGCTTGCTTGGATTGCGTTGTACTGTTTTCTATTGTGATTGGCACGACAACACTCCAGATCGAGGTGTGAGAACAGATGCATTTGGTGTTACATCAGTACATTCGAGGCGAAAGCTGCAATATTATGGTCCTTTCATTCTTGCTTCTCAGGCCGATCAGGTAACTTATTGTTGTTAGAATTCAGAATGATTGATCATAATTTAAACTTTTACTAATATTTTTTTAAATGTAACAGGTTTGTTATATCAAGTACCATCGGAGGCGGAACAGAGATGATCCATGGATTACTGTTACAAGAGTCAACCCGAGAGGTCGAGTTCAGGGAACTTCAGAGCTGGAAGACCCGCTGCAACCAATCACAACCGCCAACTTAAGTGCAGCAGAAGATGTAGCGGAAGGTGGCCTTGTAGTCAATTTGACCGACTTCGCAGAGGAAGCCGTCGTTCACGCAGAAGATGAACCAGTTATTGGAGAGTTTCATCAAGATCCAGATTCCGACTCATCAGGTGATGACTCGGAACCAGAGTAGTTTTTTTTTTTTTTTTTTTTTTTTGTTTTTTCCGAGGAAATTCCGAGGGAAATTAGGGTATCCTCGGAAAAATTCAGGGATTTGATTAAAAAGTGGTTTGCATAAGAATTCAGGGAATACCACTGATTTTCACCATTTCCTCGGAATGTCCTCGGAATATTCCGAGGACATTCCGAGGAAATGATGTTTTTTAACCGAAAACAACGTTTTGCGGATTGAATAACAAGTATATAATCATCATTATGTGTCTTCACCATATTATGAAGTCAAACTTTGGTGTTTTACAGAATAAAAAACACTTTTACGTTTGCTTGAACGAAAATCACACAACATAAGATAAACACTTATACACTTTAACAAACGTAAAAGGAAATACTTACAACTGTTTTTGAAATTTTTTTATTGCATGGTTTATGATCATCTATACAAAGTATCCTCAATGGTATGCATTATATTTGTATTAGAAATGAAATACGGAAAAAAAAACGGAATTTGAAACCCCAAATTGGTATGGTCCTCGGAATTTCCTCAGAATATTCTGAGGAAATTCCGAGGGAAATTGTATCCCTCGGAATATTCTTACCCGGGAAAAACCAAACCGCTTGAAATATTTCGAGACACGCGGTTAGGTTTTACATTTAATGATTCCGACGGAATACCGAGGACCCTTTCCGTCGGAATTATTAAATATAAAACCTAATCTCCTTCTTCTTCTTCTCCGCCGCAAACAGTCTCCTCTCTCTCAAATCTCGCCGCAAGCTCTCTCCTCTCTCTCAATTCTCTCCGTCCTCTCTCAATTCTCTCCGTCCTCTCTCCTACCCAAGCCCACATCTATCCTCCACTTCAAGAATCATGTAAGTTCTACCCAATTCTCTTATTTTTTCATTTTCTTAGGGTTTGTGAGATTAGAATTTTGGATTTTAGGTTCTTGTTTTGGTTTTTTTTGGAATTAGTTTTTGTTTTGCTTATAATTCAACTCGTTTTGCTTTTTTTAAAACGTTTTTTGATTTTTAAAAACGTTTTTTGATTTTTAAAAACGTTTTTCCAATTTTAAAAACGTTTTTCAAGTTTCCAGTAATAATAAAAAGTTTTTTAATATTTTAAAAAAATTTTATAAACCTTTTTTCTTTATTTATAAACGATTTTAATAATTTTTCTATACTTAAACTAAATTTCTAATTATTAAACTATTTTTTGTAATTATTAAACTATTTTAGAAATTTTTATACTATTTTTGAATTTATTATACTATTTTTGTAATTTTATAAATATTTTTATAATTATTAGTTCTATTTTGTAATTATTAAAACTGTATCTGTGATTTTTAAACTATTTTTGTTAAAACTATTTTTGTAATTATTAAACTAATTTTGTAATTATTAAAACTATTTTTGTAATTATTATACTATTTTTGTAATTATTAAACTAATTTTGAAATTATTAAACTATTTTATTAATAATTAAACTAGTTTTATAATTATTAAACTATTTTTTGTAATTATTAAACTAATTTTGTAATTATTAAACTATTTTTTCAGATATTACAACTTTTTTTACCTATTAAAGCTATTTTTATATCTTTAATTTCAGGTCTTATGATGATGATCAGAGCCGACTTCCTCGACAGCGTCGTGCTCGTGGCTCGGGGAGCAACTCCGTCAGGATTCCCCATCGCCCCGCAGCTCCTACCATACATTTCCCTCTCCGTTTCCCGACGCTCCTTCTGGCTCCGCCGAATTATCAGGGTCCTCCGGAATTGGTGAGGGTTGCGGAGTATGTTCGACAACCGGGTCGTGACCATCTTCCGTTTCTCGTTCCGTATCCATCTGGATCGGGTCAAACCTGGTTCGACCGTTCCTCGAACGGGATCAGCGGATTTATCAACCATATGATGTATGTGGCTTTGGACGTGGGACATCCGACTTTCACCGACTTCCCTACGGCCAAAAAAATTCTGTGGTTTCAGCAGTTTGCGGTAAATATTCTAATTTTTTTTTTAATTTTATTTTTAATATAATTTTTCTACTAATTATGTATTTTTTCAGCAAGAATTCAACTGGAATCCCGATAACACCGCGTTTATCTATTACCACTTCGTGGATAAAGCTATGGTCAACTACTCGTATCAAATCCACGAGTGGAAGAAGAAGTGGCTAATAGATCAGGTTTTTTCTTAAATTTTAAACAATTTTTCAATTTATTAAATTATTTTTTTATTCATCTAACAATTTTTTTTAAAGGTCCCAAAGTCGGTAAACACCACGGTCTGGAATGAGTTGATTGTGCATTGGACTAAGGATGAGACGAAAACGACTTCTTCAACCAACTCCACCAACCGCAAGAGCGAGCGTAAAGGGAAGGGCGTCTTCAAGCACAACTTAGGTGCTCAGTCTCAAGCCACTCTGAGGGATCGCATGGTAATTTTCTCGCTTCTTATTCTATTTTTAAAGTTTTGCAATTTTTTTTTCATCGTTTCTTCTAATTACTAATTTTTATATTGATATCAAGGTGGAAGAAAATCATGGTGAGCCGGTTGATGATTTCGCCCTAATGAAGAGGGCGTATACCAACAAGAAGACCGGCCAGATTGATGATGGGCTTGTGAAGCAAGTCGTCGACCTCATCCACACTCAGGTGGAAGAGGAAGCGTCTCAGCTGCAAATCGACGACGAAGAATCGACGGGTACCCAATTGCCTCAAGCTCGGATCAACGAAATCGTTGCATCGGTAAGTTCTTTTATAAAATTTCAGTTCATCTTAATAACTATTATTTACATTTGCCTATATTCTATTTCAGTCGGTTCCAAAGAGGAAGGGCCGATTGGTCGGTTTAGCTCGTCGGTCCCGGTCGGTTTCGTCTTCTGCTGCACCACCGCCTTTTGTTGATCCCGAAGCACTTATGGGTCAATTGCAGGACAAAGATAACCGCATATCTGCGTTGGAGACCCAGATGGCGACTCAACAGGCGCGCTTCGAGCAGCAGTATGCGAGCTTCGAGGCACAGCAGGCGGGCTACGAGGAACAGAGGAGGCTGAACCAGCAGATGATGGACATGATGAGGACGTTGCACCCGAACGTCCAGTTCCCGACCCTGCAAAACCCGAACCCCCAAAACCCGAACCCGAACCCGAACCCGTAGATTTTTTTTTTCCAAAATTTGTAATGTTTCAAAACTTTGTAATGTTTTTTTAATTTGTAAGATTCTGAATTTTAATTTTATATTTTCGAAATTAAATTTCTAAATTTAAAATTTTTATTTTCGAATTTATATTTCTAATATTTTTTTTTAAATTTTTTTTTTTTTTCAAAATTCCGAGGAACGTTCCCTCGGAATTTTCCGAAGCTTATTTTCCGAGGGATCCTTCCTCGGTTTTTTCCAAGGATTATTCCGAGGGATAGTTCCTCGGAAAATTCCGAGGACGACTCCTTCGGAATATTCCGACGAACAGCTCCCTCGGAATATTCCTCCGCTTCCGAGAAAGTTTGTTCGTCGGAATGGTCGTCGGAAAATACCGACGGCGTGTTCCTCGGTATATTCCGACGACCATTCCGACGACCGCCTATCCTCGGAATCTCCTCGGTATATCTGTCCCTCAGAATTCCGTCGGAAATTTCCGAGGAAATTCCGAGGAAATGAAGAATTCCGAGGAGATTTTTCCGAGGGACATATTCTTAGGAATTCCGTCGGAATACCGTTATTCCGACGGAATTCCTAGGAATTTGTCCCTCGGAAAACCCATGTTTTCTTGTAGTGCATGAACAGTATGCTCCCTGAACCAGAAGCTTTCAACAAAGGATGCGCGAGCTGTGAGAGATGGAAAGCTGACTCGACATTCGTAGCCATCATAAACGACAAGTCTTCTTCTCTAAACTCTGTTGTTGGCTTCGTTATACACGTTCCCACATTGTTTACCTTATATAGATCCAAACCGAATACATAAGGAAAATATACCAATATAATTACTTGACCAGGCCAACCTGTATATATATATATATACTCACGAGGATGTTGAGCTTTCCTTGGAACACAGTGAAAACGGTTTCCATGAGTTTTTCTCGTTTGTCACGAGAAGAAACGTCGCTAACTGAAGTGGTAACCTGAAACCCTTTTGCTTGCCATTCACGTAAGCTTTCTTGAAGCTGAGTTTCGTCTCTGGCACATGTGTGGACCCTTGCTCCCAACATAGACAGTTCCTCCACCACAGCTTTTCTATTCATAGCACACATTGAATATGAGTTTGTAAATTATTGCGTAATTTTCAATGGGTCGTGGTAACTAAACATTGAAATACAATAAGAAAAAGATCGGTATAGATATATGATTGAAACTTGTAAGGAGAGCTAAAATTTAATAATGAAATAGTCAGAAAGTAGGTGAAATGGGACTGACCCGAGGCCTCTGGAGCCGCCAGTGACAAGAGCGGTCATGCCGTCAAGGCTCCATCTAGATTTCTCTCTCAAGTTTTCTACCATTTCTGGTGGTCAGTTTCTTCAATAACGATCACATATATTATGGCGAATATATAATGATGATATTTATTTTGTTCAGTGGAAAAATATCACACAAAGTTCCACATATGAGTAATGTTAGGAGGCCTGATTACATTGTTTCAGAACAATTTATCATGTATATCTAGCTGGGTGCTACTAAATTTTAATTCACATTTTTAAAATGCGGATTTATTTTTACCATCTTGATAAATTTTAAATGAATTTATAATTTTTACTAAAAACAAATAATCTATATTTTGTTCTATTAATGTTTCAATAAAACTATCTATTATCTATAATCTATTAAAACTGCAGTACAAAATAAAATTAATCCTTAAACTTACATAATATTTACAACCTAATGCCACTGAAGAAGTAATTCAAGAATTAAATTATCATATATTTAAGTAATCTGTTTATTTCCCTATATCTATTATCACTATCTTTACGATAGTATTTTTTTAACAACATCTCTACGATTGTAAACATAACTTTTAACTTCAATTAGACTAACATCTTTAATAACATTACATGACAAGAGTATTATATTTTTATCGTCACCACCAGAGTTTATATTTTAGTCATAGAACCTCTTCAAAAACACTAGCGTCTACATTTTATTATTCCTCACCATTTGCTGAATTATCGTGCATCTTGCAAAGTTATAAAGCACCTCATGGAGTACTTGCCTTTTTTTAACACAAGAATAATTGGCAGCGACAACCATTTTTCATAACATCTTAAATACTCAAGGATCTCAACTTGCATGAGCAACTTGATGGAGATGAAAAAAACTTGATTAAGCTAATTTAGTTCATATTACAGGAAGAATGTTACAAAACTGGTATTTGGTTGAATAAATTTGAAATTCATTCAAAAAAATTCAGTAATAAAGCATGCTTCACTATTTTTGAAGCAAAGAAACTAACAGAACCGCAGGTTCCATAGGATGAGACTATCAGAGATTAGTATACCCACAATGGAATGTGAACACGTTTATGTTTTCGTATACTCACATCGCTGAGGTTTTTATTCAAGTTTAAAGACAGTTACAATTAAAAGGCCATTCTCAAGCCTGTGACTGATAGGAGAAACCGTTAACCGTGAGGCCTCCATCAACACAAATGGTTTGACCAGTGATATAGGAAGCTGCAGGTAGACACAAGAAGACCACTAGTGATGCAACTTCATTCGGCTCTGCTGCACGACCAAGTGGAGTTCTACAGAACAATTCTTCCTTGAAACTGACGTCCTCAAGATACTTTAAGAAACAAAATTGAGATACGAATTAGAGGAACTCAGTTACTAAATTTCACAAAGCAAGATCTGTAAATTATTTTTATTACAGATTGAGACTGTCGAGTCTTGACAACATTAGGTGCAACAGCGTTTGCTCTTATGCCGTCTTTTGCCCATTCACTTGCCAAATTTCTAGCTAGCTGGTTTAGAGCTCCTAACAAAGAAAATCATCAAAACATAAAAAGAAAAAGTTATTGATTAGCCAGTCTTGCAAACTGCAACTTTTAGTAACAGTTATTACCTTTGGTTAGACCATAAATGGACCCACACTCAAATGATATAACCCCTGCAACAGAGGACAAGAAGACGATGCTTCCATAACCTGAAGCTTTTAAGAGAGGATGTGAAAGCTGGCAAAAATGGAAAGCAGCTTCCAAGTTTGTTGAGCTATGGTAAGCAAAATTTTCTGCCACATATTCTATTGTTGCCTTCCCGCGAAGTACTCCCACGTTGTTTACCTATATGAACAAAAGGAAGATTTCTCTTTACAAAAGTTCTGTTAACGGATATGCTTAGTTGCTTACTTGTTTATTAACATCATTTACTTACAAGAATGTTGAGTTTACCATCGAACAGGGAGGAGACATTTTGCATCAATGTTTCTCTCTCAGAACGTGAGGTTACATCACAGACTGAGCCTTTAACTTGAAATCCTTTCTTTTCCCATTCACTTAAACTTTGATTGAGCAGAGTTTCAGATATGTCACATACGTGGATTTTTGCTCCAAAATTAGCTAATTCCTCTACTATAGCATACCTAGACATTCCAGTTCCTTAAATTTGTATGTTCAATAGAATAAGAAGAAAAGTTAAAAGAGGTGATATAGATCAAAAGAAAAAGGTACCCGATTCCGCTGGCTCCACCGGTTACAAGAGCAGACATACCTTGAAGACTCCATCTTTTATCCATTTTATGTTTTTGTTTTCTGATTAGCAATGACCATAAATGCCACAGATAATTAATAAACCGATGAATGTGGTCCGTGGATGAGATAAGTCCTAAGCCCTAATTAATGATTATGTTTGGTTGTGTGGTGGAAATGTCATGCAGTCGTAAGAGAGAACATGACTAAAATATCAAAAAATAGTGATCCAGGGCAAAATTGGCTTTAAAATCAAAATCTTCGACCAAAAGAGACTTGGGCATTTGTCTCTTTCAAACTTACATCACTCACTATCAAATTTTGAATATTAAATAGGGAGTTTTGCACATATGACTCAAAACTTAAAGTCAAACATAAATCTAACCTATGATTTTTTTGGAAATTGTGTTTGACCTATTCACCCCAGAAGTTCACAATATTCACGAAAATGCCATTGATATATATATATATATTTTTTTTTTGAAAAATACACTTTTACTCTCACAACCTCATCTTCTTCACTTATTTACAAGATTGCCATTGCCATCAATACACCAACCACCATGAACAACCACTTTGAAGCTCTTAATGCTCATAAATCGATTAAACACTACCTCTTTCTTCATCTCTATCAACTAAAACCAACTTATCTTTCATTTTCTCTCCATATTCAACCATAAAAACCATAGATTTTGATTCTAAAATTTGTATGGTTCATTGAGCCATTGAAGCTCACGATTCTCGTTGGGTCACTTTCTTTTGAGCTTCTGGGTGCTTGGAGAAGACTTCTGGGAGCAAATAAAGTTATCTCCCAAGTTTAAGGTAGGAAATCGAGTTATTTTCCAGATCTGTTCGTCCAGACGACTTCCGTGGAAGTCGTCTGGTCAAAGCAGAGGTTAGTTTTGCAATTGACTTTTAAAATGTGTTTTGTTGGACGACTTACATAGAAGTCGTCCGACTTTCTTTGTTGAAAATAAAATCCTAGACGACTTCCACGGAAGTCGTCTGAGATAAAGAGGTTAGTTTTGCGTTTGACCGAAAATGTGTCAGAAATTTGACTTTTCCAGACGACTTCCGTGGAAGTCGTCTACGAGAAAAGTAAAAAATCAATATTTTATTATAACCAGACGACTTCCACGGAAGTCGTCTCAGGTTAGTTTTGGAGTTTGAAAATCAAAACAAAAAATTTTTTTTTTTCTAGACGACTTCCGTGGAAGTCGTCCGGTAGACGACTTCCACGGAAGTCGTCCAAGATTTTATTCCGAGATTCTGGTCAAACCTCGGTAATCTTGGACGACTTCCACGGAAGTCGTCCGTTTAGACGACTTCCACAGAAGTCGTCTGAAAAAAAAACTTTTTTTGTTTTGATTTTCAAACTCCAAAACTAACCTGAGACGACTCCCGTGGAAGTCGTCTGGTTATAATAAAATATTAATTTTTTACTTTTCTCGTAGACGACTTCCACGGAAGTCGTCTGGAAAAAGTCAAATTTCTGACACATTTCGGTCAAACGCAAAACTAACCTATTTGTCCTAGACGACTTCCGTGGAAGTCGTCAAAGGTCGCCATGTAAGTCGTCTTTGCAAAAATTTAATCACAAAAATGACCTAAATGACGACTTCTCTGGACGTCGTCCAGAAGACTTCCGTAGATGTCGTCTGAGCGAATGTTTAATAAACTTATATTTTCTTTAAAATCATAAAGACTTTTTAACATTTTCTTATTAATTCATGTATATTAGACTATATTAGGGCTACTGGATGAAATTTTTAACTTTATTTATGATAATTATTAGGTTACCAACATTCATGTTAATTAAAGTTTCTAGCTAACGTAGAAGACTTCCAGGGAAGTCGTGTGAGAAAAGTCATACATGTTCAATGTTTGCTAATGTGTATTTTTTTCTTTTTGCAGATGAGGTGTAAGTTACATGCATTGTATGAAGAATGGTTGTTGCAAGATCAGAGCCGGTCCTATAAATATGGAGGCTAGAAGCCAAAAAATATTATGTGGCTGAGTAGGTTCGAACTCGTAACCACCTCACGTTGATATGAGTACATTTACCAAGTATGCTAAAGGGAGTTTTGACAAAAAGTGGCTGAATTACTACATAATATTTGGCGGCTGGAAGCATGTGCTTCACTCGCTTATGTTAAAGGCCGGCTCTGACAAGATGGATGTTGGAATTTTGTGGTTGATCAACACAAACTTCAAGATATGTAAAACTTATATTTTCAATAGATACTTGTAAAAAATGTGATATGCTTTGATTAGTTACTATTGTTTGGTTCCATCTCTTAAGTATTATTTTTTTATGAGTTGGAAGAAAGGTTAAAATGCTTCTTCAAATATTGTATCAATATAAGACTACCAACATTCTTTATTAAGATGAGAAGAAGATATTTAGACTTTATTATTGCATTTAGGAAATCCAAAGATAAGATAAAAACTATTGAAATAACTAATTTCTTTGATTTTTAGCACATATATTACATCTTGGGAAACAATTTTACTGATTATAAAAAAAATACAACCAAATAAGTAAACAAGCTTGGAATCCACATTATATGAAAGAAGACTTAGTCAGAAGACTTCCAGAAAGCCCAGACGACATTCAGGAAGTCCAGACGACTTCCAAGAAGTCCAGACGACTTCTAAGTAAGTCGTCTAGACGACTTCCAAGTAAGTCGTCTCAAAACTCTTCCAAATCCAGATCTGGAAAACCTGCATATCCAAAAACGTTCAAATGGCTTAAAATAGAGAAATTGAGTGGAAGATTAGACAAATCTACCTTTATAAAACACACAAAAATACATATATAAAATTAATAGATATACCTTTAATTGAGTGGAAAATGAGAACCATGTGATAAAAAAATCTGCAAAAAGAAGGTTAAATTAGTGAGAAAGACATGAGAAAAAACTGAAAAATTCATCTAAAATTTGGTGTATTGAAGTTAAAAAAAATAGAGTGGGTTTGGAGAGTTTTAGTTTGAGAAAAATATTAGAACTTTATACAATATTAGTTGACCAAATAAAGAAAAATCAGACATAAAACTTACCAAAATGCTCAGATCTGTTAAAAAAAGGAGAGACATGAGAGAAGACTCCGTCAAACGACTTCCAAGAAGTCCAGACGACTTCTAGGAAGCCTAGAAGACTTTCAGGAAGTCTAGACGACTTCCAGGAAGTCCAGACGACTTCCAGGAAGTCCATACGACTTCTAGGTAAGTCGTCTAGACGACTTCCAGATAAATCGTCTCAGAAGTCTTCCAAATCCAGATCTGAAAATATGCATATCCAAAAACGTTAAAATGGCTTAAAATAGATAAAATTAGTGGAAGATTAGACAAATCTACATTTAAAAAACACACAAAAATACATATCTAAAATTAATAGATTTACCTTTAAATGAGTGGAAGTTGAGAACCATGTGATAAAAAATCTGCAAACAAATAAAAATAAATTAGTGAGAAAGACATGGGACAAAACTGAAAAAATCATCTAAAATTTGGTGTATTGAAGTCAAGGAGATTAGAGTGGGTTTGGAGAGTTTTAGTTTAAGAAAAATATAAGAACTTTATACAACATGAGGTGACCAAATAAAGAAAAATCATACACAAAAACTTACTAAAATGTTCAGATTTCTTTTTAAAAGGAGAGGCATGGGAGAAGACTTCATCAGACGACTTCCAGGAAGTCCAGACGACTTCCAGGAAGTCCAGACGACTTTTAGATAAGTTGTCCAGACGACTTTCAGGTAAGTCGTCCCAAAAGTCTTCCAAATCCAGATCTGAAAAACCTGCAAATCCAAATCCAGATCTGAAAAACCTGCATATCCATAAATGTTCATATGGCTTAGAACAGAGAAAATAAGTAGAAGATTAGATAAATCTATCTTTATAATGAGTAAAATATGAAAAATATATTATGAAACACCTGCATAAACAAGATATATTAGTGATAAAAATATGAGACAAAAACAATAAATTGATATAAAGCTTGGTGTTTATAAGTTCAAAAAGATTAGAAAGAGGTTAGAGAGTTTAAGAATGATGAACACTACATTTTTGTTGCAGCCATTTGAGAGGAGCAGAGAGAATGTGTAAAATTTTATATATATATGGAGGCACAAAATCTAATTAGGTTAAATATTTTCTATTCAGGCGACTTTGGACGACTTAATTGTAAGTCGTCCAGAAGACTTTAATATATTTAGCGAGAAACTAAAATACTTTTAGCGGGAAACTAAAATAGACGACTTCCTAGACGACTTACTTGTAAGTCGTCTAGGAAGTCGTCTGGTTTAAAATATTTAAGCGGGAAAAGAAAGTCGTCTAAAGTCATCTAAAGTCGTCTAACTTTAACAATTCAATAGACGACTTAATTTTAAGTCGTCTAGACCCTAAACACAACCCCTAAACAAATTTAACTAACTAAACACTTCAAAAATCAAATTAAACTTAACAATTGTTTACTATACAATAAAACAAGCACGAATAGGTAAAAATTCACATTTTCAAAAAATCATCCAAGCTTTCCAAAATCTAACCCTAACAAAACAAACAATACTACTACATATGTTCTCAAACCCTAGAACCAAACAATATCATGATTAACCACTTTCACTCATCTATGTTGAAAACTATTCAAATTTCTTATTTTTAATTTACATCACCTATAAATGTTTATAATTACATGATTTTAATTTTTCACCCCTCAAAATATTTTTAAATTTTTTTTAAAATTATTTTTAAGATCATTAACTCCAGACGACTTCCATGGAAGTCGTCTGGACGACTTCCAAAATATCAGATGACCCAGATGATTTAATAGGGCTATATTCGTAAAAATGGTAGCAATTTTTTTGTTTGGTCACAAGGGGCTGGCTGTAATTTCACATGGCCTTGAGGTTAGGTTTCTATTTGATTCAAATTGGGGTTTGGTTTTGTGGTTAGGATCAAGTTTTGAGTCATAAGTTGCAAAAACCCCTATTAAATAAGAGATCCCATTAAATAATGGACACGTACGTATGTGTATTCCCTGTGTTAATTTGTTATGATCTTATTTTTTCTGAAACACCTTTTTTTTTGAAACACTCCGTGTTATGATAAGTAAGATACTATTTTGTTAGTACATAACAGGGGATGGAGTGATGCA
The DNA here is from genome assembly GCA_026261945.1 of Hirschfeldia incana. NCBI lineage: Eukaryota > Viridiplantae > Streptophyta > Magnoliopsida > Brassicales > Brassicaceae > Hirschfeldia > Hirschfeldia incana. The sequence continues at coordinate 9,915,153 of JABCMI010000009.1, forward strand.
TGGAAGTCTCCATGACAAATTGATGAAAGTAAAGAACACAAAAATTTTTATGGAATAATTATATTAGATTTTCATGAAAATAATGCTACAAAATGCATAATTTATATAGAGAATAAATCAAACTAATTTCCTAAACTAATATGAAATAATATATAATAGATAATGATAAGTTTCCTATTCTAATATATTGATGTATATTCTAAGATTAACCATTGAATTAGGTCGATTTTCCAGATCTCCTAATACCCTCTCTCAAGCTCATACGTGGTAACACGTATGAGATTGGACAATCTTAAAAATATAGTAGTAGAAATAACTCAAAAGCTTGTGAAACAACGATTGTTAATGATGTTGCAGAAGCTTGATGAATGTCTCATAACTCTTTTGCGATTCCGCAAATTGAGATAGATGTTTGTTTTATCCATCCTACAATGAAAAAATTGTTTGCTATCCAATCTTCACGGTAGGTTGAATCGGCTGCTGGTAGACTGCAGTCAAGAAATATGAAATTCATCCATGAGCTGATTGCCATACGGAAGTTGATGATGAGAGATTAGTTGATGTTTTGAATAGATGTTTTGTGTATCAAATATGTCGAAACACAAAGATCTTTTTTTAAAAAATATGTTGTTTTGCGATTTTTGCAAGAACAACAAGATGATGAAGATGTTTTGAATTGATGTTTTGTGTTTCAAATATCACGAAATCACATGAATTGTTGATGATATGATATGTTGATCTTTGATTTTTGAAGAGCAACAAGATGAAAAAAAAAAGATTAAAAGTTTTTAGTTTTGTTAAGGCTCTGATACCATAACAAATTGATGAAAGTAAAGAACACAAAAATGTTTATGGAAGAATTATATTAGACTCTCATGAAAATAATGTTACAAGATGCATAGTTTATATAAAGAATAAATCAAACTAATTTCCTAAACTAATATAAAATAATATATAATTGATAATGATAAGTTTCATATTCTAATATATTGATGTATATTCTAAGATTGACCATTGAATTAGGTCGATCTTCCAGATCTCCTAATACTCCCAGAGAGATACTGGTGCAAGCTTTTTGTGTTTCGGATTCCGGGTGATGGTCGTGCGTAGTCGCTAAGATTCTCACCATTACCACAAGATTAGCATCTCCACAATGGTAAAGCAAACTCGTTTATATTTTTGTGCACAAACTCACAGCGTGAGAATTTTTATTAGATAGCAGAAACTTAGTTTAAAGACAGTTTTATAACAAACGACAAGGCCATTCTCAAGCATGTGGTTGATAGGAGAAACCGTTAACAGTGAGGCCTCCATCAACGCAAATGGTTTGACCAGTAATATAGGAAGATGCAGGTAGACACAAGAATGCCACTAGTGATGCAACTTCATTTGGTTCTCCAATGCGACCAAGTGGAGTTCTACTGAACAATGCCTCCTTGAAACCGACGTCATCAAGAAACTTCAGGAAACATTATTTGAGAGAATGATTAGAGGACTTGAGGTTGTTAATTATTAAAACGATTTTTAAATTTGACTTGTTGTTTACTTGTTGAGACAAAGGAGTCCTGATAGAATTAGGGGCAACAGCGTTGGCTCTTATGCCGTCTTTTGCCCATTCACATGCCAAATTTCTTTCTAGCTGGTTCAAAGCTCCTGTACAAGACTTGTATTATGAATCAACAAAAGAAAAAGAAAAGCATCCTTGTTGATTGGTTAATGTTGCCTCTAGTAGCACTTTGGTTACCTTTTGCTAGACCATAAAGGGATCCGGCAGAAAATGATACAACCCCAGCAACAGAGGAAGTGAAGACGATGCTTCCAAATCCAGAAGCCTGTAGGAGAGGATGCGAAAGCTGACAAAAATGGAAAGCAGCTTCCACATTTATTGACATATGGAAAGTGAAATCGTCTACCCCATATTCTGTTGTTGGTTTTGTACTAAGTCCGCCCACATTGTTCACCTACGTTGAACAAAAAAAATGATTTCTCTAAAAACTAAAATGTTTAAACGTGTATGCTTATAAATTGTTTCTATAGAAAAGATCATTACTTACAAGAATGTGGAGTCTGCCATCAAACAATGAGGAGACGGTTTGTATTAATTTCTCTCTCTCGGGACGCGAGGTTACATCACAGACTGAGCCACTCACTTGAAACCCTTTCTTTTCCCATTCACTTAGGCTTTTATTGAGTAATGTTTCAGATATGTCACATACATGGATTCTAGCTCCAAAACCAGATAATTCCTCTACGATGGCATGCCTAAACGTTCCACAAAAATAATTTACTTAAAATCTTGACCACTAAAGACAACATCAAGAGGAAGAAAAAATAAACCCGATTCCTCCACCTCCACCGGTTACAAGAGCAGTCATACCTTGAAGATTCCATCTTTTATCCATCTTTACCTTTTGCATGTTCTTTGCAATGACTAGAAATGCCGCAGATTTTTTATATTATAAAATGAAGATCATTATGTGTGAATTAATTATGTTAAAAAACAAGTTAGGTCTGAAATGAATTATTGAGCATGCATGCCGACACAATAAAAATGAGTATGTATGTTTGTGTGGTGGAAATGTAATGTAGCAGTGCGCCAAAAAAGCAGCTCCGACTCATTATTATATTTGTTTCTATAATACTAGTATTTATAGTGAACTTCATTTACGCTCATTATTATTTATTTGGGTTTTAGTGATTAAAACTATGAACTGTTTTTGAATCGTAAAATAAACTATTAACTATATTTTTAATAATTTAAATCCTTAATTTACAAATTGTTAATGTTTGTCACTCTCCGTCTATAATTCTTTAACGGAAAAGGACATATATTAACGATTCATAAGTTAAGAGTTTAAAACATTACAAAAATAATTAAAGGTTTATTTTATGATTAAAAGGTAGTCGAGAGTTTCATTCACTATACACATTTTTCAATAAATTGATTTAAGAAAAAAACTCTAGTTATCAAATATATATATTTATTTTGTAAAAAACGAGTTAGACCTTTCAACACGTTAAAGCATTCTTACATAGGCTTTCTCAAGATTTCTCACCAAGCCAAACATTTAATGACATGTTTTATATTTGGCTTAATTAGATATCACCATCAAATGGCCTAACTCATCCTCTAAAATATATTTCCTAATTGGTTTTCGCGATCCGATCTTTTAGTCTATATTATTAAAACCGAAGTAACTTTGGTACTGTTTAGAGACAAGGATAGGAGTTTAAATGAAAAATGTTTGGTAACTTGGATAGTAGTATTTTTGTACTTTCTATTATTTGCACATTTAGTTATTACTTTACAATAAATTAAGTATTTCCTTCTAATATTTCTTTTTATTTACATATCCAGCCACTACATAATCAATTTAAATTAATTGGTTACATTTCTAAAGTTTATCTAATCAAATCGATATTCATATATTGATCATTATTAAATATTAATATTGTACGACTATTAACTAAAACGCATGAATTAAAAGGATATAATATTTTAATGAAATTAACTAAATCGTAAAATTACAAAACATAGATATTTTTTTATTAAATCGACGGTTTAAAATTTTATATTGAACATAAATTAAATAAAATACCCGCATGGGAGTGCGGGTTAAGATCTAGTATTATCTTATAACGATTGCTAATCAAATATTTCTAACTTGAAAGACCAACTAGAGTTTGACCCGCTTTTTCAAAGGACGGACAATATTTTTTTTTTGTCATCATCGTATGCATTGATCTTCCGGGTTTGTTAAATGTATGAGATTATTATCAATCAAGAGCTACTTTTAATTGTTTAAACGGCTTGAATTGAGCGTTTGAGTTACTACAAAATCGTGTCTCTACATTCTAAGTTCAACAGCTTGGTTGAAAGAGAAGAAGAAACCATTAGTTTTAATTATTGTTGCTATGTAAAGACGTTTCTTTTCAAAGAATCAAACAATGACTATATTTGAAAGAGTTGAATTTCACAGTTAAAATGGTTCTCATTTACTTCAAGATCATTAAACAGTAGTCCGCGCGGAACATGCCTGCTGTGACCCGCACGACGACGAACCCGCTGCGGTACAAGACATGACGGAAAAGCCCAATTGACATATCTACTGATAGGTTGTTATAAGTAAAATTATTAAGTAATATATAACTTAGTTATTAATGGTACTATATAAGTATATATATTCTTATAATAAATATTATTTTATACATTTGTTGTAGAATTGTTTTTAATTATATATATAAGGTTTACTTGCTGATATAAATATAAAAATTGAAGTTATTAAATATAATATTAATTATAATTAAGCTTTTAATACACTGAAAACTAAATATGTTACCAAAAAACTTCATATGAAACATTAAAGAGAGATGACCTCAAATAGCATTAAAACAAGATTTTTGTTCCTAAAAAAGTTCATAAAGTTTAAAATGATAAAATTAGGCATCATTAAAGGAGAAAATGGCAATTATATCACTTTCCTACATATATATTAAATAATAATTTTTTTTCGAATTATTTTTTTGGGGATTGATTTAACTAAAATTCATAAATACTTCCATGAATATTATTGATTTCTTTTTAGATTTGAGCCATTTGCATATTTAGGAAAACATTAGTAAATAAGTAGAATATCTTCTTAATATTTAGGAAGTTATTAATAAATATATATAACATCCTTATAAAACTTAGGATAGCTTCCATAAATAAATAAATAAATAAATAAATATATATATATATATATATATATAAACGTTATTAAATATGTATTTAGGAGCCCTTTCTCAAAAAAAGAAAAGAATGTATTTAGGAAGACCTTTATTAATATATATTTCTAAATATCTTACTGGATGTGAATTATATGTTTATTTAGTAAACTATTTTTAAATGTGCATAACATCTTCCTAAAGTTTTAGGAAGAATTTTACTGAATTTTATTTCTAAATTTTATAAAAATATTATGATTATTTTAATATGTATATAAGTCAAATTCAAGAAGCAAATTTAAGAAATTTTCCTAAATACATATATAAATTAAATTCAAGAAGTGTACCGGTATATGTTTATGTGGAAGACATTCTTAAATTGGCGGGGAAATTATAGATTAAAAATTATAAAAGAAATCTTCCTAATTTTTTTTAGAAACAAATGTTTTTTTAAAAAAATAAGTTAACTTATGAGGCATAATTGTCATCTGCTAAAATCTAATTTAGTTATTTTAAGTTTTGAATATTATTTAGAAAATATTACAAATATGTTTTGAATAGATTTGCCTAAAATATTTAAAGAACATTTAGTTTTAAAAGTATAATAGATTTGACCCGCACTTTCAAAGTGCGGGATTCAAAATTTTTGTTATATTTTAAAAATAATATAAATATCAAATTACATAATACTTTTGTTATTGTAATGTATTCACGGTATAGATTGTCTATTTCATAATGTGTTTCTCACTTATTCTATACATGTCTTAGTGGATTGCCCTTTATAATATATTAATATCAGGAGTTAGACATAATACCCTTTTATAAATATTTATTGTATTTTATTGTAAAATAACAATTCAAATTTTACAAACACGTGATAATTTATAGTAACAGAAGTTTTCAAATTTTATATTTGAATTTTTAAAAAGACATGGGTAAATTCTATATATATATATATATATATATATTGGTTAACAAAAAATATTTTTAAAATGCGGGATTGTCTATTTTTAAATATTTTATAATTTAAATTTTTAAATCAATTTTTATAATTTGTTTTTAACATTATTAAATAGGTATTTGAAAAAAAAACAAATTAGTTTATAGTTGTTTATATGTTTTGGATGACCAATATCTTATAAAATTTAATTTTAGAAAAAAATATATCTTTTTTTTTTGCAAATTTAAATCGGACTTAAAATCCATGAAGTAAATGTTTAATATGAAAAAGATTACTCAGCATCTTGGACTCAATATTAATCTGATGTTTCCGTAACTCGGCCCACAACTATGTTTCTTACTGCACTTGATTTGCTTTTAATTCGTTTGATTGTTAACGTAATCCGATTAATTTGTATGATTGTTGGCCAAGTTAAAATTCTATTGTCATTTAATTCTGTGGTAAATGAGAGATTTGAAGTATATATTGTGATTTCCATAGATTGTGTGCTATTTGTAAGATTAGTTAGATAATCGATATGGTATATTGTTAGCGAATATACCTTTAGTATTAGCTAAAGGCTTTTATTCCTCTTTTGGTGATAACGTAATGTTTATATTGTTTAAAAAACTAAAGTAAATTAGTTTTATTATAAACTAAAAATACTAATGGTAGTTATATATAACTACAGTTTAACAATTCGAACATTTGTAACATTATTTATATTGCACGAAGTTATGAGTCATTACCATTGTTAAATTCGAAGTAGTTTTCGTTATATATTATGGTTTAGGGTTTATATAGTGGCTGATTTTGCATTTTAGGTATTGGGTTTTCATAACTAAAATTATTGGGTTTTGTGTTTGTGTGATAATGGAGATGGACATTTATTAAAACCCATAACTTCCGCGAATGGTTTTAAATTAAGCTGATGTCATTGGTCGAAAATTATATGGCGTGAATAAGGAAAAATATCCGAGAAAGACAGTGGCAGTCTCTTGTAAATAATTTGAAAACTAAAGGCAGAATCCTATTAGGGATTCTGTTTTAATAGTATAGATTTTAAAAGTTTTAGTAATAATGGTTGATTAGGTAATTTAAAATGTAGCACTTCCATAATATTTCTAGCAATCTAATTCCAAAATATATTTGACTGAAAGCATATGTCTTTTTCAATACGTTCACTGAAAAACACATCTGAAGCTAGTGACAGGATTGTGAAAAACGTGTTTAAATGTTAGTGATTTATAAAAATTCATTATACCGATCTGATTGGTTGATGGTGTCCTATATGTTTTTTTTTTTTTGCTTTTTCTTATTTTTGTTAGTGACAAAAGTCAAATTACCTTAAATCATAAATTTACTCTCTTAAATAAAAGATTCAAATTATAGTATGTAGGGATCGAATCAACTAGAAGCATTGACATACAATAAACTCAACACAGCCACAATTAAGCTAAAAGCTAGTAATTTAATAATGCAATACATAAAGTAAAACAAGATAAACAAAGTAGTTGTTCAGTTGATTGATGAGTTGTATGATGTAAGGAAAGTTGGTAGACTTGGGTTTCATTTAGGTTATCAGAACTATAATATTTAGATGTTTAGGGTTGATCATAGAACTCGAATTCAATAAGCAAGTGATTCAGCTCTCGCATGCAATTATAATCAGATGCTAAGTCTTTGTTTCAGCTTTCGCATGCGAACAAGGAGCAAATGTCAACTGACACTACTTCAGACAAGCATTAACGTCCTATTCGATAATGTTCACCTAAATTCCTAGATCAACTCTCATATGCGCCTAGATATCTAATCCAGGAGGGTTCGGGTCTTGTGCCTTCAATTGTCCTATGATTCTAGGTTCAAATAAGTAGTCACACTCTTGTGTTGCTCCAACTACTCTAGATGCTAGTATTACAAGCTACCTTGATGCATAGATCTATAAAGATAACCTAACAATCTTATAATTCAGAAGTTCATTCAAAACCTTAGAAAATTTATAAATCTAAGAGGTGGATCTACTCAAAATTGATAGTTGTCACAAATATCATAGCTGCATATATGAATAAAAATAATGGAGTTCCTAGAAGACTCTAAAGAATTTCCTCTTTTCTATCAAACATAAAACTAGAAACAATGAATATAATAAAGTGTATCTGTCGCGAATGGCTTAAAAACATGTACACATAAATAATGTTTTAGATCGTCCATCGGCATTCGGGTAATTTGTGGTGACTTATAGGCTTAAGTTAATTTTAAAATATACTCAGCCCGTGTTTTGGCATCACCATTGATCGACACCCAGGCTGTGTCCTCGATCGATCTTCCTTCATCTCCTCGGCTGCTTCGTCTCACGAGGTAGACTGACCATAGTTCAGTAAAACGAACATAACTTTTGTTATAGGATGCCAATTGACCTCAAATTACTGGCATTAGAAATATAAACTTAAAGATATATCATGTCTCTATCTATATCTAAATATCTGACGCTTCTGTGCAGTTCTTCACCTCAAAAGGCTCCAAAATCTCAAATCTTCTCCAAAACATACCTTAACCTAAATAACTCTAGAACATACTCCAAAACTATATAATAGACTCTAAAACATCTATATACCATGACTAAAAACTAGTAAGATTCTTGGTATATCTATCCCTCGCTTCCAACTATGTGTGATCATTCCTTTCTGAATTAGACACATGTAATTTACCTACTCATCTGCATCTTCCAGAAAATCATCTCAATCTTTTATACTTGTGGATGCCGAAGAGAGGTGAAAGGGGAATAAGAAATACATAGACTTTAATACCTTCTAAACTTGCAGGAAGACTCCGATCCATTGTATACCCAGTCTCAAAACAAACTAGTAAAGTAGATTAAGGTTGGAAGTCAGTTTTGGTTTCTCCGGACATTCTCAGCATGTGTGGATCTGAGCAATATGTGATACGCTGAGGTGTTTCTATCTAATACATCATGCAGTTAATAAATCTAGATGGTGCTATAGAGTGACTAGAGTAGCAATCAAATTGTATTTGATCATAATCTCCATCTTGACTCAATAAAAACTATAATAAAAATGCAACAAAAAAACGCAAAATAAAATACAGTATCAGTAAAAAATTTTCACAGACTTGTGGGAAAGTTAAATCATAAGTATGAAATTTAACAAGATAAAATGATATACTTGCTTGTTGAATGTGAGTGACGGAGATTATGATCGACCTAGTTAAGTGACGATCGAACGATACTCGTGATGCTCTATCGATTGACATTGATCAGGTGTTGGCCGATGCTTAGTATAGATTGTATACCTTAAATATTTTTTTTTATAAACAGTGATTCTGCTACAGTATCTATCAATGTTATGGCTTGGTGCAGGTATCGTCCGTTCACTTTTTTTTGACCTGAAATAAATAAAACACAAAAATCAGTACAAAATAAAATAAAACCAAATTTAAAACAAATAAAACCAAATTTAAAACGGGAATTCGGCCAAAAAATTCATGAACTTTGCACGAATTGCCAAAATAAATACGAACATATTGGCTGGCCAAAAAAAACACTGAACAATATTTGACTTTAAATTTTAATCAGTAAGTTATCGCTGACTTGCCAAATTAAACACAGCGTTACAGAATGATTAGACGACGTTTGAAAAGATCGTTAAGTAAAACGACGTCGTTTTGAGAAGGACTGAAACGACGTCGTTTTAACTATTTTTATTATCAAAAATGTGTTGTTGGCGTGAGTCGAACCCGAGAACTCAAAGCCAATTGACGAGGTTTCTTGCCACTGGACTACTGTCACTTTTAATGATATCTATAACATGTTTTCTTTTATTGAGTATCAAACAAATCTCCTAAAATCTAAAAAAATTTTAAAAAATCCAAAAAAACTTAAAAATTCTAGAAAATTTTGAAAAGTAAAATTAAAATTGAAATTATAAATATTTTTTAAAAAAAAATCAAAACATTTAAAATTTCAAAAAAAAACTAAAATAATTCAAAAAAATGCAACACGTTAAATTTAATGATTAAAAAACTTAAAACATATTTTTAAATAAATTAATATATGTAATATAAAATAAAAAATGATATTTATCACACTATATTTTAGTAGGCATAATGTATATAAGATAAAATATACAAATGATAATTAAGATATAATAAACAAATGATATTATCACAATTGTTTTTCTAAAATATGATAATAATTAAATGAAAAACATTTGTACTATTATAAATATCATTTTTATATTTTATCTCAAATATATTAATTTATAAAAAAAAATTGTATGATTAATGTATTTAAGATAAAATACTCAAATGATCTTAGATACATTAATTTTTATTAAAAAAATTATAATTTTTAAAATAAAAATATTTATAATTTCAATTTTAATTTTACTTTTCAGAATTTTCTAGAATTTTTAAGATTTTTTAAGATTTTTTGGATTTTTTAAAAAGATTTTAGATTTTGGAGATTTGTTTGATACTCAATAAAAGAAATCATGTTATAGATATCCTTAAAAGTGACAATAGTCCAGTGGCAAGAAACCTCGTCAATTGGCTTTGAGTTCTCGGGTTCGACTCACGCCAACAACACATTTTTGATAATAAAAATAGTTAAAACGACGTCGTTTCGGTCCTTCTCAAAACGACGTCGTTTTACTTAACGATCCTTTCAAACGTCATTTAATCATTTTGTAACGGTGTGTTTAATTTGGCGAGTCAGCGATAACTTACTGATTAAAATTTAAAGTCAAATATTGTTCAGTGTTTTTTTGGCCAGCCAATATGTTCGTGTTTATTTTGGCAATTCGTGCAAAGTTCATGAATTTTTTGGCCGAATTCCGAATTTAAAACTTACCTAACAGTGGGTTGCTGATCCAATAGAGCAAGTCCGTATCCGGTGGCTGGTCAAGGCTGTAATGGTTTGTTTTCTCTTTCAGTGCTATTGGACTGGCGTGGTGTGGGTTGGCAATTGAAATTCTTTCTTGGCTTTGTCTCCTTCATGTCTCGATCTGGCTTCGTTAATTCATGGTTTCCTTGTGGTTTTTTGCTTGGTGTGTGTGTTGCTTGTTTAAGTCTTCCGATGGTTTCACTGACATGATGCTAGTCTTTATTGCTGTGTTTTATCTGGGTTGTGATCTTACTCGTTCACTGTTTTGAGCCTCCCCTTTGCTTTCGTGTGCGGGGTAAGATTGTTTGGTGGTCGGGTTGGTTATTTTCTGGTTCTGGTCCACTCTTATTTCTAGGTTCAGCTTCTTCTCGGGTTTGTTCTTTTGAAACTTGTGGATTGGAGTTGAGCCAGTCGGCTGGGAACTTGAGTTTCCCTAAGGTTCCTCATCTTTGCCGTTTGTTAAAGGTGCCTACTGGCCGTATCCTATTGTTTTGTTTCAATTGCTATTTCAATTGGTGTTATCCGGTTTTTCTAAGACCCTATTTTAACAAATTCATTCAATAAGTTTAAAAGGAAACTTACACTTTTGAGAACTACTATTTTTCCATCAGTATTTTTAACACTCTAGTTGGATAGATACTCGGTGATTATCTTCTTGTCAGTTTTTTTTTCTTAGTTCTTATTCATCCAGTTTTACACATTTAATGTACTGACTTCAAAAGCTCATATGCTTGTTTCATAAATTATGTTTTCTACAACTACAGCCCTAACGAACGTCAAAATCTCTCTTCTATTGAGAGAGTTCATAACTTTCGAATTCACATAACTAGAAAATGATAAGTAATAACCTCATGTGTATAAAATGATAGTTAAAAACTTTGATCTCGTTATATAGTGTAGTCGCTCATTTCGTTCCTTACGCTGATCCGGAACTCCAATTGAGTGGAGATCAAGGCTTTTGATATGTTTTGAGGCAAGATTACTTATTAGTTATTACCAGTAACCAGTGAAGTTACTACTTCAAAATAGTAGGATATGATTGTGAGACATTTTTTATAAATTGATAACATCAACGATTAAAGGAAAAAAAAAAGAAATCAGCAAATAGAAAACAGAGCAAATTCTGATTCAAGCATGTGGTTGATAGGAGAAGCCATTAACAGTGAAACCTCCATCAACACAAATGGTTTGACCAGTGATATAAGAAGCTGCAGGTAGACACAAGAATACCACTAGTGATGCAACGTCATTTGGCTCTGCAGCTCGACCCAGTGGAGTTCTATTGAACAATCCTTCCTTGTAATCAACGTTGTCTAGATACTTAAAGAAACAAAAATAGACAGATGATTAGAGAAACTGACATTGTTAAATTCACAACAAAAATAAAATGTAAACGAATTGTCTTTCTTTTACTTACAGATTGGGACAGGGGAGTCCTTATAACATTAGGTGCAACAGCGTTGGATCTTATACCATCTTTTGCCCATTCACACGCCAAATTTCTAGTTAGCTGATTCAAAGCTCCTGTAAAATAAATAACAAAAATATTTAAAAAAACTCTTTGTTGATTAGTTAGTCTTCAGCTGCATCTGGTAGTCACCTTTTGTTAGACCATAAATGGATCCACAATCAACTGATACAATTCCTGCAACCGAGGAAATGAAGATGATGCTTCCGTAGCCTGATGCCTTTAGGAGAGGATGTGAAAGCTGGGAAAAATGGAAAGCAGGTTCTAAGTTTGTTGAGATGTGGAAAGTGAAATCCTCTGCAACATATTCTGTTGTTGGCTTTCCTCGAAGTACGCCCACATTGTTCACCTACGTTAAACAACAAGACGGTTTGATCTCCACGTTTTCTTCAGTAAGATCATTTACTTACAAGAATGTTGAGTTTGCCATCGAACAGCGAGGAGACTTTTTGCATCAAAGTTTCTCTCTGAGGACGAGAGGTTACATCACAGATTGAGCCACTCACTTGAAACCCTTTCTTTTCCCATTCGCTTAAACTTTGATTGAGAAAAGTTTCAGAGATGTCGCATACATGGATTCTAGCTCCAAAACTAGCTAACTCCTCTACTATGGCATACCTAAACGTTCCAGGAACATAGTTTTCTTGAAATCTTCACCATCCATGACGTTAAATAGAAGTAGAAAATACAAAAAGAGAAAGACTAACCCGACTCCGCTGGCTCCACCGGTAACGAGAGCAGTCATACCTTGAAGACTCCATCTTTTATCCATTTTTGTTTCCCTGTGTTAGCAAAACATGGCCACAAGTGAATTAGACTGACTCTTTTATCAATAGTAACCAAAAGTACTCAAAAAACAAGAAGAATGGTAAATTGGTAGTTGAGTATGGCTAGTGGCTATCGCACGTGACTTTTGTGACAGAAACGTAGTGAATTATCGTGAATTATTGGTATCAAGAATTATTGGTATCAGTGATCATGTTTGTATGTCTGGTGGAAATCTTATCCTGTCGTAAGAAAGAACATGACTAAAATATATGTGTTAGTGGTCCTACGAAAAAAACGACTTGTATAATAAAAATTAAAAGAAAAAATCAAGTTTGAAGATACAGTTTTCTGAGATATTCTGTATCAATTTGCAAAGTAGTCAATGAGATAGTACAAATGTATGTAGCGAAGGGAGCTGTGTTGGAGTTCGTTTATGGTGATGTTTGTAGATTAGTCAAGCTTGAAAAAGGAAAAGAGAATACATATTTGAATACAAACTGCAAGGTTACCACTTACCAGTCATGGTAAGAATCACGTTTCCTATTCCATCACTCTGCAAGGCAAATCATATTACAGTTAAACATCTATAAATTAATAATATTAAGACTACACCAAAACTATATATTTTTAATTAATTTATAAAGATATTAATTTATCGAGATACTAAAAAAACCAAAAATTCAATTTGAAACTATAAAATTATATTAATTTATATAAATTTTTAGTGTATATTAATATATCGAGTATTAATTTATAGAAGTTCTACTGTAGGTAACTCTCGATAAACCTATCACTCATAATATGAGCTTTGGTCAGTTGTTCAATAAAAAAAACTTTGGTCAATGCAGGCTCATACCAGTTTTTTTTCATCAACAGTTATTCTATTAATCAAATTTGAGGTGGTTAAGGAAATCAGAGCGGAACATAACAACCAATGTAATACAAGTCTTTATGTAAGGATCTTGCAATCTTTGCTAATCCATCAGACGATACGTGTTCAGTGCGAGGAATATAAACAATCGAGAATTCAGAAAATCTGTTCTTCAGCTTCGACGACTCCTTTAATTCCGTAGAAAAGTTAAACCATGCTCTGGGGTCTTGAATCATCAAGACTAGATCTTTGCAATCGGTGCGAAAAGCATGATACCTCGATAGTTGTAGCATGCACTCTATTGTCCATGAAAAGGCCTCAAGTTCCGAGTGAAGTGGAGAGATCATGCGCAGCTGGTTCATGGCTCCTAATAACTGGGTCACTCCTCTTGAATTTGTCCATGTCCATCTATAACTACCAAAGAGTGTGTATGTGTCCATGATCCATCTATCATGCATCTCTCAGATTTTCTTGCTTTCAGGATGTTGTATGAACTTTGGTACATCCTTTTTACGATTAGCTTCAAACCAAGCATGGCATTCTGATTCAGCATGTCTAACAGTTTCCAAAAGGTTCCTATCTAGCCCTCAATTTTTTTTTTTCATTTTTCGCCTTCCAAATATACCATATGATCCGAAGGGTATTGATCTTTATCCACCTCAAGATTTTCAATATCGTTCTTTCAACAAAAAAGATAATTCATATTCGTATAATAACTTGCGTTAGGAAATAATAGAGGCGGAGTTGAGGTTTCTGCATGTGCACAAGTCTGTAGAACTGGATGACATTCAAATATGATATTGTTTATAATCTCATCTTCTGTACCACATCAGAGAAAATGGTTATCACATTGCATACGACGATGTATCAAATTATTTGCCATTGTTAATTTACCAGATATCATTTGCTTTATATGGTGTTTGATCTTTGGTGGAGCTTGTATTTTTTAAGCGAAGGTTTGGAGTTTTGTACATCCCATTCTTTGCATAGCTTAAACAATCGATGATATCCTTAGGATTCGAAAAAAAAATTAAAAAGGTCACCCCAAAATGGTTTAAAATCATATTGGTCTAGTAACCCATGTAACTCAAATTGGTTCTGTTAAAGTGGGCTTTAACTTGATGGGCATAACTTTTTTGAGTGACTATAGGCCTCACAAACCCATAATATATTTAGGTCTTCGTTCAATGGCTCTCTGGTACTTCTTCCTTCCTCGCGTACATCTTTGCGAGTCAATTTTGTTCCGTTTACGGATCTCATAGGAGAAGGTAATACTATTCGGTTTAATATGGGAAATATCAATGAGTTATGTGACGACTTGCTGGTGAATATTTTGTTACGAATCCCGACGAAAGAGATTGTGGCGACGTCCCTTTTGTCCAGGCGATGGTATTCTATCTGGAAACTTGTTCCCAAACTCGAGTTTCATGACGATTCATACAGATATCATGCCACATCAGCCGCACCTTCAGAGTTTATCAACAAGTTTTTGGAGAGAAACATAACCCCCGTACTAGAAACTTTTCATCTCAATCTTTGTTGGCGAGATTATTCCCCTGAATCTTTTGAAAAATGGGTTAATATTGCGGTTGCTCGCAATGTTCTTGATCTTAAGCTTATATATCACCTTCACCATCGTGATCCTATACGGTTTCCTAGGAGCTTGTACGCACATGAAACCCTTGTGGTGTTACGCCTCCAAGGAATAATCATTGAGGATGTTCCTTCGAGAACCTCTTTCCGGAGCCTCAAGAATTTATCTCTTCGAGATATGAGCTTCTCAAGCGATCAAACCGTTGATACGTTTTTGTCTTGCTTCCCTATTCTTGAAACATTGGTTGTACGTCGATGGTTAGCCGATAATGTGAAGACGTATTCGATTTGTGTGCCGTCGCTGCAGAGCTTAGACATCGAGTACTTAGTAGGTGGTTATCAAGATCCAAGATATGATCATGGATACGTGATAAATGCTCCTTGTTTAAAGTATTTACGTATTGTCGACCATTTTAGCGGCTTTTGTTCCTTAGTCAATCTCCCTGCGAAATTGGAAGCCGAGATCCACCTCAGATTTTGTGATTCCGACAAGCTTCTGGGATCTCTTACCGTAGCTAAAAAACTTTCCTTGTGTTTAAAACCACAAATGGTAAAATACGTCATTACATTTAGTTTCTGACACTTACTGATGTGCTGATGACACTTCTTTGCAGGATGTATGTCTAAAAGGCGACTTTGATCAGCTCGTGTCTCTAGAGCTTTGTGTAATGTGCTCCTTAGATTGGTTGAATATTATCCTCAAACATTCTCCTAAACTCAGAGTTCTCAGGCTCTCGAGAATGGTAAGTTATGGTCTAAATCTTGTTGATGTTGCGTCTTCTATATTTTAATTTCAACTTTTTTTGTTTGTTTGTGTAACTGTTGATCTCAGAGACACAGCTGCCATAATTCTCGAAATGTCCGAACTAACTGGGAGCAACCGAGTTGTATTCCTGAATGTTTGATGTCCAGTCTCGAAACTGTTGAGTGGATTGCGTATAAAGGAACAGAAGAAGAGGAAAGTGTGGTGAAGTATTTGTTAGAGAATGGGAGCGTTGGTGCAGGGCCAGTTATGAAATTCTTAGCTTGGGCCCGAGGAGGGAGGCTAGCTCAGGCGACGGAGATACCACCTTTGTGCAATTTGAGGAGAAGCTAGGGACACAAAAAACGTAAGAGGCCATAGCCTTTTTATTTCTCATCAAAACCATGTTTTTTAGTTTAAGTTTTGCACATTAGTTTCTAATTCAATTTTATTTTAAGAGTCTAGTATATGTATGTCTTAGTTAAGACCTCATATATATCGTGCATTAAAACCCTGATTGAACAAAGAAAACTATTTGGTGTCTCTCACGTACCCTCCTTTGCCAAGAATTACATATCACAAATTCATCTCCTCTTTTTTTGGGTCTAAATTCATCTCTTCTCATTTGTCCAACCATGTCTGAGAAGTGAGAACATTACACTTTCCGTTGGTTGACCCAGGAAGCTTACTTAGTTGCAGCAGCTCAACACTGAATTCAGACACACGCACAACTACAACAACAACAACATATTGGGTAAATGCTTTCATTTGGCGGGTGGAAGAACAAACTGATACAAATCCATCGCAGGTGAAGGTTACAAGATTACAGATGGTTATAACTTATAAGTTATAACCATGTGATGGTTTCAGTTGAACTGGGGCGAGTGAATTATGATTCTATTAATAATGATAATTATACCAAGCGGTCCCGGTCCAACTAAATAGCTAAACAAGTACTACCACAAGCAACTGACTGTAGTTTCACTTTTGGTTTGGGTCTGGTTTTAGATTTCAGTTTTGTTATTTCTGTTTTTTTTTTTGTTGAAGTCATGATTGTTTTCCAGTTTTTTTTTTATATTTATTTTGGTTTTTGGTTTTTGGTTTTTGGTTTTTAGATTTTAGTTTTTGATTTTTCTGTAGATTTTTTTTTTTATAAAAATGTGGATGATTGTTTCAGGTTTTAGTTTTTATTTTTAAAATTAATAAGTAAGAAATATTAGTAAAATGTTTACTTTTAAAATAAAATAAAAATACTATCATAAAAAAACAATAAATGGAAACCTTCTTAATCCAATGATTTTACTAAGAGTTTATTAATATTTCTATAACATGAGGTTTTATGGTTCAAACCCTAGAAACGCAAATTATGCAGATTATTGTGAAAAATGGTTACAAGAAATCTTTAGCATGGCTCATGATGTATCATCGATAATAGATCTCATATGCCGGTTCATAGTGATGCATTCAGACGTGTATTCTCATATGGTGATAGAATTATTGGATGTAAAATTATTTATGTAATATTTCTCAGCATTGTAATCACATAATTAATTAGAAGTTAAAAGACCATCATCAAAACACAAATAACTTTTTTTTGGAAAAATGTTAATACAAAATAAAAATATCATGATCTCTATATTGATACATAAATTTAATAGTAAATATATCTATGTCATAAATCTATTTTAGAAAAAAAAAATCTATGCGTTAGACATAATGTTTTTTATATAACAATATACTATAAACTTGTACATGTAACAAATGTAGATTCATATATATATATATATATATATATGTCAAATGAATAGACATAAATTTTAATTTAAAATTTCCATTATCTAAATAACAATTTTTTGATATATTATGTGCATTAGTTTAAATTTATTGTGTTTATTAGTTAAATCTATACTATATAAAAGTTGAGGCTATAAGTCATTGAGAGCATCCACGTAGGATTTAAAACCACCAATCAAAATATGACAAATCGTTATTTTACATAATTATTTTAAAAAATGTAAATATTTCCAAAAAACTGTTTATTTCATAATAAAATACAAATCAACATCACATATGGAAAACTAACAAAAATAAAAACATTATACATATATTAAATCAATATATATATATATACTAGGATAAGCCCGCCCTGCGGGCGGGAAGCACATCAATAAATAATTTAGATAATCAGAATAAATATTTAATATTAGTTGTTTTATTATATATATATATATATATATTTTTTTTTTGTTAAAAAACTATGTTATTGGATTTAAAGACTAAATAATCCATATTATCTGAAAATTGGATATGCTTTTTAAAAATAAATACTACCTATTATTTGTTAGAATATGATTTTCTAAATAAACCATGTTATCTGATTAACTGGTAATGATTTTTAAAAAAATCCTACTAATTATTTTAAATCTGATTCTTTTGTTAAAAGGTTAATATATATTTTTTGGTAATTTATGTTTAAATTATAAATTAATTGTTAGATGTGATTTTACATCATTTCTTGTGATTTTCTGGGGTTGGATGACCAGAAAAGTCAGTGAATTCTTTTTTCATTTTTGTTAGTAGAAAGTTACAAACTTGTTCAAAGATTCATATGGTTTTATTTAATTTAATTATATATAAAGATATATATATATATATATATATATATATATTACTGGATTATGCTATAGTTTTCTACAAAATTTAGTTTAATAGTAGGCTTTTGTTAGAATTTTATTTGAGTTCAAGTCATAAATAATTATAAATAAAATTATTTATGTAATATTAGATGTTTACATTAAGTAACAGGAGGTGAAGGAATCTAATTTGATAGTTATCAGTTTTGTTTACGCTGTTTACATAAACGTGATCATTAAGAGGAGGTAACATGAGCATGTCGTCATTTGAAATATGATTGTTAATATGGCAACTGACCTTGTTGTAGTTGGTTTGTTTGTACCAAGTTCAAATCACTGGATAGACAGTTGAGAACAAAGATCATGTGTTTTGAATTGTCTTTGAGCTTTCGTAGTTGGCTATACTTTTTAGTTAATTGTGTATGTGTTTTTTTTAATTGTATGTTTTTATACATACTATAATGGAATGTGATTTTCTTATGTGAATGCATTAGTGGAAATAACATGAGCTTCTATAGTTGGACTATTCCAGTGGTCTCTGATTTATATGACTTGTATATGCTAGTACTATTTATTTAATTATAGAGGCTATTTTGGT
Organism: Hirschfeldia incana; assembly: GCA_026261945.1. Lineage (NCBI taxonomy): Eukaryota > Viridiplantae > Streptophyta > Magnoliopsida > Brassicales > Brassicaceae > Hirschfeldia > Hirschfeldia incana. The sequence goes on from JABCMI010000009.1 coordinate 9,934,373, forward strand.
TTTTATAATTTGTTGTAGCGAGCATATTAGCTAATATAAATTATTTATATGCATTGAATGAGCAAGTGGACCATAAAAAAAATTATGTGTATTAAATTTGGTCTGTGTCGGTTAACGTAGTAAAACGTAGAATGATGACATTTACTATCTATGGAGATTTTCTATTGTGTAAGGTGAGTATTAGGACTCTAGCAATTAGCAGCTCCGCCGGCTTCTCCTCCAATCTCACCAACGACGTTAAGAAAACAGCTACAGAAGATTATCCACCACTGGACCTGCCTAACGTCTCATGGGCTCCTCTTGCATAACTCGTCTTTCATGCGATCTCTAATGCATTTAAATGTGGAGACCGAATAAAATTTTACAAACAGACAAATGAGACAGGGACAGGTAAATCGAGCGAGGATAAGAACATTGTAAATCTACAATCCAAAGGTTTGATAAGATCATAAGAACTACCCAAGAAAGATCAAAGGAGATGAAGATCAATCCGACAAAATCTAACCCAAAATCACTATCTCATCTCAAGAACTTGATAACATAAGGTGATTAAAAGGCTTACTGCAAATGCACGACCATTCATTATCTATGCAGGTGTATCATACCGTCTTCCATACTGAAGTACAGTTGTCTTGGAGATTCCTTGCAATATTCATATTTCACAGGGTCAAAATCGAACTGTGGTTCCGCCTACATAATCTAGACAACGATGGACTCTGCATTCTTCAAGTCATGTTAAGAAACGATGAGAGAAGAGGAGTTGGAGAAAATTTTAAATCATTTGAAAGGCTTCAAAAGAACTAAGATACCTCCAAAACGATCACTTTAATACCATTGTGCTGAAATTGAACAACCACATCCTGGCCATTAGCTATAGTAATTCGATGAAGCTGTGCTATCTACAAAACAGAGAGCTCACTATCAAAAGCATGTGAGTTATGGCATGGAGATACACGTGAAATCCAAACACAAACAATGCTAAGGATTTTGCCGAAGCATCTGCCAATGATTAGTTAGCAAAATCGGTGAATGGAATTTCCTATGAATTATTAATAGCTTACGTAACTACAACATTTATCGGTAAACATTTATCAAAAAAAAACATTTATCGGTAAACTTTACAAAAGGTTAATCGCATATCAGATCATAGACATCTAATGATGCTCAAGCAAGACAGTAGAGAGCCATGAAACTCAAAATTACAAATATAAGAGAGCACCTCATTGTGTTGTTTATATTTCTCACTGAATCAGTTCTATGTGTTAAATCAAAAGCTAACAGCGGTGCCACCTTTAACTCTAAAGCTAAGATTTTGATTACCTTCTTAACTGAGGCAGACCATGTAAATGTAAGACTAAGCCCCGAGAACACAATGAAACAAAACGGTCTCCACAGATCCCAATCCCAAAGCGCCTTCCCAAGATCCTCCCGATTCGGATTCGGAAACACCACCAGCTTCAGATTACTCACGATCCTCGACAGATCTCTTTTCACTGTATCCCACATCGGCTCCGTCAACGTGTTCCGCGGAGAATGAGTGAGGTGTGAGATTACAAAAGTGAGGTGTGAGATACAAAAGTGTAGATAGTGTGATTCGCATCGGTGAGATAGCAACATATTTATACATGATCTAGCAGACGAACAGCGGAGGAGTTAGGTTCGTAGTGGGATGAAGAATAATGACGATTTAAGACAATTAAATCACAAAACACCGTTACAGAATTTGGATCATCCCGGCGGCAAACGAAGAACACAAAAGGAGAGTGCATCGACTGATTAGGGTTTCAGTATAATCTTGTAGTCGTTGGGCCAGAGACAAAGTGCAAGATGAAGCCCAATGTCAAACCCAAAATAATAGAGAGCAAACGTTACTGAAACGGTGCGTTTCATACTTGTCGTAATAAGGGCATCTGAATTTGTGACGTGGCATCCTTGTTGGCAGACCTGGGAGAGAAGCAAAGTCTTCTTTATATATAAAGATATATATATATATATATATATATATATATTTCTAAATTTAAAATACATAATTAAGAATACAATAATAAATATGAAAATTCATCATTATAATTTATTAATTTTCAAAATGTATATATTTCCAAAAAAAAGTAAAAGTAAAACAAAATTAGTATTATTTGAAAAATTACTTAAAAATGTTAAGAATATTAAGATAAAACTACACCTCAAAATTTTGGCTATATTCTATTGAAAATATTCACAAATAAAATACATTATATATAAGTTGAGATTATAAATTAATAAAATTTATAGTAAATTATACATAAAAAATGAATCTGTAAGTCACCTAAAGTATACACAATGAAATTTAAAAATATCAATTACAATATTACAAATGGTTATCTTAATTTAATGTTTTTTGAAATTTCAATATATCCATAATAAATTCCTCTAAATATAAAATGTAAGTTGCTATAAAACAAAGTACACTAAAAAGAAATATTAAAATTTGATAACTTACCTTATAAGTGGTAACTATTAAAGAAAATGTAAAATTTAAAAATAATATAAAAATATTAACATAAACTACACCTCTTAATTATAACAAATAAAAAGTATTTTTTACTTCAAAATAAAAAAATATATTAATATTAAAATAGTCAAAATAACAAAAAACATAAAACTATATATAAAAAATGACGCTATAGGTTATCAATAATATCCACTTAAGAATTACTAACACAAATTACAATATGATAAATAATTTTACTAACTTAGTATTTTTAAAATGTCAATATTTTTATAATACATTATTTGCAGTATAAAAAGGAAATGGTATAAAATAAGGAAAAATAAAAAATAAATATTAACACTTGAAAAATTACTTAATAAATGGTAACTTTTATAGTAAAATGTAATCATAAAAATTAAATAGTAATACTAACATGAAATTAGGCTCTTAATAATTACAAATCCATCTTTCAAAATAAAATAGAAACCTAATATTAAAAAGTTATAACGACAAAAAACATCATAAAATTAACTTAGTATACACAACTAGATTAATAGATAGGAGAGTATAAACCTAGATTTTTCGTGATGTCTTATTAAAAGATGGATTGGATTATGGCAATGAACGGTAACCAATGAATGAATATAAACAATACATTCATTAATATTCCTAAGAAATTTTAGCATTTATAAGGAATAATTTTCCTTTCCATTTTTTTCATTCATTTTATTGTAGAAATTACAGTACAAAATTTTTTGTTACTAAATTTGATAAAGAATAATCATTCATCTTTCAAATAGTTTCATTTGTATCCATTTTTTTCTATTCATTCTTATTTTTCCTGTGATGGTTACCACTTAGAGTCTATATGATGATTCAGCTGCTTCGCCAATCAATTTGTCGGTGGCAATTTTGGTATCTTGGAATCCTGTAATCCAGAACCGATGCAATAGCGATATCTATTTTGAGATCTGCAATTGCGACCACTTCGACCTATTCAGATCTATTGGCTACCGGATAAAATCTATATTAATTATATACAACTAGATTAATATATATGATAGTATAACCCTAGGTTTTTCTTAATTTCTTATTGGAAGAAGAATTAGATTATATGACGATTCAATAGCTTTGCCAATCAATTTTCCTGTGACAATTTTGGTGTCTTGGGATGCAGTAGTTTGGAACTGATGCAACAGTGATATCTACTTTAACATCTGTAATTGAGACCACTTCAACCTATTCATATCAATTGGCTACCGAGAAAAAAACTAGCCAACTTTCTGAATTTTCAAATTTAAATAAGTGTGAAAGAAAAAGGACCAGATAAAAAAATTTAGCACTCCATAAAAAAGAAAATTAAGAAGATAACAACAAAACAACAATTATCAATTTATCATCATATCCTCATCCCATGAGAATGCATGGACATGCAATGGTCATAGCTTCATATGAGTTAAAATGATGTGTATAGTTTAAAGCCAGTCAATGCTATTCAACTTTTCCGTCGTGAGTACAAGACTATGAGAATATTTGTTACATATCATAATGGTTAAAGAAAATAACAATTGAAAATAAAAGTGAATAAGATGAAGAACAAAACTCTTCCACCGATTTGGAAGTGGTGAAAACGCTATCATTCATCTAAGTTGTGTTTACTTCTAATCTTTTCATTTTAACTTATAAAATCTGATTCATTGATAAAAAATTTTGTTTATCAAATATATTTTTAAAATAATATTTATTTAAAAAAGTCAAAAAAACGCGTCAAAACAGTTAGTAGAAATTTTAATAATACTTATATGTTATATCAACCATAAATTAAAGCCTGAACAAAAACATAAAAGAACAACATGAATAATATTTGATATCAATTAACCAACAAAATAATATAGTATCTAAGAATGTTAATCAACAAACTAAAAACTATAAAATTTATGAACTTCTAAAAATTAAGAAAAATGTCAAGACTCAAGACTACAATAAACAATTTGTTGACAGTTACCAAATCCAAAATAAATTATCAAACTATGTGATAAAACCAAGACAAACAAATACTATTTATCATCATAAATTAATATTTAATATGTTCTTAAAACTTAAAAATATTATATACTGGAATACATTAAGAAATATTATTTATCATATAAGTTTCAAAACTCTAAATATTATATTTTAGAATAAATAAAATATTTTTAAAACTCAATCATATATATTTTATGTTTTTCTATAATCTGAAAAACTATTTAAAAATGTTAGTTAAAGTTACCAAAAATAATTTATCAGTTTTAAAATATAAATTCCAAATTATCACTTGCATTTAAAAATTAAAAAAAAATTTAAGTACATTTATGCACAAAACCAATATACAACAATCACAAAATTGTTTTATGACATTTTTAAATACATTAAATATTATGGAGATAGAATAATGTTTATATTTTAGTACAAAAAAATGTATGAATATATTTTTTTAGTAGTGTATTAGCAGCTTATATGAAAGAATTATTTTATAAAATATTTAAAAGTAAACGTTCATATTTAATAAAAAAAAGTTGTAAACACAGTTTATACATTCATATATTCAAGCTAATATAAAGCTAAAAAGTAATTATTTTAAGTAACTTGGTTTTATAAGTCATTATATGTGGTAAAAGTAAAATATATTTTAACATATTTTCACAAAATATTAATTTATTTTGATTAATTATATTATTTATTTAAATATTATTATAAAATTATACTAAATTATTTAAACAAACTCGCGCGTAGCGCGAGTATAAAATCTAGTGAAGTGACAAGAGATGGGCTACTTTCTCAAGATAATCTTGTTTGAGAATTCCCCAAGGGTTTCTTCCATCCCTACTGTCCTAAGATCCAGCTTACGCACATGCCTAAGAAACTATAAAGTATACACACATCAGTTTGCAACACCAACTGTATTTCCAAACCCAAATTGATCTGGTTTCTTGAAATCGAAACAGTTAACAGGCAGAATGGTCTTGACTTTAGCATAGATTTATGATCAATATAATATTCATCGACAGGTAGTGATGGAGTCAAGATAAGGGATGGTAGGCTAGGCTAGTATAAGAGTATACTATATAAAAGTTGAGGCTATAAGCCATTGAGAACGTCCACGTAGGATTCAAAACAACCAATAAAAATACGACAAATCATTATTTTACATAATTATATTTAAAATATCAATATTACAAAAAACTGCTTATTTCCTAATAAAATACAAATCAATATCAAATAAGGCAAACTAACAAAATTAAAAACAGTATACATATATTAACTTAATATATATATATATATATATATATATATATATATATATATATATATATATATAATAATTTCAAAATTTAAAATAAATAGTTAAGAATATAATAGCTAATATGAAAAATCATCATTATTATTTATTTTTAAAATGTTAATATTTCCAAAAAAAAATTAAACAAAAACGAAATTATTATTATATATACTTAAGCTAAAAATAAATATTAACATTTGACAAGTTACTTAAAACTAACTTTAATGGTAAAATAGAAAATCAAAAGCCAAATAGTAATATTAACAAAATATTTTGTTTGCTATTTTTTATAATAAATCAAAACTAATTTATAGGACAAAATAAAACAATAAACCATTATAAAATAATTAAAATAACAAAAACATCTAAAATCACTTACAATGTATATAACAATCTAATATCATTTAAATTACATAGATTATTATTGTGATTGTAAGTACATAATCTAAAAGTTGAGGCTATAAGCCATTGAAAAAATCTACGTATAAATTAAAATGATTAATCGTATTTTGACAAATCGTTTTTTTACCTAACTATTTTAAAAAATATCAACATTTAAAAAACTGCTTATTTCATAATAAAATACAAATTAATTTGACCAAAGAAAACTAACAAAGTAAAACATGATACATATATTAACACAATATATATAATAATTTCGAAACTTAACATAAATAATTGGGAAAATAATAAATAACATGATAATTCATCATTATTATTTATTATTTTTCAAGATGTTAATCTTTCCAAAAAAATAAAACTAGAAATAAATTAGTATTATATAATTAAAATAAAATAAGTATTATCATTTGACAAGTTTCTTAAAAAATAACTTTTATAGTAAAATAGAAAATAAAAAGCCAAATAGTAATATTAACAAAAGTATTATGTTTGTCATTTTGTATAATAGTCAAATTGTTAAATCATTTATGGTTCTAAAATGTCAAATTTCCAACACTAAATTCTATACAATTGTAAACTTCCACATATGATTTAAAACCGCTAATCGTATTATGAGAAATTGTTATTATACATAATTATTTTTCAAAAATATTAATATTTCAAAAATCTGTATATCTCATAGTAAAGTAGAAATCAATTATAATAAGGAAAACTGACAAAGATAAAAATATTATACACATATTATCCCAATATATATATATATATATATATATATATATATATAATTTCGAAATTTAAGAATATAATAATTAATATGACAATTCATCATTATTATTTATTATTTTTCAAAATGTTAATATTTCTGAAAAAAACTAAAACTCAAACGAAATTATATTATATAATTAACTAAAATAAGTATTAACATTTGAAAAGTTACTTAGTTTTTTGAACTTTTATAGTAAAATAGAAAATCAAAAGCCAAATAGTAATATTAACAGCAATATTATATCTGCTATTTTGTATGATAAATCCAAATCACATTTCAGGCCAAAAAAAATAGTAAACCATTGTAAAACAGTTAAAGTAACAAAACATCTAAAAACACGTAAAATGTATAAATAAACTAATATCATTTAAATTACATAAATTAGCTGAAAAGTTGTGACTCGGGTTCATGGGAGAGAGCCTCTACGACCCAGGTTCAACCCTCTCTCTTTTTTATATTGTTTTTTTTTCTTTTTGGAATGGGATGAACTCCTCCCTTGACTCCTTAATGCACTTGCCCTAAGTATTTATGATGGTATTGTAGCCATTTAGATTGTCTATATTATATTTAAAACAATCAATCGTAACATGTCAAGTTATTAAAAAATCTATACTATATTACAAATCAGAATTTTAAATAATTATTTTTAAGAATATTAATATTTCAAAAACATTTATTTCATAATAAAATTACAATCAATATCGAATAAGAAAAACTAACAATACAATTTAAAGAGAAATAAAAAATTTAAAACAATCAATCAAAATACGACAATTTCTTATTATAAGTCAATTCTATACTTTATATATAAAAGTTGAGACTATAAATCATTCAGAGTGTTCACATAAGATTTTTAAAAAATGATAATTCATTAATTTTTTTTTTGTCATCATATGATAATTCATTATTATTATAATTTTTAATGTTAATATCTCCTGAAGAAATAAAAAAATAAATTATTATATTACATATATATATAATGAAACTAATAAAAAGTATTTTACAAGTTAGTTGAAGATAATAACTTATATAATAAAATGAAAAAATTAAAAGCAAAACGGTCATATTAACAAAAGTATCACGTTAGAAATTTTGTATAGTAAATTTAAAGTACATTTTATTCCAAAATAAAATTGAAATTTAGTGTTAAGTTAAAGTAATAAACACATTTAAACACATTTTCAATGTATACAACAAGCAATTTCATAATATCATTTAAATTACATAAAGTATTAGTGTGCTAATAAATAATAATATAATTTAATAATATCACTAAATAATTATTTTAAACAAAAACTGAGGTTATAAAACATGATTTTTCTATAAAATAATAAAATGTATGATAAAACACTACATTTGCAGTTATATTAAGCAAGCAACATAGTAGGTAAAAATATGATAAATAAATTTACCATAGTATATTACAAGTTTATATGCATCGATAAATTTACATAATATTAAAAAGATAAAATTATAAATTATAAACATTATAAATACATTTATAAGTATAATTTATACATTTTTTAATTCAAAAAATAAATAGCTAGGAACTAAATATTTTAAAAGGAATAATTTGATCAGCAAACATAAACTAAAGAACAGAAAATCAAAATTTAACTACATTTTTTCAAAAAAAAAATCTATTTAAATAAATTACAATTATAATAAAACATATTAATACAGACTCGCGTATAAAATCTAGAAGGTAAAAACTAAAAAGTGTGGTAGTTTCGGAGCCCATTACACTAGGGTTCCACCTTTTTTATTAGTTGCAAAACGGTAACATAAATTTAACATTGACAAACAAAATAATTAATCAATATATTTTCTAATTTTTATAAGATGGGGTATCAGGCCATTAGCAACACAATTTTCAAGAGAAATAAACAATATATGCAATTTCTGTGAACCGGAGTTTTGTGGAATTGCCGGTAAAAGACGAGTTTATTACTGTTTTGGATCTCACGTTATGTGACGGTCCACGATTAGTACATTTATTATTACATAGGGAATCGCGGTCCCCCGTTTCACAAATGCGCATGCCCTCACGGGTCTAAAGATATATATCAAAATATTTAGATATATATTTTCTTAACCAATTATTTTCAGATTTATTCATAACTATTTTTTTATTGTATAAAAGTAATTATTCTACTAAAAGATTCCTAAAATGTTTCTACCCAAATACCATACAATATTGAATTAGAAGTTTATATGTTAACCTGAAATCACCGACATAAAATTAATACAGAATTCTGAAACCAATTTTATCATGCGATTAGTCAGAATAATAGTGATATAGGCAAAGCATCATCGTGAAAAGCGCATACAAAGAATCCCACATCAAAAGTTAAAAATAGGACCTTAAGTGATATATAAAAACATATCGATCAATTCAGTCATTGCAGTCATTGTGAATAGGTTAACACTTTTAAATTGGAAACTTATAAAACTTAATAATAAAATAGTGTAACTAAAATAACTGGAATATAATTTATGAATATAACACCAAGAATTGTGAAAATTAACTTAAATTGTAAGAAGCGAATCCATTGAAACATGCATGTATTACTACTATTCGGAATGGCCACAAACAGAATAACCATTATGAAATAAAATTTAACTGGGGACATGTTAAATATGCTAAGAAAGGCAATTACCAAATTTTGATAGATTTCTAATACTTTATGGTTGAAATAATTTTGGTAACTAACGAAATTATATTGGTCAGTAATATTTTACCTTGCATAACTGTTTTTACGCATAAACATAATATTATTAAGCACATGTACCTAACAAAATCATTGTGTACTAATGATCAGCATTAGATCAATCATCAGTCGGATCAAATATTTTAGGAAACAAATTTAGGAAAATTTAAAATTTACTAAAAAATTAATAATTTTTTTTACATAATTTAGGAACTTATGTCTGTGTATAAATCTCTACAAAATGAAGACCAAGACTAATGTTTTACTAGGCTATGCTCAGATTCAGCTCAATCATGTAAGGATCATCGTTTTTGTTCGTGGCCTAGTACAGCATGCAGTACAAGATAATTGCTTTAACAACTGTCTTTAGTACTGCATTTTAATTGAATGGAAGATATAATGCGGTTCTCATCAAAACAACACCACAATCAGTTGTACCACGAATTCTATTTCCAGGCATTACTTTTTCTATTACGAATGTATTAACTATATTTACATTTTCTTTTTCAGAGTGATTCAGATATCTATATATGGAAACCAGTGGTGAAGTCCAATTCCTGGAATTATCAGTAAAATATCATCCCCCCCCCCCCCCACCCCCAAAAAAAATTGATGATACAAGAAATGATTTGATTACGTGAAAATCTCAAATACAAAAGAAAAAAAAAATAACTAGTGGCCATCTACAAGACTATACAATAAAAGTTGGGAGTTTTAAGAAAATCTTAACAATTTTTGGATGAAAGTGTTTGTTTTGTATCTAATTACAGTTTCCTCTCAAGTTTTTATCAAGCCCCCTTTCCTTTTTCGAGCTTCCTTTCTAAATAGAATTAGTACGTTATATTTTTTATCTAAAATGTTTGACATCACCTATATGGGCTATGTAACTCTTTTCTTGTACATCTATCACCAAAAGTACAATATACGCTCCTTTAACACAGCAGAATACCTCTCAGCCGGAGGTTCAAAGTTGATGTATTAGTTCTTAATATTTTTCACGGGTTTGGAAACTTTGTTTTGTGCAACAACTATGGAACTTTTCTAACATCGAAATCAGGTTAAACATATAAGATATTGAATGATGAAAAATAAGAGTAATGAATGGATCAATATTGACATATGCTAGTTACGTATTTGTAGTTTGATCACTTAATGTCCTTGTCCTGTATTTGTAGTTTGTAGTTTGATCACGTATTTGTAGTTTGATCACTTAATGTCCTTGTCCCTTAAAAAGCAGGAAGCGCGTGCATCTAACCCTCTCTAAAAACTGCGACAGAAAGGGCGATTTTTTCACCGGCGGAGTAGCCTCACGCACACCGCCGAGAACTCTCCCCCCCCTCCCGGTCTTCTCTAATCATGGATCCCCCTGATCCCTCTGTCCCCCCGGACTTGCTCTTCTTGTTCCCCTCCCCTTGCGCTTCCAATTTCGCCGTCAGCCCTGATGTTCCTCAGGCGTGTCCCTCTCCGAGGACGGTGAGTGTTTCAGATCTGGCCGGAGCTCCTCAAAGGCAGATCAACTCTTCTCTGGTTCGGAATGTTCCTTCATCCTCTTGTGTTGCTCCCAATCCTCCTCTTCCTTTGTTTGGGGATCGGGATTCTAGGGTTCCAAAGGAGGCTCTTCCAAAACCACCTCTTTCAAATTGGACTGGACCCTTCAAAGCTCCGGGACTTAACCTTTCCAAAGTAGCGGGACCAACTTACTCTGAGGACGGCATTCCAACAATCAAGGCACCAGACTCCATTCGCTTAGGTACTTCCAAAGTGTGGAAGGATCATCTGGTCGCGTTCTTTCATGGAACTCCACCCTCGACAGCTAAGATCTTCAATGATCTGAATACGATTTGGGGACAGAAGAAAGAATTTCGGTAAAATACCACTCTGCCCGAGCAAAAATGATCTACATTCCTTGCGAGCAGACAAGGAAATGGGTCTTATATTGTGTATAATGTGTATTTACTAAATATTACTGTAGGAACTAAATATTTATATCGTGTATAATGATAGCTATAATATTACTGCTTTCTGATATATTTATATTGTGTATTTACTTATAATTTGTTTTCTAGTTTTTAAAAATAATGTCACGTGGTATTTTCGAGAGAAAAATTTGTCGTTGATCTGGACCATCTACGGAACCTCAAAAAGTATTTTTTTATAAGTATACAGTTTTAATATTATGATAAATTTTTAATTTAATATTTTTATTACTTATAGTGTATATTCAGTTATTATTTATTCTACTGTACTTTTTCAGATAGATATTTAATTTTTTTTTCATTTCTTAATTTTATATTTACTTATTTTTCATTTTTATTATATTATATATGTACTTATTCTAATTTTCTTGCTTTTATAGCAAATGATTATATTAAGATAGATGTTTAATTTAATTTATATACCTCTAAAGTTTTTTTCTCATCATATATGAATTTAGAAATTTCCTCTTGAGTTCTGTTGTTCTGCTCGAAATATTATCTTGCTGATCATATTTAATTTATATACATAACATCACACATCAACATATGTCGTAAAACACTTTTGGGACGGCAAAAGTCGATGGTGAAGCTATTGTCCTTTTTTCTGGAGTCTTTGTCGGAGTCTTCTTTGATGGATGTGAGATTGATGTTGATGCGATAATGAAATAATAAAAATGTAAAACTATACATTTTTCAAATAGATGTTCAATGTAATATTTATATGTTTTATATTATATATTTACTTATTGATATTATTTTAAATTATATTTAATTATTCTAATTTTATTTTTTTTAGATAGATGTTATATTTGGAAATAATTAAAATATAAAAATATATCTTATTTCAAATATATGTTTAATATAATATTTACTAATATTGTAATGTTACGATTTCTTAAAAAGATTTGGAAATATTTAAAATGTAAAGCATACATTATTTCATATATAATTTAATGTGATATTTCTATTTCTTATATTGTATATTTACTTATTTTTTTTATATTGTATATTCTTCTTTTTATTTTTAATATTTCAGATAGGTTAGAGTAATAATGTGGGATATAGTAATAATAGTTCGTTTGTAACAATTCGATAGTTTTTTTATCCAAAATGGTAATCTTACATATGTTTAATTTAGTATTTTCATTTTTATATTATATGTTTACATATTATTTATTATTTCGAAATTATATTTATATAAAATTGTAAAGCTAAATAGTATATCAATTTTTCAAAAATGTAAAACTTCAGTAATACTATTTTTAAGTAAAATAGTAATTTTTTTAAGTAGTAAAATGATAATCTTACATATGTTTAATTTAATATTTCTATTTTTATGTTATATGTTTACATATTATTATTTTCGAAATTTACATATTATTATTTTCGAAATTATATTTATCAGTAATATTAAAATGTCACGTGTCATCTTTCTGAGAGAATTTTTTTCGCTGATATGGACGGCTTCTGGAGCCTCAAAAAGCTACTTTTAATACTACGCGCGAGTATAAAATCTAGTCATAATGCGTAGATGTAACAAATGTAGATTCATATATATATATATATATGTCAAATGAATAGACATAACTTTTAATTTAAAATTTCCATTATCTAAATAACAATTTTTTTGATATATTATGTGCATTAGTTTAAATTTATTGTGTTTATTAGTTAAATCATATTATATATATATAATGAGAGACTTTCTTCTCTTTTCAGAAGGTCCACGTCAGATTTTTTTAATTACCTGTGGGTCCCGTGTTTTTTTCCGGTTTATTTGATTCGTTGTTTGGTCCGAGTCCTCCGTGTTTTGGTTCGATTAATGAGACATTAATAGGTTTTTGATGGGCCTTTGTTTTGGATCTGATGTTGAAAGTGGTGTTTTGTATTTAGGTTAGATATGGGCCTCAGTATTTTTAATCCACGTCGGCGTTTTTTTAATGATAGTGGATCCCACAAAACAATTAAAGTCGGATGCTTTATTCGGTTAACAAATTATGGACAAAAAAATCTCGATCGACATCTTCTTCTACTCTTGATCTCTCCGTCTTCCCCAAATTGAAAAAAAAATGAAAAGGGAAACATTTGTTCTCTTTCTTCATCGGAAGCTTTAAATTAGGTCATATACTTAACCCTTTTCACGTCATTGATTCTCAGGCTACCGAGATATACTCACTTAAAATTGAATCAGCTTCGTGGTCAACGTTTATACAAAGGCTATTGACATCAATCCAAGTCACACTGTTACAAATGTTTGGCAAACGCTCAAGTTTTGGGGTCGAGTCCACACGTCGTCTCAAATCCATTTGGAGATGCTTTTCAATGACTGGAGATGTTGAAGAACCTAACAGAATATTCAGCCAGAGCCGAGAGGTTATTTTGTTAAGCAGCCTGTTTTCGTTATATTTGGTTGGAGATCTATAGACACTGTCAAAATCTCAAACTTGAATTGAAATACTCGATGGTGATGCGACCTTTTGGTATTTTTTGAATCTTAATTTTAGGATTCAGCCAGGTGAAGCAGCGGTGGATCAGGAGGGTAAGATGGTTGTGCCTCCAAGGAAGAGCCTGAGCTAGAGAAGAAACGAAAAACGGAGCATGAACCTGAGTCGGAGTTTGTAGAAGAAAAGAAAAGTAAGAGGAGGAAGCAGAAAGCTTTTAAGAAGATGAAGATGGCGAATGCGGCAAGGCCTTCTCAACCACGGAAATTGATGGTGAATATAACTCTTTATCACAAATCGTGCTACTGTTCATCTGGAGATGACAAAGGTATAGTCTTTATGTATATGCGTATACTTTGTGTCTATTATTAGCCTACAGGTTTCATGTGATTTGCTTGGTAAGTGGTTGAGTATAAATGTATAGTTTTTTGTATATTAGTCTATATTGATTTTTTCGTGCGTGGTTGTTTTTATGATCGGAACTTTACGGGCTCCTTCTGTTATTCCCGAGCAAATTCGTCGCTTCTTCTTCTTCTGTTACAGCCCTCCGATGAGAAGCTTCAGTGGCTGTGGTGGAGGATCGCTCTTTGTAGGATCCAGCAGATTGTTCAATGGCTTCGTCAGGAAAGCTGTAGGCTCGTGTGTTGACTACGACTTAGATGAGAAGCTACAGTTTACCATGGACGGCGGTTTCAAAGGAGGAGAAATAAGACAACCGTACGTTTGAAATGGACATATTTACTCTGCATCGTTTTCTTCTGCGTAGGAACTCTCTTCTCCGACAGGTAATAAACGGTATAATGCTCTGTTTAATTAACTAATTCTTCTGTTTACGAATTTTCCAGGAAAAGATTGTAACTTATCTTAAAAAACGAAGGAATACAAACTTCTTTTGACAGGGTATTTAATAGAATGTGGCCAGAGCCTGAAGCCAACGTTGCATCAAGGGGAGCAATGTCAGATGAACGGTTCTGCATTTAGTGTCACATGGAGTCAGAGAGTGTCATGAACCCTTGAAGAATTTTTCGTCATTTCGTATTGTTCATAAGCATTCTTGTCATGTGTATCATCACAAGGGTTTGAAGTGGGAATCAAAAGACAGCCTTGGATACGTGTACAAGAGTCCTGATGCAGTTCAGTTAAGTGATAAAAAGACGTTATGAAATGACTTAACTTCACGTCTTATTTTTTATTTAGCATTAAGCTTGAATGAGTGTTTACGCAGAACGTTGGAAAAAACGATCACAGATCTGGAATTGGAGGTAGCAGCTGCAAGAGCCGCACAAGAATCCAGGCTGAGAGCAGAATTAGCAAGTTGCAGGATAAAGCTCGAGTCTACATTGGTGCATGAAATCTGGACCTGTTCTTTCTCAGAAGTAAGCTCTTACCCTTTTTTATATGTTTCATAATAAACCCAAACTCTGATACAAAAACACAACGTTGCTGGTGATATTTGCAACTTCCGAAAGAAAATTGGCACAACATAGGTGGGTTGCTATGTGAAGCTATAACAAATAACCAAGATCATGTCTTGAGCATATCTGAAACTCCGAGTATTACCAGCTAAAAGCAGCCTTTGTTGCTTACAAGCAGAGTTAAGGGAACACAAAGCTAAAGTTAATGAGATTTTTTTTTTAACAACAGTTAATCAGATCTTCAATTCCGCTTTCATTGATGTTTTTCCCCTGTATGATTCATGTTGTTGTATGGACAGGATTCTGATGAATGTACCGGGGACGCTGATCTGAGAAGTCAATTACATATGGTAAATCTTTTGCATTGGGTTCATGAGAAACACTTTGCAAAGTTAACTAAAAATCATTGACCAAACAGATTCAAAATGCTTAGGGATGAAGCAAGCAAGAAATTAAGCCTCTCCACCTGTTTTTTTCCTTTTTTTTTCTTCCTGCAGATTATAAGAGGTTCAGTTGAGGGGGTTGGAAGAGGTGAAGATCAGTTGACCAGGCAGATGGTGACTTGTGCAGAAATAAATTTGATCAGAGCAAGAGTAAAAATATATCAATGAAGAAATTAAGCATCAAAACAGCTACTGGTGATGTTTCATGTGACTAGGACTTCCTCATCACTTTACTTGATTCCAAAATCTGGTATTTGTTTTATAGTATTGGCTAAGCTTTTGATATGTTACTTATCAAACTCAACTTTCCAATTTCACGTTGTAAAGGGATTAGAAAAAAAACAGTAATCAAAGTTATTCTTGATTCTTGAATTTTATGATACATTTGTTACATATAGAATCTGGTAGCTTGTGCTTAATCTGAGATTAGAAACATTTATCTATTATGTTACAAACTTATTTACGACTCCGCGCTTGCGCGGGGCTCAGCCTCTAGTAATATTAATAGTTCTATGTGTAGAATTTAACTATACATGCATTAATGTTAGGGTGGTTTGCTTGTAAAAGAAATAAACACAATAAAGTAGTGCACATAATATTTCAAAAAAAAAAAATAATTGTTTTTTCTGGTGCAAAAAGAAAAACACTAAAACTGAGTAGGCCTGAAATTATTATCCGCGATTTGGATTCGATCCGAGATTCGATCCGGATCCGCTCCGAAAATCCGGATATCCGGAGGGGTCGGATCCGAATCCGGATAGTAAAATGTTGGATCCGTGCAAATCGAATCCGGATCCGGATATCTTGATTTTTTACTCCGGATATCCGGATCCGTAATTTTTATTGATAATTATTTCAAAAATAGGAATATATATATATATATATATATATATACTTTTTTTTGTTCAAAAGGAATATATATATATATATATATATATATATAAACTAATTTGTTTACTATATTTTTATTTCTATACTAATATATATATATATATATATATATATAAATTTATACTAACTTTGTTATAGTATACATAAATATAATTAAAAAATATTGTACATAATTTTATTTTCTTCAATTATTGTTAATATTTAATATATTTTAATGTTATTTTTATTTATTTTAAGGATTCAAATCCGGATCCGGATATCCGTCGGATATTACAATTTTTAAAAGGATATCCGAAATTCGGATATCTGAAAACCCCGAATCCGAATAAAGATAACAAAAACATGGATTCGTCGGATATAAATCCGGATCCGGATATTTTAAAATACCCCGGATACCCGATCCGTTCCAGTCCTAAAACTGAGCGTAGTAAACCATTCTAAAAGGACAAGGATCTAAACTAAGCAAGGGGCTTACAAAAAAGATACATAACATAGTATACTTTTCCTAGCCCATGAAATAATATAGTTGACTTTTACCGGCCCATATCTATTCTCTTTTAATTTTGTTTACTCAATCTCAAGAAAATAAAGCGAAGTGGGTTATGTCTGGGAACTGAAGAGATAAGAGGGTGGACGAACGATGTCTGCGACAACAACTCCGTATCTCTCTCTTCCGAGTTTCAGACCAAGATTCCAAAATCCAGCTAAAACCCACCAATTATCTCCACTCTCTTGGTCTGTTCCAAGGAGAAAGATCTTGTCTTTTGACAGACAACAAGCTCCTACTGCTCTTCTTCTTCATCAGGACAAAAACCAATCATGGAGATTGTCTGCAACTCCAGAGGAGATATCCCAGGAGATAGTATCTTCTGATACTTCTTCTTCAGAAGCTATTGTGTCTGGTGGTGGCCAAGATGGTGTTGCTTTGATTATACAAGTGCTTCTCATTGTCGCTTTTCTTGCTCTCAGTGTTCTCACCATTGGTGTAAGTTTTATCCACATATCAAAATCTTATCCTAACTTGTAAAATCTATTTAACAATGTTGACTCGAACCAAAACCTCCTACCCGGTTTGCAAGTGCCTAAACCGGTGACAGTAAGATTGTTACAGGTTGTTTACATCGGAGTGACTGAGTTTCTTGGGAAGAGGGAGAGAGAGAAGTTTGAGAAAGAAGAGGCAGCAAAGAAGTCTAAGAAAAGTGGCAAGAAGAAAGCAACGAGAGCCAAAGCTGGACCAAGGGGGTTCGGTCAGAAGATTGAAGATGATGACTTTGACATTGATCTTGAATGATTCTTTTTGTTCCACTGCTAGTGAGAGAGACAAGACTGATCTCTGTTTGTAAGGCTCTGCGATTGTCATATCTATCATACTTTTCTTGCTTGATAAGCAATATAAGCAGGAAAACTGCAAACTCCAGAAACAAAAGACCCATAAGGCTTACAGCCTTCAAGCCATCTGAGGGATGATAATAACCATTCTGCTCTCTTTATATAAAGGGAAAACCACTTAGGGACATTGGGCAGCTGCAAACCCATAAGGCAATGAGTTTCTCAACACGAGCAACAATATGCTTTCCCTAAGTGTACTTCTTGAGATGCACTTTAATACGAGCAAGTATAAACTCACGACGTTGGTCATCACATGTCTCCAGAACCTTTTGCACTACATAGTTTGCAAACTGATCCTTCCGAAGAAGCATGTTAGTTTTTTCATCATCCTTAATCTACAAAATCTGTTAGTATTGAGTTTGACATACCTGAAGAGGCTCATTTTCATCAGTTCTGCCCAGCATCTCATTTACAAGCAACTCTCGTTCCTCTAGACCTCCAAAAGTCAAACATTTCTCAACAACGTTTGATGCAAACTTCTGCTGGCTCATCTGAACAATCTTCACCCGCTAGTTCTGTGATTATCACAAAGGGAAAGAACCTGAACAACACGGCAGCCATATGGGTGAGTGGAGAGAGTCACAATTTGACCAAAGTAAGGTAGAAATAATAAACTCAATGTTTTCTTCAGGGACATATTCAATGCACTTCTGAACCACATGGTTCCCATTCTGATCATCGCATCACATGTCCATCGAGTTCTTTCACCATCTTAATTTTCTGCTCTAGATCAACCACCTTAATTGCCTGAAACAACAGAACCAAAACTAAACTGTAACTGCACAGAGAATGGAAGAGACTTTAAGAAACAACACAAAGGATTTTACCTTCTGGATGACACGGCAACCATACATTTGCAGGCTGAGTG
This sequence comes from Hirschfeldia incana, assembly GCA_026261945.1. NCBI lineage: Eukaryota > Viridiplantae > Streptophyta > Magnoliopsida > Brassicales > Brassicaceae > Hirschfeldia > Hirschfeldia incana. The sequence continues at coordinate 9,953,464 of JABCMI010000009.1, forward strand.
CCGAAACATTGTCAAAGAGCTTCTCTGCTAATTCTCTCCTTTGTGGCGCGAGTCCCTGCTCAAAAAAACTGTATGATGGTTTGCATATTCAGGAGTCTTTCTTTTAACCACACTAACAAAAGAAAAAACAGAGAAGGAGATTAAAGCTACCTTTTGAATCACATAGTTTCCAAAAACATCAGTCATCAGGGCGAGAGCTTGTGGCATGATCTCCTCATAAACCATGTTTTTCTCATCAGTTGTTGCTGTCTCAAATTTCTGCTGAATAAACCGGCTCCCATATTGATCCGCGGTACTGGTCAGCCATTTCAGAAGTATGTGTTAGCTCTGGACAAGGAGACACAAGTATGTGTTAGCTCTGGTAAAGACTTTCAAAGAAGTACCTGAACTCTACGACATGGCTAGCTATCTCTCAGAAAGTTCAAAACCTCTTGTTTACTTTTGAACTCTTCAAGCAATGAGGATTCAAACCTCCATCCAAACTACCACCCAAGTGTCAAGAATCTTTTGCGCATCTTGCTGCATAGGGATATCGCATATTAACTTCACCTCTTCTCATAGGGCTAAGAGGTGTCGCAAAAGGATTTTGCAGAACATGACGAGTCAATGGGCTTCCAGGGTGTGATCCATTTAAATTGATACACCAAGGACAGAAAAAGTGAACCTCTCATACCCAAATTCACTGGATTGACATGTTTCATCTGTTTGGAGTACTGATTTGTTATTAAATGACTTTAAAATAAAACAAAAATCTTTGAAGGTAGAACACTAAATTTTCATAAAATCTAAGAAATATAGGCTTCGATTTGTTACCACCAGATGAATAAAAAAAATGAACAAAATGAAAAATAAAATTTTATTAAGGAATTGAAAAAAATATATAATTTTTTATTCATTTTTTTATCATCAAAATTGCAGAAGGAAAATTTTATTTATAAATCCATTCTTCCATGGAAAAAAATAGAAGAAAAAGTGGGACTCACCTTTAAATAATTTGACAAAAATTCAATTTAAATGGTAAAATTTTCACTGAAAATGTTCTTTTTTGTCTATTCTTACCCACTTGTTATTTTTAGTTTTAAGTAGTTTACCACAACCAAGATCCTTTAGTAGACTCTTTCCTAAAATGATCTTGATCTCATCAACTCAGTGTGAACCCAAGCAACCTATAGAGAACTGAACATAGAAAATGGGAGTCACACAAGACGCTACGCAAACACCTTGGAGGTTTCTCTGAGCTTAAGAGTGCCTCAACCATCTTCATTCTTAGGTAAACAAAGATTATTCAAAGAAACCCTTTCCTTTATGATGAACATTTGGCGAGCCAGACCATAAAAATGAAGTGCAGAGTCTCTCTGTTGTTTCCAAGCAAGATTTTGGCAGAATAGAAAACCACACACCAAAAATTGACCACACTAGTATGACTGACTTGATCAACTAAAACCAGGCCAGAAACGTACTCCAAATTTTGTCCATGAGTGGTTTGTAGTCTAACTTAATCCATGCTGATGGCGTGAGAGTAAGGCCAAGATACCTGAAAGGCAGTGTGCCTACTGAGATACGTCTGGCTGCAGCATCGTGTTGCAACAAATACCTTTGAGTACCCGCCGGGTAAAGAGACTATTTGGCTGCTTTTATATGCAATTCAAACATTTATGCCAACATCATTATATCGTCAGCAGATCTTATCAGGTAGCAAAGTCCAAGTGATACCCCTTTACCAACTCATTCCCAAGACAAACAATTTCCAACAGTAGTCCACTCTTAATGAAGGAACACTGGTTTGGTCCAATGGCCTGAAGTAGGATTCTTTTCAGTCTTCTTGAGATGAGCTTTTAAATTATTTTGTACATCAGATTGCAACGCACAAAAAAAAAAGATTGCAACGCACAATTGGCTGGAAGTCTTTCATAGTCTGAGCCGAGCCGGGTTCTTCTTAGGGATCAAATTAAAGTTAAGATCGTGACAATCAAAATATGTTTCATGGAAGGGTTTTTGGATAAATTAAAGGGTTAAATTGTTATCCTTGTCTATAATTTTTTAGTTTTAAAAAATCAGAAAAAGTATTATTTCAAAAAAAAATCATTTTTTCTGAACATGGTTTTGTTTAAAAAAAAATTTGGACACCTTATGAATGTGTATAATATTATTTTGAATTTGTGAGATTTTTTTTCAAAATTGAAGAGTGTCTTGATAAGTGCGTAAATAGATTTTTGATATAACTTGTATGTATATTTAGGAAGTTCTTCCTAAATATTATATTCTTGAATTTGATTTATTTGCATATTTTTAGGAAAATATTACTCAATATATAACATCTCTCAAAATCTTACAAAGATACTTTTAAATATATATATGTGTATAGCCTTATAAAATTTATATCAAATTTATGAAAGTCTTCCAAAATAACGAAAAATAATATACATATATAGTAAGAGTAATGACATAATTATCATTTATATCTTTAATAGAACATATTTTGTCATTTTTGATATTTACATGCTATTTGTGATTAAAAAAAAATTATTGTTATCCTAAAGTATTCCTCTGTAATGAAAGACTTCCTCCTACAAACTTAGAATTGACCCCATACGTTTTTTTTCCGATAGTTACTTCTGGAAATATTCCACAACTTCAACTTCTTGCTCGGAAAGGCAATATTGTTTAGAGGCATATTCTTTGGTTTTAGCCAATATACGATTCACTAACACAAGTAAACGTCCATCATAGTTAATATCGAAGTCAAGTACTCAACAACTCTTCTATCTTAGATAGGGATAGTACACTCCACCATTCATTGTTCGGATCGAAGATCATGAATGCTATGAAAGAAAATCGTTGGCTCTACAGTTTTTAGTTTCATAATCAGTAATTATTATTCTTGGCCAAGGCAATAACTACTCACCTCTCGTCGTAAAATTGGTTGGATTTTTGAAGTCCCATATGGTTAGATGTTGAAGTTTCGAGTTAATGATCGTTACTCTCCTTCATGGTTCCCTTGAAACACGTTTATTTTTCTTTTTATATGTAAATAGTCTTAAATCCGGGACAATTATTTCATTCATAAATGTGAATACGACGTAGTTGATATATATGAAATATATGCAGTGAAATTGGAAGAGACCTTACTTAAGAAGAAATGTTTCAACAACATCTTCGAATTATTCTATAGTCTATATCTTTATATTTTCCTTTAGTTTTCTGAAGATAGGCGATGGGAGACAGAGACAACGAAGCAGAAACTGTAGAGAAAGTTCCTCTGTTAAGGGATCACAATACGGCTGAGGAAGGTGGAGAAATATGGATAGAGACAAAGAAGCTATGGCGTATCGTTGGACCAGCCATATTCACCAGAGTGTCGACCAACTCCATTGTCGTCGTAACTCAGGCCTTCGCGGGCCACCTAGGCGAGCTTGAACTCGCCGCCATCTCCATCATGATCAACGTCATCATTGGCTTTACCTTTAGCCTTCTCGTACACACATTTATAAACATTTTCTTGCTTATATTATGATGTTTAACGTACGAAGAAACTATAACACATACATATTTGTTTTCAGCTTGGAATGGCGAGTGCATTGGAAACTCTTTGCGGTCAAGCGTTTGGAGCCAAGAAGTATGACATGCTGGGAGTGTATATGCAGCGATCTTGGATTATTCTCTTCTTATGTTCCATTTTGCTTGTCCCTATCTTCTTCTTTGTGACTCCGATTCTTAAGTTTTTCGGCCAGCCTGACAATGTTGCCGAGCTCTCCGGTAGCATCGCTGTTTGGATCATTCCGGTCCACTTCGCATTTGCCTTCATTTTGCCTATCAACCGATTCCTCCAATGCCAACTCAAGAACAAAGTATGCAAATAAAGTATTTATTAATAGAAACTTTGTATATTATGTAGTTTCATAATAAATAAAAACTTTATATATTGTGTTTTTCTTGTGCTCTGGCTTTACATAAAGAAATGGATATATTTCCCCACTATATATATATATATATTATTTTTTCGTTATTGATAACTAAATGGTCACATCTGTATCATGTCACTCATATAGGTAATGGTTTTTACACTAATTTCTTGATGTTAATTTCTAGATAAATGTATTTGTCTAATAAGTCTCTTACATTATACCACCAGGTGTTGGCAATTACGGGTGGAGTGACACTGGTAGTTCACATATTTGTGTGCTGGCTTTTTGTGTACGGCCTTAAACTCGGAGTGATAGGGACTATGACTACAATTAGCGTGTCATGGTGGCTCAATGTCTTCATTTTATTTACTTACATCGTATCCGGCGGTTGTCCGCTCTCTTGGACTGGCTTTTCCATTGAAGCGTTCTCCGGACTCTGGGAATTCACTAACTCTCTGCCTCCTCCGGAATTATGATTTGGTATTATTTGTTAAATGGCCGTTGGGGCACTCATGTCGCATTGTTTTTGGTATGATTTTACAGCCCAAAACAACTTCTTACGTTTGATTTTTTATCAAGACAGCTTGGAGTATTGGTATTATAGGATTTTAATTGTGATGACTGGAAATCTGGATAATAGCAAAATTGCTGTCGACTCTTTGTCTATATGGTATGGTACTCTATATATATAATGAAGTTTGATCACATCGTTTTCTTAATTATAAGAAATTTGCATAGCTTTATTTTGAAAATCTTATAACACAATTTTCATGGGCAGCATGTCGGTAAATGGTTTGGAGATGATGATTCCACTTGCTTTCTTCGCCGGTGCAGGGTAACTAATCTTATCACTTTTACTTTTTTTTTGTAAAACAATCTTATCGATCACTTTTATACGTTAATATTTCTTTGACATGGTTTTCTTACCATGATTCTTTCCTAAATACGGTCTCTGTTAGACTAGTCCATGACGCATGAATGCAACGGCCATTTAACAAATCATAAGAAAAAAATGCGACATGAGGGCCCCAACGGGTGTTCAATTCATATTTTTTTCCGATGTTGGTTCAGTATTTCTACTAAAACTATAGTTACCTTGGTTTGATTGGGATAGAAAAACTTTTTAATTGACTTGATTTAATCGAAAACAACAGCTACAATTAATTTTCTATTTTTGTTTTGTAAAATTCATGTTATGTACTTTAAAATCAGATTTGGTATAATATATTGCTCTTATTTTTTATATAAATAAAATTAGTAAAAAATATAAGAAGTTTAAGTACTACTTTTCAAAAATTGTCAAAAATACTACAAGTTAAGTACTACTTTTCAAAAATACTCACAATAAAAAATGTACAAATATTTGAGTTTAGACTTTAGTGATTAGTGTTTAGAGTTTAGTATTAAAGGGTTTGTGTTAGGTTTATATATGTTTTATAAATAGTTTTTATAAATAGTTATTTTATCACAAATTTAGAGTATTTTTGAAAATAGTCATTCATTAGTGGTAAATATGAAAAGTGGTATCAAACTTGTGGTATAATTGAAATTTCCCTTACTTTCTACCAAAACATATAGAAATTAAAAAAAAGATATATGTATTCTTTAAATATCAACAAACCATATATATTTACAATCTTTCCAGTGTAGCTATTGGAAACTACCAAATATTTTATAGATCCTACTATATATTATTACACACTTTAAACTATTTAATAGATTAGCATTCATGTTTTCAAAGTGTGGAAATTAATCCAAAATTTTATTTAATAGAAATTATAATTGTATTTATAACTTATGTATTTTAAGTTTTACATAATTTTATATAACCTTGTGAAACTTATTTATTTTAAATAGTTTTTAAAGCTAAGTATTCACTTTCTTATTATCAGTATTCTATAAACTTTTTAAATTTAAACATTTTAAATTAGACGAAATTAATTTATGATAATTATTATTTTTATTTTATTACATGTGTATAAGTTTAGATTTCAGTCTTAAATTTGTGGAATAAAATAAAACTGCTAATTTGGCATGTTAATATATTCATATTTATATTAGTGAAAAATTGTTTCTTATACAAATTGCAAAAATTTAGTTATTTCATCAATAATTTCGTTCTTACTTTATAAATTATAAGTAATATATACTATATTTTTACCATCCTTTGAAAAGTTATTAAATTTTATATAACTTAATTATAATATCTTTTGGTATCTTCATTTGAATTACTAATAAATTACTTTAAGAAATGGCTAACAAAATTTTTGAAATATCTTTTAGAACCTTTTTAAAATATATTTTCGAAATTAGTTATTTAAAATATTAATTATCACAAATTATTACATTCGTTCTGATTGTAATAAGAAATTAATTATTTTATAAAATACTATTTATAATATTTTAATGATAAAAACAATTTTAAATTGATTTAATTTTCAACATTAAATTTAAGAAATATTTGAAAATATTATTTTACAAGAAAATACATTTCTATTTCTAATTTAAAATTAAAAATATCTTACTTAGTCAACACAGAAATTATGACTTATTTCATATGTGATTTTGTTTTTCAGTTTGGACCACTTATAAGTTACATCTTTAAATATATTTTTTTTGGTAAATCTTTAAATGATTTTACCATGTAATATAATTAATTTACACCTTCCTTCATAGATAAAAAATATGATATTTATTCACATCGTATATAAGACTTTTGTCTACTGTTATTAATTAATATCTGTGTAGTCTATACTAAAAATAAAGAATTCAGATTATTGTTTAAACATCTACTAGATCTCGATCCATGCAGCTGCACAGATGTTTGTTTTCAGTTATATATATATATTTAGATCATTAGTGGCATATATTTTTAATGTTAGTCATCTATTTAAATGTTTATATAAAATTTTAAATACAATAATTTTATAGTTTATATGTCGAAATTAATCAATTGTTTAAAATTATCATATATATTTGTCTTCTTATTATATATTTATCATATTGTATTTTCATTTATTTATTGAACAAATTAATATATGCATTAAACAACATATTATTATATTATTCTGATTTAAATTCATATTTAGTTTTGACCCGCCGATCTTCAAAACCAAATTTCCTATTAACAATATTTTTATGTGTATTCATTTCAGATCAATATATTATAATATATACAAAAGTCTAAGATATTTCAATTTTTATACATGTATTATATATTTTTTAAATGTTAAGTCGTTATGTCATCGTATTATTTTAGCATAATATTTCATATTTATGAAATTGTTTTTACAAATTTATCAATTTAATATAATTTTTTCATATTTAGTTCAATATAATAATTTTATTTAATATGAAGTATTATTATTATAAAATAGATAAAAAGATAATTTTTTTAAATTAGTATAATATTATTCCATAACTAATTTCGCAATTAGTGAAACTATTTACATATAATTTTTTAAAATTAAGATCTTGTTAAAATATTTTAAACATACTTGTTAGAACTTCTTATAAATATATATATTTATATTTAAAATGAAAATATATCAAAATATATTTTGATTAATGTATTTCAAAATTATATATATTATTCGTCTTAATAAAATAAAATTAATAAAAAATTCCAAAATATAAAATAATACATGAAATAATTAATTACTTCTATTTTAATAGATAATATATACTATAATTAGAAAGTTTAAGAAAATAGTATACAAAATTTATTTTAATTTCATAATAAAATCTTAACTTAAATTATTTTTTTGGTCAAACCTCTAGCTAAAATTAATTTATAGCAAGATTAGACTACTAATCATGATATTAATCAATGCTTCATTTTATTAAAATATTTAAAAATCTCAATTAGATTTTGTTCAATAGATTTTCATAATTAAAAAAAATAAGACAATTTTTAGGTTAGTTGTTATATATGTCAATTATTAAGATGTGATATCTTAATGATGTCATATTTTAGTTATAAATAAATGAAAAAATGACTTTTTAGAGAAGATTCGTTTTAAAAAAAATCATACATGAAGAGAAGTTGTGACTTCTAGTTTTCAAAAAAATGTAATAATATTGTACAACACACAAAGATTATGTAAAACTAAAATTATTTAAATCAATATTGTTACATAATAATGTTTTTATTTTTACAGAATACAAAGTTTATAAATTTTAAAGTAATAATATTATACACCACACAAAGATTATTATAAAATTAGGTAATATATAACACCAAACTACATTAATTTATTGATATACTTTATTGCACAACCTAAAATGTTTTTGTAGTAAAAAATTATGCACGGTCGTGCAGATCAAAATCTTGGTTATTATTAATTTGCTAATTTTTTGTAGTGTAAGAGTGGCGAATGAACTAGGAGCAGGCAACGGAAAAGGAGCAAAATTCGCGATGATTGTATCAGTGACACAATCCTTAATTATAGGATTGATCTTTTCGGTGCACATAATACTTCTTATTGATCAAATCAGTTGGATTTTCTCTTCAAGTGAAACGGTGATAAAAGCAGTCAATGATCTCTCCGTTCTTTTAGCCTTTACGATTCTTCTCAACAGTATCCAGCCGGTTCTATCAGGTACGCTATACGATCACAAAACTAACCGGTCATCAAAGGGTTGTGTGTTTGAATGTTTGTAATTTTGATTAGGCGTTGCTGTTGGTTCGGGGTGGCAATCATTTGTGGCATACATAAATTTGGGATGTTACTATTTCATTGGACTTCCTCTTGGATTGGTCATCGGCTGGATTTTCAAATCTGGTATCGAGGTCAGCCACTGATCTCCTTTCTGAATTTGATATCAATATGTTGAAGGTTGATCTCTCCAAATATATATAATATATGTATATATTTAATAGGGCATATGGGCTGGCATGATATTAGGAGGAACTGCAATTCAGACATTGATATTGATTTTTATTACTATGAGATGTGATTGGGAAAAAGAGGTAACTCAATTTTTGTTGTGTTACTTGTGGTTTCACTTTAGGAATGGCAATTTATTAAATTGACTGGTCGTTTATTTTAAATTTATAGGTACAAAAAGCAAAGATGCGTGTTAAAAAGTGGTCTGCCTCGGATGCAAGCAATTGAGTTTGAATTATATTAATTATCGTAAATATATTGTCATTTCAGTATGCAACTAGTACACGTTGTCGTATCTGATTCTGCGTTAGACAGAGGCTGAATAATTGTCCTATTGTATTCGGTGCAGCTGAGCTCAAGTGGTTACAGTCACTTGTATCTGAACTGGGTCTTGCTCTGTCCTACGCTCGGATTATCTTTTGTCACAATTGATGGATCTCAACATCCACTCAGAAATTAACATATATACAAAGAAATCTAAGAAAAGTATATAGATCAAAGATTTTGGATTAAAAAAAATCTGATTTTGATTGATAACTAGGTGTTTCTCTGTACCATGTGCAGAACTTTTTTTTTGAAAATTTAACTTTTATTTTAAAATATTATTTTATTAAATATTATATAGTTTATTTCTTTCTTACCAGTATTTAATATTGATATTATTTAGTTAAATAATAAATTAAGTTAAAATGATTTTTTATTTAAATTTATATTTAACAATATATATATATATATATATATATATAATCTTAGATAGATTTTTCTATCTATTTATATCGTTTAAATATATTAAATAAATTTGTATAAAACTAATAAAATAATATAAAATTATATAATTATCAAAAAATTAAAGTAAACAATAGTTATAAAATTTGTAGATATATAAGAAAGTAATGATCTTACGGTTAGAAAATTATTTTTTAAAAAAAATTGTAGCAAATTTTGAAAGACATGCTAATACAAATTGTATAATTATAAGAAGAAAGAAAATAAAATAATATTTCGAAATTAGAAATGTTATATGTGAATATATTAATTTTATAGATGATGTATAAGTTATTACCGTATTTTTGAAAAACAATTCTAAGAATATAAATCGACACTAAATGTAATATATGAGTTATTACAATATTTAAAAAGTTTAATAAAAATATAAATTACTTTAAATGTGGTTGTCTATGTCATATTTTTCGGAAATTCATGTCATCAATTTTATCAGCTATGTCATTTTTTTTTTTGGTGAAATTGATTGTAGAAAAGACATATGTCAGAATCATTTCATAACTATTATATAAGGGATACAAGAATGCAGTGATGAGATAGAACGTATCTAACAACAAAAAATACAAAGGTATTGAAAGTATAGAATAATCATGGAACTTGATACGAATCAGCGCGGATATTCTCTTGTCAAATCTTTAATAAAATTATTCAGATTAGCCTTGTATAGATCCACAGGAGTAGATCGTAACGACGGAAAGATCCGCTTGAGTATCAGGGTCCTTAATGATCGTCTTTAATGTGTTTGACTTCCGTTCAGCTCTTGTTTGGACTTGGTTAGCTCCGCATAGGCGATCCGTCAGCCTAGGATTGGTCGTTGATTTTCATGGTCTGCTGTCTCCTTATGAGACTTGGTTAGACCATCTCCATCTCCATTGTATTTCTTTATTTTTTTTTTTTAAAATAGAAAAACTCTATAATAGAAATGATTTGTCTCCAATGTATTTCTTTTTCTAAAAAGGAATATTCTTCATGTATCTTTCTTTTAATTTTACAAATAGTACTTTTTATTTGTGAAAGTTGAAAACTAACCCAATTTAGTTTAACATTTCATAAAATTATGATATTTTTTGCCTTGAATATTTTTATAGAAACTATTATGTAAACAAAAAGTATGATTATATTTATATAAACTGTACATTTTTCATTAAAAATATTTATTTTGGTTATAATTTTTAAAGTAAAAAGTTAAATGATCATTTTGTAAATAAAAAATATACCTCTATTATAGAGGAATGCTATTTTTTCCTCCAAATATAGAGGTGAAAATAACAATCTCTATTTTAGAGGAAAAAATAGAGTAGGGATAGAGTGTTTTTGCCTCCAAATGCTATTATAGATGCAAATATAACATTGAGTCTCTTTATGAGCATTCTATGTAGGCCTAAAATTATTATCCGGGATTCGGATTCGATCCAAGATTCAATCCGGATCCGCTCCGGAAATCCGGATATCTGGAGGGCCGGATCCGATCCGAAAATCCGGATATGTGGAGGGGCCGGATCCGAATCCGGATAGTAAAATGTTGGATCCGTGCAAATCGAATCCGGATCCAGATATCTTGATTTTTTACTCCGGATATCCGGATTCGTAATTTTTATTGATAATTATTTCAAAATAGGAATATATATATATATAACTAATTTTATTTACTATATTTATATATATATATATATATATATATATATATATATATATATATATATATATATATATATATATTTATACTAACTTTTTAATAGTATACATAGATATAATTAAAAATTATTGTACATATTTTTTTCTCAATTATTGTTAATATTTTATATGTTCTAATATAATTTTTATTTATTTTAAGGATCCAAATATGGATCCGGATATCCGCCGGATATTATAATTTTTAGAAGGATGTCTGAAACTTGGATATCCAAAAACCCCAGATCCGGATAAGAATAGCAAAAACATGGATCTACCGGATACGAATCCAGATCCGCATACCTTAAAATACTTTGGATATCCGATCCATTCAAGTCCTAATTCTGTGGTACTATTGTGATGTCATTTTTGCACTTATATTCTTAATCAAAGAACTCAAAGTAGGTAACAAAGAAAAAGTCTTTTGTTAGTTACTACATAGAAATTGCTTTGTTAGTCTTTTAATATTATCATATATCTTATAGACATTATTTGTGAAGTGATTTTGTCACATGTCTTTTGTATAATCAATTTATACAAAAATATGACATGGCTAATAAAATTGATGACATAGTTTATGATTAAAGATGATACAAAAAATTATATATAATGTTAATTTATGTTTTTGTTATTTTTTTAAAATATGGTAATAACTCATACATTAAATTTAATATTAAAATTTATTTTTGATATTTTTTAGAATATGTAAAGAACTCAAACATCATCATTAAAATAAATATATTCAAATATGAAACTATATATTTTGAAATATTATTTTATTTTATAATTATACATTTGTATTACTAAACTTTTCAAAAATTTCTACAATTTTTAAGGAGATGAAATTTTTTAATCATAAGATCATTAGTTTCTTATATATCTACAAATTTATAAATATTGTGAAGTTTTTAATTTTTGATAATTATACAATTTTATATCAAATTTTCATTAATTTTATAAAAAAACTGATTTGATATAAATTTAACCAAAATAAATAGATAAAAAAAAATCTATCTAAGAATATAATTTTAAATATATACATATATTATATATATATTCTTAAAATATTTTTTTTAAAAAAATATTTTTTATCTTTAATTAAATTAAGGTTATATTAAAATATTGATAAGTAAATATTAAAATCTAAAATATTAATAAATTTTATTTTAAATATAATTTTAGAACTTTTTACTAGTGGAGGAAAACACCAAGTATATACATATGTTGTGAAAGCATCTGTTTTTTGTTCCCTTTGTCTTGCATAATATAACAAAGCTTCAAGTCTAATACATGAGAGATCATTTATACTTTATGTTTAAGAACTCTCAGCTACAAAGATCACGTCTCAAATCTCTAACGAGCCATAAACTTGAATCCTTTGGGTGCATAAGCAGAACCAATACTGTACATCTGAACTAAACAGAGCAGAACATCATCCTTTCTTTCTTAGACAAAGAGAGGCGAAGCAGACGGACGTGGATAAGCAGCTGCAATGGCGCTCAAAGCAGTTTGTTGGGCAAAACTGTCTCTTCTCCTACGCATTGTTTTCTCTGTCTTATCGATGTTTTTTCCTCCTCCTTCATGCAAAGCTTGGATTTGTTCGAGTTGTGTAACAATCTCTTTCATGTTCGGCCTCATATTTTTGTCACTGTGGAGACATCCCAACACTTGAGTAGCTACTTTATATGCTTCTTTTACTGAGCATTGATCTCGAATACGGTTATCGATAACTCGTGAAACCTTCTTCTTGTTTGCAAGTAACGGTTTTGCCCAATCCACTAGTTTTTGCTCTCTCGGTGGACGATTATTGTCCACAACTTTACGACCAGACAACATCTCCAAAAGTACAACACCGTAGCTATAGACATCACTCTTGGTTGTTAAATGACCTAAGTGAACGAGAGGTCATCATCATAAAGAAGTAAATCAAATCGCATATAAAGTAAAAAAAAGAAGACTTTTGAGAGACTAACCGTTTACAACGTAATCAGGGTCTGCGTACCCATAGGTACCTATGACCCTTGTAGAGACATGGCTATCATCACCTGTTGGACCGTCTTTAGCCAAACCGAAATCAGACAGCTTAGCATTGTAGTTCTGTGATCATGTCAATGAGATTTTTCTTAAACATAAAATCTTATTATCACTGTTATTTTTCAGCATATCAAAAGATGGAAGTACCGAATCAAGAAGTATGTTAGAGGTTTTGAAGTCGCGGTATATGACTTGCGTCTCGGCGCTGTGGAGAAATGCTAGACCTTTTGCACAACCAAGAGCAATTTTCAACCGCAGATTCCAAGATAACGGTTCGAAGTAGGAACCTCCTGCAACGGAAAGAAACAAGATTGAATAACATTTCGAGTTACCAGATGAATAGACAAAGAGAAGAGAAAAGACAATACTTCTGAATAAATGATTCTCTAAGCTTCCACAAGGCATGTACTCATACACAAGAAGATGATGCTCATCCTCTAAGCAGTAACCAATGAGTTTCACAAGATTAGGATGAGAAAGCCTCCCCAAGTAATTCACTTCCGCCTACAGCAGCATTAATCAAAGTAAAAAAAAACAAACAATCTTCAATATAAGTTCAAAAGATTGAAGTTAGCTTTTCGAATTCACCAGCCATTCTTGATGACCTTGCCAACCCTCTTTGTTAAGTCTTTTGACAGCAATAACCACGCCGGTTCCCGGTTTAGATGCGGTGAGAGATTCCTCATCAATCCATCCTTTAAAGACACAACCGAATCCACCTTCACCAAGAACACTATCTAGTCTGAAATTCCTTGTTGCTGCTTTGAGCTCAGCAAATCTGAAACTTTTGAGGTTTGGAGACTGCAAAATCTCTCCTTCAGTTCGAGGGCTTGTTCTGACAGACACAGAAGAGCATTTGCTTCCAGTGCTGTGTGTATCATTGGCCTCTGAGCTCATATACTTCGGACTCTCACCTATGCAAAAACCAAACAAATAGCTTGCATATAAAAAAACTTTGGATTTCACTTTTTTCACAAAACCCATTTCCCCAAAAATTAGTACAAATGGTTTTGCTGTAAGAGATCAGCCAAATGTAAAGATTCTAAATTTTTCGTGCTTGTCTTTTCCTCTGGCAACTAAAATGAACAGTGAATTAGCCAAACACCCAAAAAGACAGTTACGAAAACCTAATCATTAATTTGTTTCTTGAAAAAAAACTAATCATTATTAGCGTTAGAAAACCAAACTTTTAAGTTAAGTCTGGGAAAGCCTAACCCCGAATAGAAAAAAATGCGTAGAGAATAAATACACAACAAACCCTAAAGTTAGACCCTACTCTATTGCCGACCAAAATAAATTCAAACTCTTAAACCTCAAAATAAAATATTTGTTTACAAATAAACGTTTGCAGGAGCAGTCGTTATTCTATAAATGTAAATGAAAGCTTGACCCTTGTAGTACCTGTGTTACTTGGACTCTCAGCTTTGACCTGAACACGAATACAAATTCCCGTGAATTTGATAGGTATCAAACAAAACCCATTTTTCTCTCTCAAGAAGAAACAGATCAAAATGTGAGGGCAAAGAGATTTTGAAATGTGTTTGTTTTCTAGCTGGATGAAAGTACATATTAAAGAAACCGAACATGAAGTTTAATAAGAAGAAAACTCTCGCGCTCACCAATTTTCTTTGTCAACATTAATGAATTGCTCTATGGACACCTAGCAATTTTGCTGCGAGTAGCTGCAAAAAAGAGAGAGGCCTTGGGGAGTGTCAATGATGACGGACAGGGCCTTTAAAATTTAAAGGAAAACGGTTACGCAGCTACACATGCAGCATCACATGGCCACTTTTTTAAAACCAGGTTTAATTTTTGTCATCGGCTATTGGCTTTGATACTCAATTTCACTGTTCCGACGAGATTAACCGGGTTCCGACGAGATTAAGTGGGTTTGTAATGTTAAACACATAATTTTTTGCTATCACATGTCGTTATGTGCGACATATACTTAGTGTAGGTTATCATACATTAGTTTGCTCTAGATGGCCGGTCATGTGATGCTGCATAGTTCGTATAGCTGCGTGACAATTTTCCAAATTTAAACGCATCTCTTTATTTTCAATACATTTAAAATTTAATGTATTTTCGTGGCTAAATTTGATGCTATAAATTTAATGTTGAGTTTTTTTGGTCTTTGTTAATTTCGTTTTTACATTCAAAAGAATTTAAAAAATAGATATGATATATTTTTGTCTCAGCAAGAGATAGTTGATATCATGTCTCGGTCACTTCTAAGGTAGCTACGACGATTGTTTCAACGGCCATTAGTCTGAGGAGAAAGAAGACGATGACTCGGCCATTGTTTTGGGGGACAAATAGATCTTGGGGTAAGTATCAAACCCGTCGAGTAGCTCCTTAGGTTGTGAAACCCATGAAATTCCGGTATATCGATTTTTAAACCCGCTGTCCATCGAGAATCATTTTTTCCGATTGTTGATTTTCATCGCCGAATGGGTTTTTTTCGTCGATGCCATCGTCGTGTTCATCAAAGATTGGGTTGTTGTTGCGGTGTTGGAGTTGTGGCGGTGCTGTGTGTGGTGAGTTAGCTGCGAAAGCGGCCTGAACTACGGCCTAACTCCAGATTGAGTTGTGGCTGTTTTCTCTTAAGTCAGCCATGTTGTTTAATTCAGTCACAGCATAGCAATAACTCAGTCGTAATGACATATGAAGCGCTTTACGGTTGACTTAATGGAAACACGGAACCAAATTCCTATGTGGCTCCAGATTTTTTGCTGATGTGACATTAAAAAGTAATTGCATTCTTGTAAATATGTTTTTTCTTATAACGTAAAAAACGGCATGCTTGGTATTAAAAAATGGCAGTAATAAAAAAAATGTATGGTTCTATTCAATTGATCTAAAATATGTAATGTTTGTATAAACTTCTCTTCTAAATTTAGAAATTCATAAAAGCCCTAGAAAACCATAAATTTGACAAGTAAACTACTCAGATATATTCAAGCAAGACATAAAGAATAACTGAATGAATTGCATAAAATAGATTGAGTAAAAAATATCGGAGTTCCAATCAAATATCTGAAAGAGTCTTATGATCTTCTCTTTACCTCTCTAATAAGAATAAATAGGTCAAAACACTTTGAGGGGTCTTCTTGCAAATAGTAAAAACTTTTGGGCCAAACTTGCAATTCTGGAAACAAAGCCAGCCCACGAGTTCGCATCGGTGTCGACCAACACCAAAGAGATGTCGATATCCTTCAAAATATCGTCTCTGGCTTCTGATTTATTGCACAGCTACGGGTTTCCCAAAATTTAAGCTCCATATGGTTCCAAGATCTCCACAATACTCCAAAACGTACCTAGATCTGAAAAGGCCCTACTCGAAACAGAATATAAAGACTCTTAAAATGATTTATACTCTGGCTAAAAATCGGTAAAAAACATAGTATATCAATTCCTCCAAACTTATCTTCAATTTGCTTGTCCTCAAGCAAAACATATAATGAACTTGTGGAAGGGGTTCAAAAACGCAGGGACTAACCAGCTCTTTAGAACTACTACCATCACCTCTTCAGTGTTACAAGCCACATCAGACCAGTGCCAACTTTAGAGGCATGTACTTGGCCTTTAGTAAGTAACCTAACCATCCAGCCCACAGCTCACTAGACACCATTTAACATACCCATTCACTAATCTCAGTTCTTCAATAAATATGTATGCTTTATCTTGGAATATCGATCACTAAACATATGGACTCTTACCCCAACATGTATCTGAACATTTGGTTCATTTCCTCTCTATGGTCGATTTCCATATCTCCTTTTTCTTTCTCTTTATTTTTTTTTTAATTTGAAAAAAAACGTTAGTGAATAATGAGTCACATAAAATTTTTCCTACTCCTCGCTTCCATTGATGTGTATTTTCCATTGAAGTATAATATTGTGGTCTCAAAAAAATTTCATATCCCTCTACTCCACAGAAAATCATTTCAATCTTTCGTATATCGAAAGGGTCAAGAGAGGGAAACCATAACACACAAATTTTTACCATATATGCATGCAAGAGGAATCTAATCCACTGTATACCAAACTCCAAAATAAGCGATTAAGTAGATTAAGGTTGGAGGTCAGCTTTGATTCCTTCAGGCTTTCACATGCGTGGATGTTACTGGCAGGTCGATCAACATTGGTGTTTCCATTCAGTACACCCTAAAGTCATTAAATGATATAACATTGTTTTTACAACTTTTAGGACATATTATAACTCCTATTCAGAGTCTATTGTATATTTTTGGAGTCTATTTTAGAGTCTTTCAAATTTTATGTACGTTTTGGGATATTTCAGAGATTTTGGAGCTATTTGAGGTGCAAAACTATGCAGGTGCGTCAGAATTTTAGCAATGGATGTAGTTCTTCCCACTTTGCGATTGAGGTCATATTTTGACACAAGATAGAGCTTTGAGTCAGCTTTCCAACCACTGATTTGAGGCCAATCAGAATCCTAGATAAAAAAAATATGCTTGTTTTACTGAAGAATGATATTCCTGGCTGGGGAAAGAAAGCTATTGAAGATATGAAGAAGGGTTGAATGACACTCAAAGAGTGACGATCGACACTCCCCCAAATTCAGGCCAGACGAGTTTTAATGAACATCTAAGTATTTCAGTTTTGGTCCAGAAGTTTCATTTATTTATAGAAGACTCCATAACGTATTTTAAGCCCTATATAATGTTATTTTTGATGGCTACACTTTTTTAATCTTTGTTTGAATTCTGGAGATATGTGCTTGAAGGTTAATTTGACCGTATCAAATTTGGCGCCATTGTCGAAAACTGATAAAAATTAGACTAGGTGTAGGATTTCGTCTAGGTTTTTATTTAGTTTACTTTTCTTTTCAAGTGGTTCAGGTATATGCATACGAGTACCAGAAGCAATGAGGAGATATGGCTCTCAATCGTGTAGCTACTGGATCTGGAACGCACGAACGACAAGGCCAAGGGACAAGTGTCAATCGACACCCTTGCATCGTCGAGCGATAGTACTCGGACACATGTGTTTAGTGACACTCATATAGCATCAATCGAGACCGCACACTGCGAGACAAAGATGGCTGTGACACTTGTGTTGATTCAGGATAATAATGGAAATTAAACCTGCATGATTGAGGGTGATCGTAATGCAGCAGGTCAGAAGATAGATGCATAGAGGGTTGAAATCCTTGATCAATAGAGAATGATTTCATAATGTATCATGCCTAGTTAATTTTATGCTAACAAGTCTGTGATTCGACCTCCAGCAATATAGGGGGTTGACATCCATATAAGACTTCCAATATATCATATTAGTAATTAATGAAGCTGGTCGAATATGACTTTTGTACCATAGATTTTTTGGTACTTTTCTTTTAATAAAGAAGATATGTTTGGAGACTAAAAAATATGAAAAGTTGGACATTTAGAATTTGACCAAAATCGAGCCAAACCAAAATTATTTTTATTTTGGATCAGATCTGATTATATATTCAGTTCATTCATAGAACTTTAAGCTCATCATGCGCCAAACTAGCTGTTTGTTAGTTTAGTTATATAATTTAAGAATTACATAATTGTCACACAATAAACTATTCCGATTTGTAAAGCGTAAATCAAAATCTAAGTAAAGTTTTAAAATATGTGTTTTTTATTAATAGTTGTTTTATTATCATGTTCAAAGATATTGTAACATGAGATAAATTTAGAAAGTTATTAAAAATTAAACTTGTAGCTTCATAGTTTTATATTATCGAGTAAATAATTAAATTTTTTTTTAATTTAAAAAAATAAACTATATAGTTTAAACTTTTCATTGGTTTGAGGTAGTATAGATTAATCATTGTTAAATAATGATGATTTTTTTATTTAAATTTTTTTTTACAATTTTAAAATTTGACATCTTGTGTTATAGTTAACTATATTGTAGATACTGATATATTCATTGTGAATCTGATATCAAATATATTAAATAGATCATTCAAATTTAAGCTATTATGGAAAATAATAGTATCTAAAGTGATTATGTTTTGAAAAGTATATGAAACTATTTGAGAAGATCACAGCAACAATAAATATGTGATCTTTATCTCCAAGCTTTAAATAAATGCTTAGAATATCCTATATTTTATTACACTCGCGAAAAGTATCTATTTTTAAACCAATTTATTTTTATTTATTATTTCTCATCAGGATAAACTTTTTAAAATATATTTACAAATATTTTTAAAATTTATATAGTTATAGAATAGAATAGATATTTGTTTAAGACCATTTATATTTCCTTGTTGTGTTTATAAAATATAAATTAGCATCTATAACTTTAATGTATAGGAAGATTTTATAAATTAAGTATACTGTTATGTTCAAATAATTTAGACTTGTTAATTTAGTAAATTTTATACATGGCTTACGTTAAACCTTTTTAAATGGTGTATAAAATTTTAAGTGAAAGATTTCTTAAAAAATAAAATAATTTCTTTAATTAGATTAATATCATTTTAGTATTTAATTCATATAGTACTTTTATTTTAGTGTAATATATATTATAATTATAAAGTTTATGAATATAACATAAATGTTTTCTTTTATTTTCTTATAATAAAATTTTAATTTACATTTATTTGAATGAAATTATACTACTAATTACAAAATTAATTAATGTACTGCTATATAAAAATATTTTAATGTTTTGCAAAATTTTGTTAGATTTTTTCCAAAATAATTTTTATAGTTAAAATAAAATTAATGTAGATATTTGTTTGATTAGTTATAACCGAATATGACTTCATCTTTATTTTATTTAAATTTAATAAAATACGTAATGTGACCAACTATAATAGATAGTTTATTTTCTAAAAAAAATATATTTAAATGAGAAGTCATGACTTTTATTTAGATATAAGGCCAACTCCAATCGAACGGCAAAACGTCAAATATGACGTGCGTCACTCTCCAACCGAACGGCAAATCCAACAGCATAAATAATTTTTGGTGTTTTGTGAACAGTGTTACACTATATTTGGAGTAACACTGTTCACAAAACACCAAAACTCAAAATATTTTTTTATTCTTACTTTTACTTTAAAATAATATATTTAAATGAATACATATCAGTTAATTATACTTTTAACATATATAAAGAAGCAAATTAATTAAAAATACAAATAAATATCATCAACTAAAATAATAAATTAATGAAAACATATAATTACATAATTAAAATTAAACCCACATAAAATTACATAATTAGAATTAAAACACGTAAAATTACATAATTAAAATTAAACAAACATAAAATTACCAATTAAAATCAAATACACAAAAATTACATAATTTTCTTAAACGGATTGTAATCTTATATCTTTCTTAATTAATCACTTAATTATTATTATTTACCAAAACTAAATAAATTATTCCAATTAATTTCTTCAGTTTTCAAATTATTGATTAATATTTATTTTTTTATCAATTGTAGTTTTATATTTTATTTATTAATTAATAAGTTTTATAAACAATAATTATTTATCAAAACTATTAAAAATAAACCGCAAACTAAATTTAATATTATAATAATAGAGAATATTCTTTTTGGTGTGGAATTTGGTGTTTGTGGTTGGAGATGAAAAAGAAAGTGAAACACCAAAACATTAAATTTGGTGTTTTTTTCACACCAAATTTGGTGTATGGGTTGGAGATGCCCTTATAGATGTTATTTACACACGGGAAAAATGATGCCAAGTGTGAGAGAGAAGTACTTGATACTGAATTTTCTGGTCTCAATTTCGTATTTGAATTGAGACTCGAGAGGCTGACAAATAACGATATAGTTGACATCATCTTTACGACAATGACACGTTGTAAGTTGTAACTGTGAGTCCGTGACGCATATTTACGGGGGTCACTTGTGAGTCATCTGACCAAATCTAGAGATATTTTCATGTCGTGCGAAAGTGATTGCCGTTAGACACTCAATCAATCATACATATACATCTCGACCTTTTTTTGACTAATATACATCTCGACCTTTTTTTTGACTAATATACATCTCGACTTTATTTCAAATCTAAGAAACATCATTTTCTTACCAATATCTCATGTATGTTCATAAGAATTTTCAATTTTATATGAATATCTTATGAATCGAGTAAACTTCCTGTCGTATAAGAAACATAACTTTTTACCAAAAAATAAGAAAGATAATTTTCTTATTTATTATTACTACTTAACGTTTAACTGTAACTAGATTTTGATCCGCGCTTTGAAAGCGCGGGTATTATATTTAACTTTAATGACATATATTATTTATTTGATTCAGTTTACATCTATAATTTAAATTTTAATACAGATAAAAAGATAATTTTTTTGAAATATAGAGTTTAGTATACATTTTATAAATCCATTGGGTAGTTCGAATGTATATTAATTGGGCCATAATTGAAAAAGTTCAACTAAAACAAAGCCCAGAATAATAGTATAACATATTAGTACGGGAATTTTTTTTTAACAAACTACCCTAGTTTCGATATCATCTTCCCTTTGAAGATATCGAAGCTTCTGTGTCGATTTCTCAAAAAATATCCCAATGTATCATCTTCCCCTTTCTATCTCTCTGTAACAGTGATTCATTGTTTTTCCAGAAATCATATCCGATAAGCGATGTTTGCGAGGATAACAGAGATGTAAAACCATAGACGATTCATTGCTTGCGAAAATAACAAAAGGTAAGATTCTACATATGTTTCCTTTCGCTTAAGGTAATTCATACTTATATATTTTAATTATGAAGATCATTGTAGATTGAAGACTAATTGGATGCTATTTAACATGCAACATCGAATTGAAGGAGCGGATGATGAATCGGTGAGGATATACGAAATAAAGCTTTTCAACAGAGCTTTTGAGATCGGTGCATCGGGTCTTTATAAGTTCCATCGGACCGGTGCATCGGGTCTTTTAAGATTGGCCTATCGGGTCTTTATAAGTTCTGAAACAGAGCTTTTAAGATCGGCTCGACTCAAACAACACAGCTGGAATGAAACCTTTTCAACACAGCTTTTCCATCTGAAAAGTAAGTATTTTTTATAAAACGATTAAAATAAATCATGTTCTTAAATAAGATAGATTTGTAATGTATTTCAATGTTTCTGGGTCCAAAGTATTAGAATCAGAACAGAACAAAAGTTAGATAGAGAAATAAATAGATTACAATGCGAGTTAACAAAAATATGCAAGGAAAAACTTTCAATTTTTCAACTTTGGAATTAAATAGAAAAAATATGCAAAACTGAATTTAGTTTCGATCTCATATGATTAATGTCAAGTTTCATATTTCTGTGTTTGTTTAATATCTATGTATAACTAATTTTTTTTTTATGCAATCACCTCGCAGAGATCAACACAAAAGAGGATGAAACTTTCCATTTGGCATATGATACAAAATGAACAAAGACCAGACTCCAGAACGGAGCTTTAGACTGCGCATTTGTCTACAACTGGAACAAAACACGGTAAGTAAATACCATTATTTGTTTTAGCTATTAAGTATCCGGAACTTAGCAGCATCTAGGATATCGGTTAAGTTATTTTGTTGGTTTAGCTATATCTGGTAGATTAAACTTGTTTCTTTAGAAAGATGCTATTTGTTACTATGAATGATAGTGTTAAAAATTTCAGAAAAATATAAACAAAATTTAATGAACGTTTCGAATAAATAGAGTATATCTTGTTTAAAACATAGTCTACTGTAGAATAATTTAGATACAATGTTTCAATAAATAGATAAAATATAGGTAAAAGCAAATACAAATCTCTTCCTGAACCATCGCATGGTGATTAAAATTTCGCTCAAGTCTGAAAGCTGCATGCAATAAAAAAATACATTAGAACTCATGGGCTTATAAATTATATAAATAGTAAGTGTATACTATGGAGTTTAAAATTAATAATACCTTAGAACTCATGCTCTCCCAGTTTCTTAAAAATCTCTTTGAAAACTACATTCATAGTTTTTTTTTAGGTTTACCATCTTTGTCTGCAATAAGAATTTTCAATCCTTTCTTAGAAGTGACCCTAGACACAGCCACGTATAACTGTCCATGTGAAAACACCGGTCTTTGCAGATAGAGACCAACTTGAGATAGTGATTGCCCTTGGCTTTTGTTAATTGTTATTGCAAAAGCCACAGCCAAAGGCAATTGCCTCCTGCGCATCTTAAAAGGCAATCTCGTGTCTAATGGTGTTATTAACAACCTAGGAATATATACGGTTTCCCCAACCTTTTCTCCAGTAATGATCCTAGCTTGAACCATGAAATCCATAAGTTGAGTGATCTGTACTCTTGTTCCATTCGTTAAACCAGCGGCAGGATTGATGTTTCTCAGAATCATAACAGGACAACCAACCTTCAGTCTAAGACTATGGTTTGGCAAACCAGACACCTTTATTTTGTTGAGAAAGTCAGGTCCTAATGCTTCATCATTCACTGAACCTTTATCAATTGGATCAATACTGTCTGCACTGGTATAGATCCTTTCTTCTCCTAAAATAAATTAAAAACTTTTCGTTAGTATAATATTTTCATTAGTACAGTAATAAATCATCTCACAGATTTAAATCGATGATAAAAAATATAAAATACCTTCAAGCTGATCCAACATGTACTCATTAATTGTATTCACATCCTCATTAGTTGGACACAAGATAGCTCTTTCTTGATAAAATTTTGGCTCATTGATATCTTGTAAAGCATCAAAATCACCATACACTGCTTTGCTGATAGCTTCTACTGGATCATCAAAATTTGATATCAAAAACTCAGAAGGAATTTCGATCTCAGCCTCACCATCATTAGGCTCTCCAAGCTTTCCTTCCCCAACTTTTAATATCCATTCTGAGAAGTCCTTAAGATCTTTTGCCTCTTCAGATGTTAAACCTCCTGACAACAATCTCATATTTTTTGTGAGTTGCAAAACTTTACAGTGATCCCAAAGATATGAAGAATTCAGGGATGCATTAACTATGTCCGCCCTGCAACCTCCATTAATCACAGGTAAAACCTGTCTAAAATTGCCACCAAAAACAACCACTTTTCCTCCAAAAGGTTTGTTTCTGTGCTTCCCAACAATATCAGATAAGCTTCTATCTAAAGCTTCAAAACAATGCTTGTTCATCATGGGTGCTTCATCCCATATAATGAGTGATGCCTCCTTTACTAAATTAGCTTGATCTGTTCCATGAGCCATATTACATGTTGAGAACTCATCAGGACTAAGAGGTATTCCAAATCTAGAATGAGCGGTCCTACCACCTGGTAAAAACAAAGAAGCAATTCCACTCGATGCAACATTGAGAACGATAACTCCTCGAGATCTAATAGCTGCCGATAGTAACTTCCAAAGGAAAGTTTTACCAGTCCCACCAAATCCATAGACAAAAAAAGTCTCTCCTCTTTCTTTTGTGACAGCATCAAGAATCTCATCAAATATTTTCCTTTGCTCATCGGTCATCTTTGGAGCATCTCTATCAAGAGTTTCTAACAATGCTTCACGGGGATAACTGCGTTCATCTAATATAAGGACGTTTGAATCATTTTCACTTAATGCGGAGACCTTCGGCATCTTCGTAAATCTCTCTAGTGAGTCTCCATTCCGCTTCATGAGTTTTTCTATCTCTTGTAGCGCATACATCTTCTTTTCATCATCACTTAACACCAGATCTATAGGAAAAACGAAAATGTTATAAATACACAAGTTATACATCATGATTAAAGCTTTCAATTTATAATAGTATACTTAGTTAAAGCTAACCTGGTCTATTGAAATGTTTTCTCCGGTTATGCTCAATATCTTCAGACAAACACTCCCAAGTATGTTCCCATACGTTTTCTGGCGCTACTAAGCTGTCATTAAGAAGCATCGTAGAAAACACCTCACGAAGATCACTTGCAAAGCAATCATAACTCCTGCGCAACAGGTCATCAATATACTCGTGATCATCATCTAATAACCCACGTGCAGAACATGCTTTTTTGTAGCCATCATGAAGAACGCCTTCAAATGTTTTGATGTCATCGTAACTGGTAGGACCTTTCACAACATTCAACAACACCCGAAGATAATACGAATCTTCTTGTTTACGGGGAGCATAATTAATCCTCCCAATGCTGAATCCTCTTTTTCTTCTGCTGAATTTCTTTTTACTTTTGTTAAAAGTATAAAAATTGGGAATCTGAATATACAGCAGGGTCCTTGCAAATGAATCAACTTTGTTCAACTCAAACCAGGCCAAGAACATTGTATTTTCAATGAGCTTACGACTCACCACTGCTTCCATTTTATCTTTACCTCTGAAAATTACATGTTGTTTACCGGGCAGATGGAAAGAAAGCTTTTCAACTGATGTAGATCGGTAGTGAATCGAAAACATAAAAGTCCTCCAGGCAGCTTCACATGAAGACACATATCTACAATTAAAAAACATAAGATAAAATTAGAATGCATATACGATTAGTTATATATATATACAACAATATCAACGATTTTAGAAGGTAATTTAAATATTTAATTTTCAATTACCTACAATCGAAGAAATCTTTGAACTCATTTTTCTTCTTCTCGCCACTTCCATCAATGTTTTCCAACTGGTTTGCAACCACATGTTCTGGAGGTTCCACAGCCACAGTCACACGATCTTGTCCTTTATTTATATACTTAAATAAGTATTTAATCGATCCAGCTTGGTTGCACCATTCGACGTTAATGTGAGCTCTGTAGCGAAGAGATAATTTCTTGTTATATGGAATAACCCACTGATTATCACATCTCATCCCATTCTTCTCAACATAACATTCTGATTGCTCGCGTCTTCTATAAACTGGAAATCCATCTCTATTAATCACAGTCCTTGTAGAATATGGCTTAGGAAACAATTTTGAGCATACTCCATTCTCCATACATGGAGATTTCATATTCGCAGCTCCACATGGCCCGTGCATCATCATATCTGTAACCACCTCATAAAGCTCAGGCTCGGATGACTTATCAGGAATTTCTGCGCAGATAATCTTGTCTATGTCATCTGTTGTGGGTAGCTTGTCATCGGGATGCATGAACAAAAGAATATGGGCATGAGGTAGGCCACGTTTCTGAAACTCCACCGTGTACATTGCTGAAAACACAGACAGACAAAATTAGTATGAATAAGCTAAAATAATAATTTTAAATCATATTAAGATAGTGTTAAAAGATATAGTCAACTTACATGCAACAGTCCACCCCAAAATATGTTTTTTGGTCAAATCATCCATCAGGGACTCAAGCTTAATCTTAAATATCCTACAAAGAACTTCTGGCTTATCATTTGCAGTCAGTTTTCTCTCCTTAATATATCTGGTGATCTCTGGCCATCTAGGATTACATGTGTAAGTGATGAAAAGGTCTGAAAATCCAAAATGCTTACTAATGGCCATAGCATCCAAATAATTGTTCCTCATGTATCTAGGACCACCAGTGAAAGAAGTCGGCAGCATAAATTCTGTTCCTTGGTCATGCATATCGATCTTGCCAGCATTCTCTGATTGTTTGATAGAGTCAAAACTATCAGATCGCAGAGTAGACTGATTACACTTCAGATAGCGTAAACGATTAGACTCTATGGTTGTGTAAGCATCCACCAAAAATTGCTGAAATAGTCGTCTAGCATGTAAGAGGTGTGGTGACTCATTCTTTCGTTCGAATAAACGAAATGCATAGTACTGCCTCATACTAATAGTGGTTTTCTTAAGCTTTTTGCTAGCTTCAGTTTCACCTTTCTTTATTCCAAGTCTGAATCCATCTTCTCCATAAGGGAACAGTAGAGGATACTGTAGTGCTAGATAGGAAGCATGTACTTCATTAATCCTCATAAGCTTTCCTGAATGTCTCTGCAACACTATATCCCTTTTATCCATGTGAAGATTAAAATCTCCAGGCACTAACGCAGCAACCTCCGAAGCAGTGGGTGTGTTGTATGTCCTACCGTCTTTAAGTCGATCACTAATAATCCTCATATGGAATGCATCATCTGGATTAGTATCAAAACAATCTTTTGCTGATCTAAACTGTTTCACATACGGATTGACATCATCTAACATCTTGATCAAATCCTTAATGATTTCTTTCTTCAAAGCATTTTTTCTTTTACTTTCCCACTCGTGCTACCATTGCTGTCAAACACAAAACATTTAAATATATAAATATATAATGACTTAGAATACAGTCCACACCAAACATTTTCAATTTAAATACATTTGATTATCTTAGACAATTGGCCCTATTTTCCACCTCATGTTCTGTGTCCGCAATCCAGAGCTGTCCAAATTTGGCATTAGTACCATCTGGTGGCTTCAAACTTCCTGCTAGATGGTAATTCTCTCCATGCATCTGAAACATATCTGGACCTATTCCTTTCCTCACAGATCTCTCAACTTTGCCACCAAGTGAAGTAAAGGAGAATACCATATTATAAGGTCTCAAGTTTTTCTGAAAATGTTTGCTTAGTTTATCATCCCCGTTAAGCAATCTTTTGAGTACATCCGGAGGTTCTTTTAATAGTGGCAATTTTACTTGACCTTGCATACAACACAAAGTAAAAATAGGAGTCTTTGCAGTCCTGCGTCTGTTAATACGTTCTCCATACCACATCAAAGCGCCACAGTGGGGACATATATGTGTTGGATCACCCTCGTCAATATACACTGGCAATGTTAAGGAAGCCAAAATTTACTTTTATCAATTTATTGAAACATATATAATGGTCAGAGAGTAAAAAATTAACATCTAGTAGTAGTATACCTAGAGCCATTGGTCCACCACTCTTTCTGGTTCTCCATGACCCCTTTCTCTTGGGGAGGTGAACATTTACTTGAGTTTGATGCTGAATAGAGTTATCCACACTGGGTTCATAATTCTCTTCATCAGAACTTTCTTGGGAGCTACAATCAAACTCTAACTCACCATCCATCTCTTCAATTATTCCTGGAAAGAAAAACATACACTGTCAGTAAAGTGAAAATAAACACGGCTTGTCATATTTTAAAAACAGTAGAAAACATGTGTACCTTCAAAATCATCATCACAATCATCGATTGCTTCGTCGTCATCAGGAATTCCTTCTTCTTCTTCTTCTTCTTCTATTTCAGTGACCGTTTTTGATGGTCCGGTGTCTTCATTTTCGTTTACATTTAAACCAGATATATGTGTAATATCATCAAGAACTGCACTTATGTTCCATCGGGTCTTTTGGGGGATTGGTCTCTTGTTTTTTTCAGTTCGGTTGTCTTGGTAATTTGAGCTTTATTTGAATTATAACAATAAAGTAAGTTAGAACAGATAAAAGCAGATGATTAATTAGATAATAGGATAATTAAAAAGAGTGATATAAACTTACAGTCCAATGATGTCAAACAACTTTTTTGGTGTGGAGTATCTTTAGCTTGGTCTGAATCTAAGGAAAAACCTTACAAAATTATAGGAGACGACCACATGAGAACATAAAAGATATGAATGCCTTTGGACAGTATGAAACATAAGGTCTTAAATAACTCTTACCGAGAACACATC
Organism: Hirschfeldia incana; assembly: GCA_026261945.1. Classification (NCBI taxonomy): domain Eukaryota; kingdom Viridiplantae; phylum Streptophyta; class Magnoliopsida; order Brassicales; family Brassicaceae; genus Hirschfeldia; species Hirschfeldia incana. The sequence goes on from JABCMI010000009.1 coordinate 9,982,331, forward strand.
TACGTTTGTTACTACGTGTGTTTGGTGTGATTGTATCAAAACCTTCATCCTGGTTACTATTGGTAATATTACCCAGAGCTTTTCGTTTATTAATTTGATGGTCCCTCTGGATTCGTCGTTGTGCAGTGTCTAAACCTGTCTCATGTCTATTTTGATCTATACAGCAAACACAATTGAAAAACAGCTTGAGATAAGATAAATATATTGGTGTAGTTTTAACTGAAGTTGGAATATATGGAGACGACATCTTACTCTTGAAAGATGTCAAACAACTTCTCTGGTCTGGAGTGGCATTAGGTTGTTCTGAATTTTTCGAAAATAATAAATAAATTTTCTGTCTAACATGTAACAATTAAAAGATCATTTGATTCTAAATTATTTTATATACTTCAATATACTTCACATAATAACTATTACCTGGTATACATTTGCGTTTTTTAGCTGGTGTTTTTGGTGTGCTTGTACTCTGATCTTTTTGTGTAGAAAGGTTGATGTTTAAGTCCTTAGAGTGAATCCCACTAAATAACCTTCTATAAACCGTGCAGATATCAACAGAAGAATGCACATTATCCCGGGCTAAGCTCTGCTTTCTTGAGATGGATCCCCTTTCAAGCAATCCTTGCCCATTACTGATGTTATTCTCAGAAGGAAGAGCCTGACTAATATTCTCTTTGTTAGAACTCGACAACTCTCTTTTTCTTTTCATACTGTTTACTCATATGAGTACTCTGAGAATTAATACTCGAACAAATAACAGAGCCAGATATAATAGTCAATCCTCTGCAATGACTATTCGAGTAAAAGATGGCTGGGAAAGAATGAATAAACCTAATTTTCAGTCAGGTAAATAGAAAGGAATGACGATCTTGTTTGTTTTGATATAATAAATTCAGTTTTATTAATTACTACCAAAAATATCATGGCAACAGAATAATTAAGAAGATCTAGTTTTCTCAAACATCGGCATGTTGCTCTCATTGTTTTATTTATTAGTTTCAATTTGTATAAATGTAAAGGTTTTATTTATTTTTTTCAGGTGTATGGATGATTTAAAGCTGTGCCATACTTATCAGGCTAATCTTTTCATTCGAGGTATATCTTGTCTTTAGTCTGTTTTTAATCTATCTTATTAAATATGGATAGACTAAACTTAAGTTGATGTGTAAATTTATTGTTTTCTACATCTAGGAACAAATAAATAAAACCAAACTTTATTGAATAGATAGTTGATGAAATATAAATTATAAAAAAAAACAACATGAAATATAAAATAAAGCAATAAATAGTCTTCAAACCATCATAGAAAAACCAAAGCAATAAAACTGTTTATAAGAGGGCGAAATCATCACTACTGAGACTTTGTCTTCTCCTTCTTTATGATCTTAGTGCATAATTTCTTTGATGTAGAATTCATGTCCATCTGATCACACTCATCTTCCTTACGCTTGTTACTTGGGGTGGCCAAATCTCCACTTGAGTTATCACTGATACGATCAATTGCAGGAAGCTTTCAAAAAAGTTAAAAACAATTTTGGTTAGCTTAAAAAATACATGTGCTCAAGATCGTAATACTATGAAAGTATGTAAATATGATAGTATGAGTTACCTCTCCACCAGACAGAGTTGAGGAAAACGTCTCAATCTCTGAAACATGGTCAGAGAGTGACTCAATTCTCTGAATATAATCTCCAGACCAGACCTGGGATACTTTAAAGGTTTCGGATCCGTTCGTTACATTGTCATTGGTTATGGCTACTCCAAAACAAAATGATCTCCCAACCAAGTCTCGAATAGGCTGAGGAATTATTTCTGGGTCTTCAATCTGTCACACGTAGGAACCCAATTTAGTATAAACTATTAGACAATATATGAACTGTTAAAGTCACATTACCTCATCATATGATCCATCCCACAGCTCAACAGCCTCACTTCCAATAATGGTATTAGCAACAGAGTCAAGAAGCATTAAACTGCAAGTCTCAGTATCATCTTTCACTATCAAATGAAGCTTGTACCTGACAATTTTGCATAGCACAATATAATAGCATATATGATAAATTCATGATACAACTAATAGTTAGAAACTTACTTAGGTTCAATTTTTGGAGGGGTTCCACGACAAACATCACAGTAAAATTGTGGCTTAGTGGATTTAATCACATTGCTACCGGAATTCCTACCAGTCCTAGTAAGACGACGGTTGTGTCTAGCACAACCAAAATAGAACCAACCCCAGTCTGTGTCAATGGATTCAATTGAACAAATGATCTTGGAACTTTCAGCCTATATGGTTAGGAAGAAAAAGTTAACAATATAATAGCTATAGACCACATCAAATCACTTGCATATGTATTTTTTTATTACCTCAGTGCTTTGCAAAATCTCAGAAATACATCTCACGTCTACCACATCCCAATCATTTGCAACCTTTGACACTATTTTTTTATCACGACTTTGATCAAAAATAGATAAGGGAAGAGGATCATTCAATGATAGCCTGAAAAACACCATAATTAATTAAAGTGTATATCATTTTGCTAATCAATATATCATTTTGCTACTTACTTCTGTTTAAAATCTTGTGCTTCATCCATGGATGGGTTGAGATACACCACTGAAGCATCAAATGCGTTGGTGATTTGTTGTTCTCCTAAGTTTAAACATAAAGATAAGTTACTTGTTTTAGAAATAGAACAATAAAATGCTTATATATTGTATATTATCGACCAGAGAGTATACCTCTGAATTCTTTGATTTTTGCAAACCTGATCAAGCATATAATAGCTTCATCAGGAGTTGCTTCTTCCATGTGTGTTTCGATCTGCTCAGCATATTTTCCCCATAAGCAACATGCCACTTCAAGACCACTGAAAGAACATTAATATAAAAGAAATCAACATTACCAAAGTAGAACTAAAATGTTTAATAATTCAAAATCATTAGTAAACGCTGTAAATGATACCTTGTATCACGTAAACGGAAATTGACTCTCTTTGTGTCAATCCCTTTTACATCAACCATAGCCACTGCCCCAAGATCTATAATTTGTCCTATGATATCTGGTCGAATACCAAAACAGATTAGATCAATTTAAGAGTTCCCACATCAATATATTTCTAAAAACACAATTAAATATACATACCAATTAGAAACTGAGGTTTGCACTTTCCATTGAAGATTTCTTCGTATTTAGCAAGATCAATAGATTGATTATCATCCAGATAATCCGAAGGGGTAAATTTCGTGTCCCCTATGATATTAATCTTGTACTGCTGCTTTGTAGGTCGATATTGACCTCCTGCCGCAGTTACTTTGACGGTGTCAACGACAATCCATTTCCCAACAGGTAAGTTACGTTGAACACGAGCCATTTGAGATCTTTTGGTTGATGCCTGAATCTTAGCACCCTTTTTAAAAACAGAGCAAAATTAATTAGCTATCAGACAATACAAAAATAGATAGATATGAATATATTTCATAACGCATTCAAATGTAACTTACAGTTTCGTCTATCAGGATGCACTCAAAAGTATCTCCGGCATAAGGGGTGTTCTGTTTCCAAGAATGAAGGCATTTGACTGTTAGACGCCACTCGTCTCTGTAAGGTGCTAGATCCTTAATAAGCCGCATATTGTTTCCGTTTGACATGTTTTCCGTGATTAGCATATTGTTTTCGTTTGACATGTTTGCCGTGATTATCTTGATGAGAAATCTCTAAGGCTAAGTCCAGTATATATAGATGGGCACAAATCTAGGTTAAGTTGTATTTAATTCAGAATATATCGTAATATATGCTTATGAAATCTTAGATCTGGTTTAGAAAATATTTCCTTAACGGTTTTATCGTTGAAATGGATAGGGGATAGAAATATTTGGTAGTTAAGCTTTAGATATTTTTTAAAGATCTCGTTACATAAGTGGTTGAATCAAGGGAAAGTATATACAATCTTGTTATGGCTTTTACTTGCGAAGAAAGAATTTTCAAAAAGAGAATCGGATATTTACAACCATAGGAGTTATATAGTGTTTCTATATTTTATTAATATTCTCTACTTTAATTGTTTTTAGTAAACAAAATATATTCAAATTATTTAATGGGATATTTTCTAAATCTTGTTGATCAAACCACGCAGATTATGGTAACCGATTTTGAAAGCATCGATGGGAAATGCCATATGGGAGATATTCTTGTGCACCAAGATATATACCTTGGAGAAGAAAAACGAAGAAAAAGGTTAGTATTAAATAAATAGTTTATTGGTCCAATAAATAAAATCTTTATGGAGCACAAATGTAGGATTGTTTTAGGAATATGGTTATAATTGGATGGTGCAAATTATAAGGTTAGTTAGTTTATAAAATGATGGGTTCAACTTGATTAGAAATATGGTTAGAATTTAATACAAAGATTATAGTAACCATTAGAATTTTGCATGATTTTATGGTAACCATTCGAATTAAATATTTCATAAAATGATGGGATCAACATGAGTTTGAAATATGGTTTGAATAGTTTACAAACTTTATGGTAACCATCCGAATTTATTAATTAGCTGGTCTAACGATACTGGTTTAAATGATATGTCCGTTTGTATTTATTTTAAGATGAGCATCGAAAATACAATTGAAAAGCAATAACAGAGCTTCTATATTATTAAAGTAGATGTAAAGGAAAAGTATTAAAAGATATTCTGCAAATTATAAAGGACAACTTTTAAAAATCAAAACAACCATCTAAGGAATAGCATTGTCTAGCTCTCACAAAACTAATCTTCATATTCTTTTTCCATTGTTAGGCCCTTAGTACATAACTTCTTGGACATTGGATTCATGTCACAGAGATCAGCATCTCTTTCCTTACGCTTAGAGCCTGATGAAATAATCTTGATATCTTCAATCAAATGAACCTAGTAAAGGATGAAACGCTTAGGCAAAAAAATTGCATTAATATAGTAGTGAAAATATAAATTAACAAACTTCATACATCACAGGTAGTCATAGATAAATTGGTGACAACGGAATATTGATTGATGGAGATCTTGAATCTATGGCTTGTTTGTCTATGCATCCCGACGGCTGAGTAAACATTGAAATTCTCGAGGAACCTCCATTGACCAATTTGCAAATTCTCAACACGATGAAGGAAGATCTTCTTACAGGTACAATGTATCTCGGATCCCTAACATAACAAAATCATTTATGAGTTTAGTTGTTTTCGAAAACAATTATAGTTGAAGTCAAATGGTTTAGATAAATAGACTAATGAAGCTTTCATAAATAGACATACCATCTTATCTGTGAGTATGAACTCGTACGTCTCCTCTCCAGAATACTGCACCTGTTGTATCCATGAACGAAGAACTTTGACTTCAACCTTCCATGCATTACTATATGGTTTGATATAGTCCAACATAGTGATATTTTTGTTTGGAACCATAGCGATGGTAGTCTTCTGATTCACTGATCATTTTAGTGAATCATTGATATATATATACATGGAGGTGACTAAGTTAGGGTATAAGGAGAGCTTGCCTTCGAAGATATCTAATTTTTGATTCTTGTATATTTTCTGTTAGATTAGTTTCGCAATTATAGGTATCTATATTAATGGGTATATCTTGTGTTCAAAGTAAAGATCAATTGTATTAATATCTTCTTAATATTAAATCCCGTATGTTTTAAGGCCGATTCTTTTCAAATCTATTGGGCCACGAAAATGTTGCAATCTATATACTTAAAAACCAAGTATCGTATGTGAATTTTAAACTTACACCCAAACACTCCATATTTTGCAAACTCTTTTTTTAATCTCCTATCCAAATGTACAAACACTCCGATTTTGTACTTCTACTTTAATAATATAGATAGTCATTTATTAGAAAACTAAATCATCAAACAATTATATATATATCTGACTTGATATTGTATGCTAAACATTTTGGTGGGTTAAGGTATCTAATATAGTAATATAACTACTTGCATCAACCGGCCGGGTCCCATAACCCGATTTCTAGATTCAGCGAAAGTGGCTCCAACAATTTTGATTTGAAATTTCGTGATTAGATTAGGAGTGTAATTATTATTATTATTTTTTGAATTATACAGAGGTATTCTGTCCCTATATAAGTGGTTCCGACTAGTCACATGTTGTCACGTGTTGATGGTAGGAGTTTTCAAGGCTCCTAAGTCAAATAATAGTAAAGTGGAAGTAAGTTGTCGAACCAGTTCTGAGGGACTCAAAGCAGTTAGAATGCAAGTATTTGCCTAATCTAAGTGCAGCCAGTGATTTGATGATTTCTAAACTAATGATTAAAGCTAATGTAAAGCAATAAAAATGATACTTTTAAGCTATTGGAAAGGAGAACTCATGGGTATAGGAATTTAGACCTTGGGTGATCAGGTTTCGAACTAAGAAATGTAAATGATAAATGAAACCATCAACCTTAAGCCTAAACACAATTCTAAGCAAGCTCTATGTCTAGATGAATGTTCATTTGCTAACATGTCTCAAACATCAAATGTCTTTGGCTGAATAACATGCAAGCAATCATTACTAACAAGTCTATTAGCTATCTTAGCATCTTTAACAACAAATGTCTTTGACAAAGTACACTAAAAGCCTAGGAGAGTTGACTCAGGCATTCCATCAAACACATTTCGGGTGAGAAATGCCTAGAGATCACCCTTTGAGTGGCCTACACAAATGATGCATTAAGATCACTATACTAGCAAGGAACAAGTATGATCTATACCTAAAACATCCTAGAACTAACCTAATCACCCTTAATCGCCCTAACCCATGAATCCAAAAGGTGATTACTCACTAATCTCTATGATTCCTCTTAAACCCATGATGGAATTCAGATTAATCATGTAGAGAAATAGATGAGAGATCACAAGAACAATCACAAATCAAGCCAAAAAGAGATGTTTTTCTTGAGAGAGTTTGTGTTCTTTGATAGGCAAAAGATAATCTTCCAAAAGGTGGCTACAACATACTTAAACATTAGGTTTTTCAGAGTAAAAACGTGCATAAGAAATTACAAAAAGGTTCTTGAAAAATCATAAAATCGGGTAGCAAAAAGGGGTGGAGCGACCAGGAGGGGTCGCTCCGGGAGGTTGCTGTGTTCTGGACAAGAAATACGAACGACAGGTGAGAGTCGCTGCGCCGGGGTCGCTCCAGGCTGGTGGTGTCACAGCGACCAGGTAGGATCGCTGTGGGAGGTCGTTCTGGTTCGTATGACTCTAGTAAATTGGTCATAACTTCTTCATTACATCTCCAAATGACTTGAAACCACCTCCATTAGAAAGCTAACTCAATTTCCTATGTATCCAAAAAAATATTAGCAACAGAAGATTTCTCTAAAGACTCCATCCATGCTCATCTTTCACCCCTTTTTTGATCACATTGCTTCCAAATGCATCCAAATGTCTCCAATAACTTCATTTGGCACTCCAGTACCTAATAGGGACTCATGTATGCGAAATGAAACATAAATATGTCTAAATACTAATATATATGATGAAAATGCATATGAATGAATAGCTAAAACCATGCAAATATGCAAGATATCACGTGTCGGTCTTCTATCTCTGGCGATGCTGAAATGTTAATTCTCTAGTGGCTGGTATTCGAACCCAGGTGACGGTATTAACAGTTGTGAACCCTTTACCACTAGAGCTAGAAACTCCGATTATGAATGCAATTATTAAGTATATGTAGTTACAAAAGTGGATTCTACATGCTAAAATTAACACGCCAAAGCATGATAATCGCAATTCGCACAACTGTGACTACGAATTAGTAAGTAAACAACTTAGTAGTTTCATCCCAGAAAAAACAAGTAAGCAACTTAGTAGCAACTAGCAAAGGTGGTCCTATAAGTTAAATTAGACAATTTAAAAGATAAATTGTTTAAAATATCAATTAGTATTTAGAGGGTGGGTTGGGTTATACACTTCTATAAATTATTCATAAATATTTAAAAGTGATTAAAGAGAGTTAGTTTATTTATTTGATTACAAATTTAAAATATTTATGAAGTTATCGTACAAGGGTGAATTTGAAAATTGATATCAAACTTGTGATAAAATTCATTTACGGACATTTTTAATGTATTATTCCATTTAAAAGATAGAATTGTGTTTTATTCCCTATTTTAAAATAGCAATAATAATAATGACTACCAAACAAACTACTATTCTATATTTAGAACAATATTATTTTAAGAAAATTATTTAAAATACCATAAGTTGGCTACTAGTTTTCAAAAGTAATATTCAATCAAAATACTATAACATTTGGATTTAATGTTTAGTGATTATTATTTAAGATTTAGTATTTAAAGAGTGTATTTGTAATTATAAATAATTTTTAAACACTATAAATCATTTAAGAGAGTTAGTTTGGTCGTTTCATCCTAAACTAAGTGGACCGCCCCGCACACATGTGCGGACATTAGTATTATTATTAGAATGATGTTTACATATTATGAAATCTAAAATTCATATATTACATGTATAATAATTACATATTTATTATTAAATCTTTGTGGTTCAACATTTGAGGCCTTCTAAAAATAATTATTTTTTCATTTTAAGCATTGTATATTGATGTCTAAACTTATATCATACATACATGTATATGAAATAAATAGATTATGCATATTGATTTGTTTTAACCAGACTGTATACTTCGTTTTTTTGATGAATAAACATAGGATTAAATATAATATAAGTATAATGAAATTAAATACATTGACTTAATTTTTTAACAATACTTAAACAAAGATTGAAACACATCATATATACCATTTCAGTTTCTGAATAAAAACATCACTCCAGTCTGACAATTCTTATTTGGATTCATTTGCGGAGAAGAACATGAGTATAAAGTTATCATTATTATCATTGTATAATTTGATAATTATAAATTTCATATTTTTAAAGAAGATATCTTGATCGTAGCTCATTAATTTCAGGCACATCAGGATTCCACAGTACTTGATTATATTTGTTGAATCATGTAAGAACAAATAAAAATTGGAGGTAAATAACATAGTAAATTTTAATGTGGATATTAATTAATATTTAAGAAAAAATACTTAAAGAATATCATCTGGGAACTGATGGATATGCTGAAACGTAATCAACATATTTTAGGTTCTCCATATTATTGAGCATAAACTCGTTATCGCTCAAATTGAATGGAAACAACATCTACTGCTTGACATTTGATTATATGTTATATATATAAACATATACAGTAACAACGAACATACCTATTATTTTCAATCGAACAACTCAGGAATGCAAGATTATTTTTTATAGTTTGTCTTTCATAAGGAATTGGAGTGGTGAACAACTAATTACCATGCCAATAACATCTGAAATAAATATTGTCATTAAACAAACAAAAGATTATAGAATTTATAGTTTATAAGATAACTTATTATTACTTACCAACTGAAGTTTTGAAGTCAAGTCTCCTAGGATAATATCAGCGAATTTGGCAAGATAGATACAGAAGGAATGTTTGGTCCACTTGGTCCATAAAAGACTGTAGCTTCTTATGTTGGCTTCATGTGCAGGTTTTCAACCCAGGACCTCGTAGTCCAGCGGTATCGAGAGGTACACCCAGACCAGGAGGTCAGGGGTTCGACTCGCGGGGAGGGGGAGGCGTGCCCAGGGCCGTAAAAGGTACAGGCAAAGGCTGGCGCCGGGCCTAGGTGGTGGGCTGCCCGAAGGGTGGTCAACACCTGGTTAAACAAAAAAAAAAAAAAATGTGCAGGTTTTCAAATGGTGATTTAGGGTTTGGTTGTCTTCTCAAACCCCCGCTTTTGCTTATTACAAGGACGACAACTCATTTCATTTCCGTTGGAGCTGAGCCGAAAGAGCGATGAAAAGCCGTCTTGCAATGCGGCAGTGAGTCTTAGGTTTTGCTCTAGTGTCAGGAAAGTGGTCAGCCGTTCCTATAATCCAATGTGGTGGTTGGTAGGTCTGGGCACGGATCAGATATCAGAGTTTTTGGAGGTATTTGTGATTTGCTTCGTATGTCACAGATATCTAATTTTTTTATTTGATCTGCTTTGGAAAAATACGGATATTCGAAAAACATATATCCAGAAAATAAATAGATATTTACGGATATTTAGGAACACTTGCGAATATCTCGTATTTTTTAATACAAATAATCTTAAAAGTTTGATACAATATTTTTTTGTAAAACTTTTTTTTGCATGATATATAACATAAAAATTAAAAGAAATAGTGAATCTGCGTTTTTTGGTAATTTGTTTGAACTTAGTTAACAATTGTAATAACATGAAACTTAAAAAAAAAATTATAATTATCAGAAATATTTACTCTTCTTTTTATGTAATACTTTTATATAAGTAATATTGTGAATAAAATTTGTCAAATCATATGATAGAATGATAATTATATAATTTTATACATTTAAAACTTTAAATATTATCAAGATATACATGTATTAATATATTGCCGGATCGGATCGGATATCCGCTTCCCAAAATTTTAGTATTTGTAATTCGCTTCGATTTTAGCGGATATTGATTTTTAGTATTTGCTTTGCTTTGAAGGTTTACAGATATCCGAAAATTTCAAATCGAATCGAAACAAATAATGAATCGAATCAAATTTAACGGATAAAATGACAGTACTAGTGGTTGGTTCACGATTTTGCTAGTCAGATTCGCAGGTTCTGTTGGTTAGGAATTGGTTACTTGGATTGAGTCATGACTTGCAATTTTTTTACAAAAATAATATATATATATATATATATATATATATATATATATATATATATATATATATATTGTAATTTCTATGTTTAACTTTAATGAAGACCTTTTGACGAAAAAGTTAAAATAAAAATTTAACCAATTTGAAAGTAATCAGAAAATTGAATTGGATCGGTTATGTTATCTTTCATTTTTTTGTAACAATTGTTGACTACTTTACCCTTATTTCTTTTACTTTTACAGTTTTACTTCTCCATTCCGACATAGATTGAACGTACTTTTTCTGCTCAAACTTGTTTTTGATTATTTGATATAAAAATAAAAAGTAAGAAATCTAGCAGTCATTGTCTTCGCTAGTCTAATTTTATATTATCATGATAATCACTAGGTTTACCTTTCCTTAAAGTCGACTAACAAAAATATTCACCAAATACATCAGTCTTTGCCTAAGACGACTCTATAACGAGTCTTGACGTATAAAATAATCAGTCCACGAACGAGAAAACAACAAGTAATCATGTAGTATGTACTAGTTGTAAGAATATGACTAATCCAAAAAAAAAACAAATACGATATTTTAATTAACAAAGAGCCAAATATTTCAAAATTATTATATTTTTTAGGAGGCACACAAGTTGAGAGATAAATTAAGTGACTGGATCATGTAGGGTCAACGATTCTGAAAACAACATCCAGAGACTCTTTCCATCTCTTTCTCCGTTGGCAACTTACCAGCCATTCACATGTGATTTTGTTCGCATCCAGTTTCGACGACCTTAATTATAAAATGAAAATAGGCATAGACTTCTTTTGTTCTTTTTCCATCATCATCTCATAGGTTTCTCTTCGTTCATATACCAATTAAGGACGTCTTCATTAAATTTTTAAACATTAATATTACAATTTTAGTAAGATAAATCATTTTTTTAATTTATTATTTTGTTATTTTTTAATATTTCAAAAATTGTTAGATTCAAAATAAAATAGAAATCAATATCAGGTGAAGCAAACTAACAAAAAGGAAATATTTTAAATATTTTAACTTTTTATCTCTAATAAATTTTGAAATTTAGCATTAAAGAATTATGAAATTTCATAATAAAATTTTAAAAATATATAACTTCTACAACTATATAAATTTAAAACACATGATTTTTAAAGTTTAAGATATATGTTATTGAAAATTCACAAATAACATATACTATATAATATATAAAGGAGACTATCAATCATTGGGAATGTCTACATATTATTTTATTGCACCAAATATGTGTCAAATATATTTTTTAAGATTGCCAAAAATGTTTCTTTCAAAGTAAAATAGAAATCAATAATAAATAAATTAAAAATTAAATAAAAATCAATAGAAGGAACCAATTGAATATATAAAAGTAACTATTGACAATATGTTATATTTGAATAGTATTTCTTTAGTTTTGTATTTGTTAAGGAAAATTTACAATTATATATAAAGTAACTATCGACAATCTTTTATATTTGAATAGTATTTATTTAGTTTTATATTTATTAAGGAAATTTTACAATTAAACTTCTATATATATATATATATACAAAAGATGATATATATTTATTATCTTTACTTGTAATATATGAGCTATTATTTATTATCATAACTCAAAATCTTGTCAGAAATGAATATTATACAAAACAATACTATATTGTGATATATATATATATAACATATTAGTAATCAATATTTTCAAAAATATAAATATTTAATTGCGTGTCAGTGGTCGAGTAGTATGTGCTCCTTCCTGTTGTCCGCAAGGTCGAGTGTTTGAGACTACCACCTCTCGCAGATTTGTGATGATTATCTTGAGGGACCGTTGGATCCAATAAAGAGAAGCCTATATATGTTGCGCGTGACAACTGTGGCTTAACATGGGGTGATCACCAGTCCCTTTAAATATTTTCGGCGGGTTTTCTGGCGGGCAAACCCCAGATTTCCGAGACGGTCATTAGGTGATAGTCAGATTCCTCTCGAGGCATTCGGATACCAAAGTCATAAAAAATATATATATAGAAATATTTATAAAAGAAGTTGTACATATATGTATATTACAATTAAATTGATGTGATGCCACATTTAAAAGAACATCTTTAACTTGTTGAGATTAAATGTGGGATAAACAATTAAATAATTTCATAAATAACACTCCATTTATTTCAAAAATGTATATTGTAAAAAAGTTACACATGTTAGAAAAAAATTTAAAATTTTGATTACAAATACATTATTTTTTGTAACTAACTATTCTCCATAAAGTTTAACTAATAGAATTTTAATAAACACCGTTATATTTTGAAGTTTATTATTTACTTTTAATTAATACATTGAAAATGTAAAAGAATGTATCTTTTTTGGAAAAAGAATTCTAAAAAATAGAATTTTTGGAACCGAGATGGTAATCTCTAGAGGATTGTAAAACTAAATTAAATTATTAATACGTGGGAATATAAAATCTAGTAATAATAATAAAATTTTAGAACAGAAAAGCAAGTGAGACAAAGACGACAAGATTTTATCAAACTTTTACCTTTCATACGATACAAGTAACCAAATAATAACAACAAACAATTTCCTTTTTGACGAAGTTATCAAAGAAACAACAAATCATTGAATCACAAAACTCAACTTCATTTGTCCTTATTTCAATCTCCCTCCCGGCAACAAAACATCTACACAATAAATTTCATCTATCTTTTATACATTCACCCCTTACTGATACGTGGAACCGATCCTCACAATATCGGTTTGTCCATCGGCTCGTTGTCGGCTGCGATCCTTCCCGAGCCAAGGCCGGTTATCCTTCCGAACGATCCAAGGCTTGAAAGACCCATGAAACTGCTGCTTTCTTCACCAAGGTTTATCGATCTTCTATGCTTTCTGAGTTTTGAGGAGTTTACATCACTTGCCTCACGATCAACAACTTCATATTGGCTCTTGCTTTTGTCGTTGTTGTTGTTGTTGTTGTTGTTGTTGTTGTTGTTGTTCTGGGCGACGACTAACCGTACGATGACACTTCTACAGAACGGGCACACCGGTGGTGTCACGGTTGAGGTCGTTGGGTTAGGTTTGTTGTGACAGCACAGTGCAAGTGTGCACTGCGCACACATTTGGTGACCACAGTCTTTGACTTCAATCGTGCATACTTGCTCAAAGCAAATGCAACAGAGTTCCGAGTCACACATCTGTTAACAACGTTTATACCGCCTTAGTATAAATATAACATTTACATATTATCAAAAAGACAAGTGAAGAAGTAAGCGGGTGTGATAGTACCTCAGACATGTTATCATCTGAGGCGGTGACGGAGAAAGATGGTGATGGTAAGGAGTAAGCAGTTCCTTTGAGAATGGTTTCTTCTCTCTCTCTGTTAGCATCCATTAGAGCCTGTTCTAAGAGCAGCTTCGCCTCATCATTAAGCTCGCTGATGAATTTTAATGGCGATGGCCAGACCAGTGGCTCTGCAGAAGACGGGTTTAGCAACGCTCCACATGCTCCGTGCTTGTGTTTCATGGCAACCACATAGGGTATCCGCCTGAAAATATGATTTCAAGATTCAATGACTGCTCACAAAGCTTAGGAAAGTAGCAAAAGAGAATGTTTCTATACCCAGAAGCGTCTCTATGAAGACGATCAGCACCCCAAGCAAGTAACTTTCTGACGCAATCGATAGATCCGCTTCTTGCTGCCAAATGAAGAGGCGTGCTTCCTGGAGACCTATTTCAACAAAGCTTGGCGGATTAGTGACATTAGTCCCAAAACACTAACGAATGTTGATGTTATTTACCCGTATAAGCTAGTAGAAGCACAAACAAGAGAACCACTATCCAACAGAACATTCACACACTCAGGGCGTCTTTGCCTGGCAGCTAGATGCAACGGCGTTGCTCCTTTGTCATCTCTAATATTCACAAATTGCGCATATCCCCTGAAACAAATGCAAAATCTCAAGCGTAAAGCTTTTTTTTTTTTTTTCAAATCAAGAAAACAGATCAAAGATTTTGGAAAGAGAGACGGACCAATGAACAGCAACGGGACTTGATTGAGCAGCAGAGAGAATGGCTTGAACACAATCAGCGTGTCCATAATAAGCCGAGTAGTGCAAACATGTCCTTCTATTGACAGAATCAAACATCAAAACCTGCAGAAAGATCTCTCTCAACCACAGCTTTTTCAACAAGGTACTAAAAGAAAAAACGTGTTCTGAGCTTTTACTTACATTAGCTCCAACTTCAGCAAGCTTCTTGACACAAGAGATCCTTCCATACATAGCAGCCAACATTAACGGAGTCTACAAAGAATTGCAATCAAGTCAGCAAAATACAACCAAAATCAAATGCGAAGGTAGGCTGATACGGACAATACCCGCGGGACCCACTTCGGTAGGTGCCATAAAAAAAAAGAACAATCAGATGCTAATTTCGAACCTGCTTGTGACGATTCAACACATCTGGATTCTTGAATTGTTCCAAAAGCAAGGTCAAAATCTGCAAAAGCAAGAAAACATCAGAAACGTCCGAAGATACTCAGGCGAGATCTCGGAGAAAACTACTAACCTCGATCTGGCCACTAGCAGCAGCGACGTGGAGGACGGAGTGGCGATCATAAGGAGTGGTCTGATGCAACATACTCGGATCCGACGTCATCACTCGACTCACAGTGACGATGTCGCCGCACTGCACGGAGGCGAATATACCCTGCTCCGGTCTCGTTCCACAGCTCATGCTCTGCCCCATCTCACCTTCTCTAGACAGTTACAGTAGAGAGATGATAGGAATCACGACACCGTCTGCCACCGGTGAAGCGTGAGAATAAAGCGCCACGGTGAGGCAGAACGGTGGTTGGGGGCTTCTTGGGATTTGCAATGGAGAAGAAGAGGGAAGTTTCCCCATTTATGTACAAGTTGATAGGCATATTGAGATATTAATTTTAAAATCTTTTTTTCTTTTTTGGTGTTGGAGTTTGAGGATTTGCTCAACGGGCAGCATTTTCTTTTATTTGCCCGTGTCAGGGCAGCTTGTCAGATATTTTCGATCCTCTTTTTTTTTTTTTTGTTTGTGGCAAATATTTTTTGGATGGCTTTCTGTTCAAATCACAAATGATTTGTTATTAAGAACATTAAAAATGTTAATAATACACATAATATACTTACGGCTTGGAAAATAAACCGAATCTGAAAATCCAAACCTGATATAAATACTAAATGGATCTTGTTATGTGTGTTTTCAATTATAGATTTTCCGAAATCAAACTCGAATTAAAATAGAAATTTGAAAAAAATATTGTACCAAATTCAATCGCAATCCTTAAAATTTATCCAAAATGCAATAAAATGTTATTGAATGCATAAAATAATAACCTATTCATAACTAATTAACTCAAATACTTATTCTAATATATATATATATATGGGTATTTGATTAAAATTCATGTCTTATTTGGGAAAATTTCACTTATACATTTTTTCTTATACCACTTTTCATATATACACTTAGAAAGAGAACATTTTCAAAAATACCTAAATCATTAATAGACAAAAGACAAAATTAACCCTTTCATAATCTAAATTTTCTATCTTTCTCTTTCTCGTGAAAATGCTTCTTTGAGCCGACGAGTCGGCAACAGCGACGCGGCGTGATTGAGGGACGAGATGGAACGACGGTGGCGGCGATGAGGACGAGATCGAGTGATGGATTGACGATGAGATCGAGCGACAGATTGAGCAACAGTGATGAGATCGAGCGGCGGCGTCGAGATCGTGCGACGGCTATCATGATAATAGATTCAAGAAGAGTCCTCAGAGGAGGGAGGTCGTGGAAGCTGAGGCATCCCAAGGTGGTTGCATTGCAGAAGAAGGCTGTGGTGTGGAGTCCGTATAAGTTCAAGAATAGAAGACCATCTTTCATAGTGATGCGAGCTTCTTCTTCTTCTGCTACCAATTTGGTCAGGAGGGAACAGTAGTGAGTGATTTTTTTTATTCACTGTCTTTTATGAAAGTGTTTGTTTACATTAAAATATGATTTTGTGTTTCTGTATTAATATTCATTTGATTTGTTTACTACAACACTCTATTGAGAGACCTCTATTTTGATATATGGGATGGATTTAAACTCAGGACTCAAATGCATAAGAAGAAACTATGCAACAGAGTATAAAGCTTCGGAAGCAGGTAACAATAAGTTATATTCATTTTGTTTATACAAAAACGTAGTGCTTTTTCTTCATTGATGACTTATAATCCTATGCTCTTCATCCCCTGTCTAGTTATGTTAAAGATTAAACAGTAAGACCTTTGGTGTATATAGGGTGTGGAAGCTCTTTCTTGAGCGTTGCTAAGATTTCAGTTTTTATCTTCAAAACTCATATTTGTGACTCAGAGAGATTTTTAATAGAGAGGTTTCAGTTATATAACTTACTGTTATATAACTTTCAGGTTTCTTGCATTGGTACACTGGTGAAGGGATGGACGAGATGGAGTTCACAGAAGCTGAGAGCAACATGAACGACCTTGTCTCAGAGTATCAGCAATACCAAGATGCAACTGCTGATGAAGAGGTGTCCTTGGAGCATTGGCTCCTTTGCCACTCACATCAATCTCTTCTCTTGGAATCATCAATGTTGACTACAACTTCATCAAAGTCTCTTTTCCACCGTGTGATCTTATAAAAAACAGTTCAAGATAAAACAATTAATAAGACTTTATAAGAGTTTATAAAATCAGTCTATAAGGCTTTCTACAAAAATTATTAAAGTATACTTCATTTATAAGAGTTTATAAATTCAGTCTATTAGGTTTTATAAGGATTATAAATAATTTATAAATGTTTATAAATCATTTTAAGATTTAGAAATCATTTGTAAACCTTTATCAATAGTTTACATATATTCCTATAAATGATTTATAAACCTTTATAAAATCACTTATAAGAATATACCAAATATTTATAAGGTTTTATATATCATTTAAATAATTTATAAGGGTTTATAAAACATTCATAAATTTTATAAAAAAATTTTTATAAAGTTTATACATCAATTTATTTGGGGTTTATAAGAGTTTTTTAATGGTTCATTTATCAGTTTATGTCACTTTTAAAACTAATATCGTTATAAATCTGAGTTTTATGATATTCTGACAATACATCTGAACAATTTATAAGTTCTTATAAAGTAGTATTTGTAAAAAAAAAAAAAGAATATCTCTGCTTAAACAATTTATAAGGATTTATAAGGTAAAATAAATCAGTTAGAAAAACTCTAAATCATTTAAAAAAAGTTTATAACCATTTATAAAGTCTAATAAAAGAATCTATAAGGGTTTCTAAAATATTTTATAAGGGATTTTAAAGATATATACATAATTTATAAGGGTATATAAAACATTCATAAAGTTTATATTAAATCACTGAGTTGTAAGATTGCTGTGTTTTCAAATTTTGACCCGCTTACCTTTTATATTAAATCACTGAGTTGTGCTTCTTATTTTATACACAAGGAAACTGGAACATCGTTGCAGTCGTTGACTTCAACTGCTACCATGGAGCGTCTTGGTGGAGGTAATATCGCCCAGCCTTCTCTGTCCACGAGAGATGCACTGGATAAGTATCATATTGTTACGCAGAGGGTTAGTAAAGTGGCTATTTATACTATTTTACAATTACTACATTGGTTTTGGCTTCTCTATGTTACATGTGGTTGATTTCGTGAAACTGTTTCAGATGGAGGACTTAGTGGCTAATAATGCAGGAGATGGTGAAATTCAGGTAGTTTTCCATTTTGTGTTCACCTATTTTTAATGGTTTGGTGGTTTTTGGCCATTTAATGCCTATCTTTTTGGCATCGATTCAGTCACTGATGATCTCATTAATTTTTCAGGTTGTAGTTTCTGAAGTTCACGAAATCATCCTTACATGTATCAGCAGAGATGAGGCAGCTTTAGCCGTCGCTCATAAAGCTTTCAAGGCTGTTTATGAAAAATGCATCAAGTAGTCTTCACGTCAGTGCCAACCTAGCAATTCTTGTGGCTATTCGTGATGTTTGCAAGTGTGTTGTTAAAGAGCTTACTAATGGAAACAAGGATATGTGAATTTACTTTTTACAACATATGATAAACAATAACACATGAAAGAAAAGAAAAATGAAGAGAAAAAAAAAGCTGAAAAATAAGAGTTTACAGATTATTTATAAAAGTTTATAAAACAATTTTCAAAGTTTATTAGCTACTTATAAAGGTTTATAAATTATTTGTAAGAGTCTCTAAACCATTTATAAAAATTTATAAAACAATTAATAAAGTTTAGAACTATTTATAACAACGTTATGAAAGTTTATATACAATTTATAAAGGGTATGTATACAATTTATAAGGGGTGTGTATACAATTTATAAGGTTTATGGGCTTAAGAATCAATTAGAAAGTTTCTTAAATCATTTATAAGAGTCTAAAATAATTTATAAAGACTTATAAAAGCAATTTATAAGAGTGTATAAAATAATTTATAAGGGTTTATAAGGATATATAAATAAATAATAAGAGTTTATAAATCATTTATAACATTTTATTAAAACAGTTTATGAATTTTATAAATTCAGTGGCC
Organism: Hirschfeldia incana; assembly: GCA_026261945.1. NCBI lineage: Eukaryota > Viridiplantae > Streptophyta > Magnoliopsida > Brassicales > Brassicaceae > Hirschfeldia > Hirschfeldia incana. The sequence goes on from JABCMI010000009.1 coordinate 10,001,719, forward strand.
GTAAACTGTTTTAATAAAATCAAATTGAGTGCAAGCGTAAACTGTCGTGGCTCGATGGTGGTTCAAGCGCTGAGTGCAGCCAGAGCAAGTGGTTGCTCAGCTTTGATAACTATGCTGGTAGACACAATCAAGACGAGGCTGCAGGTTTTATACACGGAGGAGAACGGGAGGAGACGAGCAATGACAGTGATGCAGACGGTGAAGAGCTTGATGACGGAAGGAGGTGGGTTTGGGGCTTGTTACAGAGGGCTAGGACCAAGGTGGGTCTCAATGTCAATGTCTGCAACAACCATGATCACAACCTATGAGTTCTCCGTTTCTTGTGTTGAAATGAAGAAACATAATGGCAAAAAAAAATGTTTTTACTCTAATAAACAAACGTAAAACAGAGCCAAGGAACAAGGAGGCTAACTAGCGCCTAAGATAACAACCAAATCACATGAAGTCTTAACTTAATCTATATTATCTTGCATGTTAGAAACTTCTTATAAGGGTTTATAAAACCATTTATAAGAACTTATAAATCATTTATAAAATTTTATAAATATATTTATAAAAGTTTTAATTTGTATATAAGGGTTTATAAAAATATTATAAGAGTTTAATATTTTTCATAGCACAATTAATAAGACTTTATAAAATCAGTCTATAAGGCTTTCTAAATAAATTATTAAAGTATAATTTATTTATAAGAGTTTATAAAATCAGTCTATAAGGCTTTGTAAGGATTACAAATAATTTATAAGTGTTTATAAATCTTTTTTAAAGATTTAGAAATCATTTATAAACCTTTATCAATATTTAATATATATTTTTATAAATGATTTATAAACCCTTATATATTTATAATGGTTGATAAAATAATTAATAAGACTTTATAAAATCAGTTTATAAGGCTTTGTAAGGATTACAAATAATTTATAAGTGTTTATAAATCATTTTTAAAGATTTAGAAATCATTTATAAACCTTTATCAATATTTAATATATATTTCTATAAATGATTTATAAACCCTTATATATTTATAATGGTTTATAAAACAATTAATAAGAGTTTATAAAATCAGTTTATAAGGCTTTCTAAATAAATTATTAAAATATAATTCATTTATAAGAGTTTATAAAATCAGTCTATAAGACTTTTTAAGGATTACAAATAATTTATAAGTGTTTATAAATCATTTTAAAGATTTATAAATCATTTATAAACCTTTATCAATATTTAATATATATTTCTATAAATGATTTATAAACCCTTATATATTTATAATGGTTTATAAAATAATTAATAAGAGTTTATAAAATCAGTTTATAAGGCTTTCTAAATAAATTATTAAAGTATAATTCATTTATAAGAGTTTATAAAATCAGTCTATAAGACTTTTTAAGGATTACAAATAATTTATAAGTGTTTATAAATCATTTTTAAATATTTATAAATCATTTATAAACCTTTATCAATATTTAATATAAATGTGTGTAACTTGAGAATTCATGTGAGGAATGCTAGAAAGAATGAGTTTAAGGAACTAAAAAATCATTTATGAAAGTTTCTACTTGGTTTATAAGAGTTTATAATTTTTTTTTGTGAATTCTTTGTCAATTGAATGATAAGTGGTTATGAAGTAAATTATAATGGTTTATAAATTGATTTATAATGGCCTATAAATATTTCATAAATTAAAGAATAAACTCTTATTAAAGAATAAATTAATAAAGAATAAATTAATAAGGGTTGTATAGGTTATAAATTAATAAAGAATAATTTGATTTATAATGGCTTATAAACCCTTATTAAATAATAAATTAATAAGGGTTTATAAAAACTTTATGAAAGTTTATATTCAATTTATAAAGGGTATTGTAAGAGTTATATAGGTTTATAAATCAACTAAAGAGACTATAACTATTTAAAAAGCCTTATAAAACAATTTATGATGATTTGTATAATAATTTATAAGAGTTTATAAGGATATGTAAATGATTCATAAGGGTTTATAAAAATAATTTATAAACTTTATACACCATTATAAAAGATTATAAAACAATTTATAAAAGTATGTAAAATTTATGAAGCGGTGGAGCCTTGCTTGCTGTCGGCATGTGCCTCAGAATCTGCCTCATATTATCATCTCTTTAAAAAGTATGCACATGTTCTTTAGTTTTATGAATTTAATCTTGTGTATCAAAGTGTTGCGCTTTAAGCCGAAAGGGTTTAAAAATGTTTATAAAGATTTTAATAAGAGTTTATAAAAGGTTTAAATAAGTTTATAAAAAAATTATATAAGATATTTAAGGGTTTATAAAAGGTTTTAATGGGGTTTATAAGAGTTTATAAATATTTATAAGGGTTTATAAATATTTATAAGGGTTTATTCAAAAGATTATAAGAAATTTCTTATCTTCATAACAATTTATAAGGGTTTATAAATCAATTTAGAAATGTTTATAAATCAATTTAGAAGATTTTATTGAGCAAGAAAAGACAAGAAGAATGTTTTTATAACGTTTTTAAACATTAACATATAAACCATTATTAATCTTTTTATTAAAATATAAAATTAGACTGTTAAATTGTAATAAACACCTCAAAAGAGTATGTAAATCAGTTATAAATATTTATTAGAGCTTATACATAACATATGATATAACCAATCATTGCACCAAGAAGGATTGATTACAACAGGATCATTTGAAAAACCAACACCTCATAAGCATAAAAATCAGCAAAAGAATTTTCAATATGACCATGATTCGATGCAGAAAACCTGATTACTGCCGCATCTTCTAGTCCGGTATAAAACTTTGAAATGTCCACATCAGTTTCAAACCTGCCACTCAAGGCTTTGTAAAACTGTTTTGGAAGCTGCCATTTCCACTGCTCAAGAAACCCAAAGAAGCCACAAACGCTGCTCTGTTGCGTTAATGAAGCACCAAGTATAGGCCTGCAAACTTTAACCAATAACAGATATCCCTGGCCAATTCGTCTCAGCCATAAGAATGTGTCGATCACTCCAATCAAGATCAACATCTTCACAAAACTCTTCCACTGTCTGAGTACCATGACGTGTCTTATCTTGTCATTAGAACAGAAAGTTTCAGCTTGCATCATCTTCTCCTTGTTCTGTCCTAGCAGCATTAGAACCATATCATCATGTTCACTCCTTCTGTAAAAGTCCTCCAATGGCATTTGAAACAAAACTCCTCTTTCTGAAGCTGCTTTTAACTCAACATCCTTGGTTAAACCTGTTTCCATGTGGTTTGCCTCCCATGAACTCCAAATAAATAAACTCCAGAAGTAAACAAGATTTATAAGATGAGTCTGTGAGCTAAACTTCTCAAACAATCCCTCACAATGCTTAGCTGTTCCATCTAGAAGTATCTGACTATCTCCATTCAAGTTCACAAACATAACTTCTGACAGATTCAGAACTCCATGTTTCCTTAAGAAAGCGATGTTACCTGTTAATGTAAATGTATGTGACTTAAATTTGAACTTGAATCGCGAAGACTCAACAGCTTCTGGTTCCTCTTAGTTCTCAGCCATGTTGAGTTTAACTTCTCAGTATACCTTCCAGAAGAAGTGTTACCAAGCTCGACTTCAGTGTCGATGGAGTAACTGACAGTGACACAACCAATCTCAGGAGTCTTCTCTTGGCCTTTAGATGCAACAGCCTCTTCTTGTGCATATCTTTCTTGTGCTATGTAAATACCAGTACATCTGCAACAAAACGACTAGCTCATTTGATAAATATACCGTAGAAAAACAGAAGAAATAGACAGAATGTTATGTATTTAAACCTTCTTTCATTCTCTCAATCTCCAAGTAAAGGTCCTTAAGAAACGCAGCCTTGGATAACTTCTGGTTTGCCTGCAGAGAAACAAGTTAAGTTAGAAGAATGAGAGTAAGGGGTACACTAATATAGCTAACCTGATATATTGATTGTGTAAACAAGACCTCAGGTTTGTTCTTAATGTTCTTAGCACGATAGGCATAATCCAAAGTGCTTAAAGTTTCTTCCAAGGAATGAGCAGATGGTGAGATTGTACCAATAATACAAGTCTTTGTCTTCCCTCCTAGAGAGTCTCGTAATAGCCTTGTCAGCTTACTATCCCTGCAAAGATGAATATGCACAATTACACTCAAACACACAAGAATATCATCACAAATAGATTCATATAGTTTTAAAGACAAGGTCTAGTACCTGTAAGGTATATGTGAAGAATGTTCCACAAGCGCATTAATCACACGCCCCAATGTAAGCAAGCTCTTATTAATCTCCCCAGCTTCTCTCGCCCTACCATCCCTAGACCCCGACCGTAAAATATTTTCTGAACCCGCTAGATCCACAAGGTTAAGCTTCCCACATTTGATCAACTCCTCATCTCCCATAGATTCCTCCTTAATATGAACCGTGATGGTAAAAACAGAATGAGACCGACTGCTACGTTTATTCAACAACGTATCCGCAGTGCGTCTTTTTGATGAGCCTCGCTCAAGAAGAGCGTATATATCGTTAGCACTGTACACAACCTCTTCCTCAAGACCACGTAACACCACACATCCTTTCCCATCTTCCATCAAAGAAATAGGCTTCTTCTGCTTATCCTCTGAAGAAGATCTTGAGGAGGAGTCTTCTTGAGCTAACAAGTCTGTAACTTCTTCGTTGTATAGCTCCAAGAACGTCACTTTCATACTGTAGTCTGCCTTCTGAGCCTCAAGGGTTATCGAAAATGTGCCTAACAGCTCTTGGAATCTCAGAAGTGTTACCATTGATTGAACCTCCATCTGATCATCAGATTCACCACCACTGTCTTCTGTTATTTTATTTGCAGGCTTTCTACTCAGAGGCATGTGACATAAACAAAAAGCTAGAGTCTTGGCTCATGGTGATAGACCAGGGTATGCACACAAACTACTAAGAGATGACAGACTCAAGAACTACAGAGAGCATACTTGGCCAAGAGTGACAGGAAGCAAGCGTCCGGAGGGTAGCACATGTGCCCAAAACCTCCACCAAATACATAGACTTCAATTTCAGCTTCCTTATCCCATAACTCAACACAACTGAAGCTCCTTCCTTTCTTGATCAAATAGACTTAGAAGCCGCACGGGGTCACTATGTGCCACATATGATTCTCCATAGTCACACTTCTTGCAATTTTAAAAGCCGGTACATACGCCACCCCTCCCAACTTCGAGTCCTTAAACTTTGTCAACGCCTCTGCTAGCTCCGAACCACAAGCTGGCCACAGCGCCTTAGTTTTATCTCTTTTGGACCAAACTGTTAAAAGCAAAAAAAAATGGATTAGGATGAAAGTAGTTAAGCTCAAACTCTGATTCTGAAAGTTAGGTAAACAAACCACATTGGACACATATGAGGAAAGAATCTTAGATGGAAATTTTAAGTCTTTTTAGAAACCAAATTCCAGAAAAATTAAGAAGATTTTGTGCCAAAAGTAAAGGTTAAAGGCAATGAAAATTCACAGATGACGCAGGAATTGCAGAACCAAACGGAGTAGAGAAGAAGAAGGAAGGAAGGGCATTACAAGTGGTTGTAGAGAAAGAAGGAGAGGTATCAACGTTAGAAGTTGAAGTAGGCAATAAACCATAACCCTAAATTTGACCCAACAACCCCCCCTGATTCTTCTTCGCCTTCACTGTTCTGACATTGTTCTTCTTCCACTTCTTCTTCTTGGTCTCGTTAGATTTCTTCGATTTCTCCATCACTTTGACGGAATCTAAACTCATCGACTTAAAAAAATAAAAGAGAGCAGAAGCTCTTGACCAAAGCATGAAACAGAGAGAGAAGAGAAAAGAAGAGTCCTTTCAAAATCAAAACGGGATTTAGAGAGTTCCGAGCTGAAGAAATGTTCTCGGGAAATTAATGACACAGAATCAATCACCGATATCTTGCCGGAGCTTGCCGGATTTTCACGAGGAAGAAGATCTATTTAATTAATTAGGGATATAATAGTCATTTTTCTATTAATTTTTTCAAGGTAAAAGTGGTTAGTGTAAAGATGAAAAGTGGTACTCTGAAAGTGGTATTAATGACAATTTCCCGTCTTATTTTGATAATTGCATTTGAATTTCAGTTACAAAAAGTTTAAATAATGTTGTTTTTTTATAAGAAAAAGTTTATATAGGGTTTCTTACATTTAAAGAGCTATTAGTTGTTAATTTTAATTTTTTTTTAATTACTATGACTTTCATTTAATTAAAATTTTGGGTTTGTTATTAATTATGATACATCTGATTTGGTCACGTATAATCAAGGACAATTCTCGTATGGTTGATAGACGGATCTTTAATACTCCCTCCGTTTCATACTAAGTGTCACTCTAGCATTTTTTCTTTGTTACATAAAAAATGTCGTTTTACAATTCTAATGAAATTTACACTTATTTTCAGCTCAATATTAATTACAAAAGGTATTGATCTTATAAATAAAACTATTTATCTAAAATGCTATTGGTTAAATATATGATATTAATTAAAACATAAATGTATTTTAATAAGTTTTTTAATATGTATGAAAAATGTCTAAATGATATTTTTTGTGAACCGGAGGGAATAGTTATTTTGGAGGATAAAAATATGGTTTGGGGAAGCCACATATACACAAATTTTGAAAAAAATGGAATAATCGAGTTTAATCAAACACAAATTTATATTTATGGAACTGATAACCCGGTTAACATATGAAACCGAAACTATTTTAGGTTTTCTTAGATCTTAGACATGTAACTAAACTCAAACCGAACCCAACTAAGCCAAAGAAAATAAGATCCGATTTTATATAATATTCGAATGGGGCTGACATTTCATGAACAAAATCTAAAATCCGAATAAACTTGAACCGAAAACCGATTTGGACTCAGATTGCCCAGTGATATACTGAAAATCATATTTCTGCTAGTTTTATTTTTAGCTATTCTAAATAAATTTTTTATACATAGCACAAAATAATTATCATAAAAATAGCGCACAACAAAAAAGGCAATCATAGAATAGCATCCATTTAAAAGAAAAGAAAACTATTTTGTCAGTTTTTCTTTATATGCTATTTTGAAACAAAAAAAAACTGTTTTATTGTTATCATATGGTATTTATATATTTTTAATCTAACAAACAGTTTTTCGTGTGCTGCCAATATTTTTTATCAGAAATTTTAGTTATTTTTGATATAGATAAACTAGAGGAAGACAAACACAAATGCACATATAGAGAATGTAAAGACCAAAAAATGAAATTAAGGTATTAGAACAGAATATAAGAATTTCTGAAATAAACTTTTAGAACAAAAAAAACAACAAATAAATGAAAAAAACTCTTCTTTACTAATTATTTCGTGATAACAGAACATTCTGCACAAATTGTATTTCTTTAGTATATGAAACACCGTTTCTATTTGTTCTCCAAATTTTTTTATCCCCATATATAGCCATATTGGTAGACACCACCCCATCAGCTTTCTTAATCTAATTGCAGGTTTAGAGTATACTTGGACAGACTTCAGTAAGAATTTTTTTGACATTGGCCAATTCTGTCTTCTTGTAATTCTCTTCTCCTTCACAACGATTGTCAACATATAATTTTTAAATATATATTCTATAGTTGTTTATTATTTTGTTTAAAATTTTAGGTTTTTAATTTTTTCTGTGTTACCATTAATCCAAACATACAAAGATATTGGGTTTTAAATTCAGCTTTTTCATTATTTAATAATTTTGAAATCAAACTCGATATATTCGAGCATGAAGCAGAGCATGTAATATGAATCATGTTAGATGCCATCATACAATAATAAAATATCCATGGTTAATATTTTAATAATGAAAAAAGTAGTATAAAACATATTTACAAATCACTAAAACAGCCTGAACCCTTTCTATAGAAACATCTACAAATACTGTGATTAAAAATACTAAACTAATAAACTAAAATTGTGCACAACACAGCAAAATGATCATGCTTATATATATATATATATATATATATATATATATATATATATATATATATATATATATATATATATATATATATATATATATATATATATATATATATATATCAATCAAGAGCCAAAATTTATACCAGAGGGAAAAGGAAAGAAAGAGGGCTATAAACATTTTTTAATGAGTATAATAAAAATTGGACATTTCTGTTTAAAAATCTCCAAAAAAAATTAGGGATTGAGTTCAATATTTTACGCAGCTATGCCAAGAACTGGCCCTGCATCAACCTTAGATATTTTAACCAATAAGCTCATAGATCCACCTTTCATCACATACACACGTCTACATAGTTATGTTGATTCGTCACATAATAATCTCGAACGAAAAGCAGATAAATGGGTGGTCAGTATGTATGATACTAAAAGCCAACAGGCACCCACTTGAAAGTTTCTTTCTCGTCGGAGTCCAAGTGGCGTTTGATGACTTTTGCATTCCGATGTAGACTTGACCATCCTCCTACATCAAATGCTTGTTTCACTTCTTTTTTTTTTGTTTAGTAAATGTTTTCAAACTTTATTTAATTAATGTTTCGGGTCAAAAAATAACAAAATCTTGTCTATTGATTTGGTGACAAAAAGGTAATGTGTGATATAAAGACAGACAACTAGCACACAAAAAAAGAGTTTTTTTTTTCCAAATAAAAAAGCTATTTAACTTATGAGATTAGGGCTGAGCAAAAAACTCGGATCTGAAGAACCGAATCGAATCCAATCCGAAGAAATAGTATCAAATCCGAACCAAAATTAATGAAATATATGAATGGGTTCAAGTTTTTGGTATTTAAAGAACCAAAACTAAATCTAACCTGAACCGAAGTATTTCGGATACCCGAATATAGATGAAATAGATCTATATACCTATATATATTAATCATTTTGAGATTTAATATATATATATATATATTAAAAATATTCAAAATATATAAAATACATTTTAGTTGTCTAAAATACTTGAAAATATATACAAATAATCAAAAGCACATGTCTAAGATAGCTAAAGTATACTCAAAACTCCAAAAATACTTAAAATATCTATTGATTCTCAATTCAAATATTCAAATAAAATCAATCTATATGTTAATTTTAGGTATTTTGACTTATGCTATTCAAATTTATATGTAATATATATTTCATTTATAGATTTTGTAAAATTTTAAATATATAAGGAATTTTAAAATTTTATAAATTATTTAAATGAATTATCTGAATCCCTGGACTGAACCCGCAAAGATCCGAACCGAATCCAAACTGAAATTTAGAAATACCCGAATGGGGCTAAAATCTTTAAACCCAAAACTCGAAACCCGAATAGAACTGAACCAAACCCGAATAAGTACCCGATTGCTCACCCCTTGATGAGATATGTTTTGAAATTTTTCTTTATTTACAAAAAAAACATGCAAATTAAACAACCAAAGCACAACTAGTTTGCAATATATAAATTGTTCGTTATTTTAATTTGTACAAAGCTATATATATCTTTTAAAAATCTTCATCGTTTTAAGTTTTTTTAGCCGTAATGTCAAAAAATGGTAATTTATGATATTATCTAAAATCTGTTGAAGAGAAATTAGAGACAAGTTAGAAGATAAATTCTCCTTGTTTATAATTTAGCAAAGAAAAAAAAACCTTCTCCCTGTAGAGACCATATAGTTCAACAATCATCTTCCACTACTTTAACCACTGTAGGCTTTTGTCTAAATTGTAATTCTTTTGTCTTGCAACTATGTATCTCTTTCAACCTAATTCTTTGAACTTCACAATTAATTTTTATTCAGTACATTGTACAAAATCGACTAATCACAATTTCACAATTTAAATAATTATATTCTGTGTGATATAAAATAGAAGTTAATTATGAATTAAATATGACAAAATTATATTAGATAGGTAAATTAACAAAAATAAATTGAAACTGGTTCATTTAAATTATCACTCTTCATTAAAATGGTTAAAAATTTCCAAATTATATAATATTTTATATGATGATGACAAAAAAATAATATTTTATACAAAAATAAATTTATTAGTATACTTGAAACTTTTATATCTACAACTATATGTTATCTTTTTATTTACTTTAGAAATCGCAACAATATATTGTTTTAAAAAAAATTATATACAAAAATATAATGGTATATAATAACCTTTAGTCCATATCCTATTTAAAAATCTATTATTAGAAAACTATGAAATTTTAATAATTCATCTAAAATATTAATGACAAATCAAATTTTAACTATTTTTTAATTATAACAAAATCTGTTAAGAAAAATTTTAAAAAACATTGCAAAAATTTCAGATATATTTTATAAAATAATGTATTAATGTACTAAAAAAATCAAATTCTTGTAATCTTTTAAACTAAAAAATACTTGCGTAATTTTCTAAACTTTCTTGACAAAAATATACACTTTCGGAAATAAATATTCAAACTAAAAATGATAATATATCAAATATTACAAAAGATAAAATTAAAGATAATAAAGAATAATTTTTGATTATTTCAGATTGTTATTTAAAGAAAGTTCTCTATTTGATTATTTCAGATTGTTATTTATTGTACATGACTCGAAAATATATTTGTAAATAATAAAAACAAAAAATGTATTACACATATCATTATATATAATAATGCCGAGTAAAAAAAGATAAACAATAATATTATATAGTTACATAATATATAACATTAAAATTAAAGTTATATATTTAAAATATTTGTAATAATATTCAATACATTTATAAAATGAAAAAATATCCACTTAGACGTGGGGATTAAATCTAGTCAAGCTCTTAAGACCTCTTAAATGCTGTTATACTGCTACCGGCACTTATAATATATTTGTTGTATTCGTTGTATGATCTTTGTATATAGGTTTTGTTTTTGCTCTATGATCTTAAATAACGTTTGTACAATTTTTTATACTTTTATGATCTTAAATAAAGTTCAAAGATTTTTTTCAAAAAGAAAATTAAAGAGGTCGTTCTCTCTCTCTCTCTCTCTCTCTCTCTCTCTCTCTCTCTCTCTCTCTCTCTCTCTCTCTCTCTCTCTCTCTCTCTCTCTCTCTCTCTCTCTCTCTCTCTCTCTCTCTCTCTCTCTCTCTCTCTCTCTCTCTCTCTCTCTCTCTCTCATTAAAATTAGTATTCCTATTCAATTTTTGTGTTTGGTGTTTGTTACAAATTATAAGATTCTGATTGAGGGGTGCTTTTCTATTGATTGGTGCGTTTACTATTAACCACCACGCCTAATAAGTAATATCACATAATTCATCATCTACGTAGTACTTTGACTATATATTTTCAGATTAATGAAGGGAGAAGATTTTGATAAACTTGACCAAAACTATTGTTTCAATTATGGAGTACTCATATTAGCATTTTCTTAATATACATTGTATTTATAAAACAACTCAAAAACTGAGGATCTGAACAATAAAAACTGGTACACTGGAGTAAAAAGAAACCCTTGGTTATGTACTAAGAAACATAGATCTACAAGCATACAGCAACAAAAAAAAGATTTGGTCATGGGAAAGAAGGATTAGGAGGCGAGCCTCTCCACTCCGATGACCACACCGGTGACCTCAATCCATACATATTAGCATTTACAGCGAAATCATCTGTAATGTGGTATGGATAAAGGTGGAGTTTGGAATTTGAGTTAACTAATGTATATGGGTTCATTTTGTTTGATTTATCGTGGGATAAATGTGGATTGACTGAAAATTTTTGAATTGCGGATGTGGATTAAGTTTATCTTTTCCAAACCGGATGTAGGTCGGCTTAATTTGAACTACAAGTATCCATCGATCTGCAAATTTCTTCAAAATATTTTATTTTGAAAAAAATTGCCAAAATATAAGCTATACTATTTATATTATTATTGTGATTATATAAAACTAATAGTTAAAATATGATTAAATAACTAGGTGGTTTTCCGCATATGCAGGTAAAAAAAATTTTAATTTATATTGGTGTATTTTTTATTAATTAAAAAATCCTCATAAGAAATTATTATTTATGTTCTTAAATTTTTTAGTTAAACATCAAACTTTTATATATGATAAAAATTTCATAAACATATATATGCTTATTGTTGTGTTGAAAATTATAAAACACTCACATATTTGAAATATTTTAGAAAATATGTTTATACAAATATTTTTGATTGATTAATATGTAATTGTAATTTTTTCTATCTTAATTTTTAACTTTTATGATTATTAATTTTTAAGATAGCAACACAATATATTGTTTTATATTTTAATTTTAACTTTTATAACTAAAAAATATTATTTTTCGGATAACAACACAATATATATAATTTATTTTATTTTTGATAATATTAACTCATAATATAGTATAACATATAAACATAATATTATTAGTTTAAAATTTAAGTTAAAACACTCACATATTTGAAATATTTTATAAAATAGATTTATACAAATGTTTTTGATCGATTAATATGTAATTGTAGTTTTTATATCTTAATTGTTAACTTTTATAACTAAAAAATATTATTTTTCAGATAAGAACACTATATATATATATATCAGCATTACCTTTTTATTTTTGAGAATATTAATTCATAATAAAGTATAACAGATAAACCTAATATTATTAATTTAAAATTCGTCTTTGTTATATAATAAATTATATAAATTTAATTAAGGGTATAAACGATATTAACCGCTCTAACTTTCAACTTGGGATAAATTTTAAATTTAAACACTCACATATTTAAAATATTTAGTAAATATATTTATACAAATGTTTTGATCGATTAATATGTAACTGTAATTTTTATATCTTAATTTTTAATTTTTATGATTAGAAAGGTTATTTTCATATAGCAACACAATTTATTGTTTTATATCTTAAATTTCAATTTTATAACTAAAATATTTTTTTTCAAACACAATATATATATATATATATATATCAGGATTATCTTTTTATTTTTGATAATATTAATTCATAATCAAGTACAACATATAAACTTAATATTATTAATTTAAAATTTGCTTATTATTATATAATAATTTATATAAATTTAAATCAGGGTATAAACGATATTTACCGCTCTAACTTTTAACATGGTAGCTCTGTTGCGAAAAATCACTTCGCAAATAATAGTATAGATCATTTTTTTTAAAGTACTTGTAGATTTTATGTAGGTTACATATGAAAAATTACGCCTGACTGTATCACTTGAACCGCTCTATCGAATATCACCTCGACGGTATTTCTTGCAAATCTTTTGTAAGACGTTTTTCATTAATTTGCATAATTTTGTTTTCGCTGGGAAATAAAACACAAACATTTTGATGTAAAAGCATCAATGAACCCTTGGTAAAAAACACCGGACCAAGTGGCTTCCACCATTTGATTTTTTTCTCATCTGTTATTATTTTTATGTAAGCGAATAATCATTCAAAATAAAATATAAAACGGAGATGTATGGTTTGGCCATTTGGAGAAAAATATTAATATAATCAGAAAAGATAAATTGAATAAATATGGCGCGTACGGTAGATGGAAGTTTGAATAATACCAAAATACGAATATCTATAAATAATTGATCGGCACGCGAGCTTTGTTGGACTCGACAATTGTTTTATTTTGTTCTTCTTTTTATTTTCACCGACATTTTCTTACTCATGTCTCGTCTATATTTTATTATTTTCCTACCATTTTTTTTATCTTTGTATTTTTTTTTTCCTTAAACCTTTTTACTCAAAAAGAAGTAATTTAAGTTGTAACATTTCCATTGAAACATGTGATATTACGGTGATAAAAAGAAGTTCACAAGTTTAGTAATTTCTGTAGTCAGATCTTTGTATTTGTTCGCACTTTCATTTTAACGCATCTGGATAACTCCTATCCATAACACTATATGTAAAAACATACTATTGACTATAAATGAAAAATGATTACCACCTACATGAAGTATCGACTACTTACTAATATACAGACTTAACTAATATATATTTAGTTAAACAAAATATATGTTATGCATGAAGAACATCATTCAGCTTAATAACTAGAACATCATTCAGCTTAATAACTACTTACTAACATACAGACTAAACTAATATATATTTAGCTGTACAAAATATATGTTATGTATGACGAACATCATTCAGTTTAATGATGTTAGGTAATTAACAACACACATTTAATTATAAATAATCTAGAAATGACGTAAATCTCAGAAATGTTAACTTCGTTTAATTCTTCTATTGATCAATTAAAATCTGATCCACTCAACGTAATTTAACTAAAATTTTACTTATTATGAAAACAAAAAAAATTATAGCAATTAGTTAAATTATAGTCGTTGGGTCAGATTTTAACTGAACAATGAAAAAATTAAATAAAGTTAATGCCTCCTCAGATGTTCACATCACTTTTTAGATTAATAAAATTAAGCTCGTGATGTTAATAACTACATAACATCATTAAGTTAAGAGATGGTATCTTGCATAACATATATTTCGTCGAGTTAGGTATACATTAGGTTAGTTTTACAGTGGCGGTGGTAGGATCCCAATATTTAAATCTTTTAAAAAAGAAAGCAAATTAATTAAGAATTTATTTTATATTATATTTTTTAAATAAAATGTAAAAACACCTAAAATAGTAATAATTACAAAGAATAAATAAACTAATATTTTGCCGGGTTGTTCGTAGCCAAGTGGCTGCTGAGCTCTGCCTTCGGGCCCTGGCGTCAGGAGTTCGACTCCCCTTTACCTCCATTTGAGGATTAAAGGTCCAAAAGTGACCAAATTGACAAAAAAAAAATAAACTAATATTTTTAACTCCATCATCATAATACTAAACTCTAAAATGTAAACCCTAAACTAAACACTAAACCCTTGGATAAATTATAAATTTTGGAAAAATCTAAACCCCAAAAACATTAAAAATGAAATCATAATAAAACTAAACCCTAAATCCTAATCACTAAACCCTAAACTCTTGGGTAAACCATGAACCCTTGAATAAATGGTTCATGGTTTACCCAAGAGTTTAGTGATTAGGATTTTATGGTTTAGTTTTATTAGAATATTCTTTTAAATATTTTTAGGGCTTAAGATTGACCCAAAGTTGTAGGATTTATCTAAGGGTTTAGGTTAGTGATTAGGATTTAGAATTTAGTTTTATTAAGATTTCATTTTTAATGTTTTAGGGTTTAAGATTTGCCCAAAATTTTATGATTTATGCAAGGGTTAGGGTTTAGAGTTTAGGGTTTACTATTATGATGGTGGAGTTAAAAATATTAATTAGTTTATTTATTTTTTGCAATTATTACTATTTTAAGTGTTTTTATATCTTTATTTTAAACATATAATATAAATTAAATTCTTAATTAATTTGTTTCTTTTTTTTAAAGATATCAAATATCAAATAAGCAAATACTATTGGTTCGTGAACCTAAAGGTTCACTCTAGGTGGTGAACCGAATAATAAATCATAAAATTGTATGGAATAACTTATTCATATATATTCCAAAACAATTACCATTTAAATAGAACAAAAAACAAATCTTATTCCAATGATTCTTTGTAGAATGTAGTCATAGAACATTCATGATTAAAAGGTTCACGAATAATGGAATGAGGGAATGAAATTCTAAATTTTTTATTTCATAACTTCCATTATTTCATTCATCTATGTTCCATTTGTTTCCAGTTCCATTCATTTATGATATGCCTAGAACTGATAACCAGTTACCGGCAATATTAAACACACAAATTCTGATAAGGTCTTAGCGATTTATTTACTTATCAAGTAAGTTATATTCTTTACTTTGAATAAACAGAGAAAATGAAACGTTAGAATATAACAGTTTTAGATTTACTGGGATCTGAAGTTAAGTATATGGGAAACATCAAGAAGTCTCTTTCTTACTTTCTTTGCAAAAATTGTTTGATGGATCTTGAAATCGTATGAGTTAAGTTTAGTGTTTAAAACAACAACAACAAAACAGATTAACATACATATTACAGGCTTAAAATTTGCAAATGAATAAAAGATAATATACTCTCTATGTGCCATTTTCAATGGATTTTAAAGTTTTTTCACAAAGATTAAGAAAATACAAAATTTTATATAATTTATTGTAATATAAAAATAATATTAAATAAAACTAGTTCAACTAATAAAAGAATACAATATTTTGTTATTAGTTACAAATTTTAAATAACATTAAATTTTGTCTAAAAAAGTGAAAACATTACTTATTTTGAAACAAAATAAAAATTCTTAAAAACTACTTATAGTGGTATGGAGGGCATATATTTTTGATCAGATACATTAAATACTACAAACTAAGATCAGATTTTGTTGTTGGTTTATACTAACTACATCATCGTTCAACAAAAATCTTACATGTTAGGCAATATACATGGACAATCGACAATTCAACTTACAACTTATAGGAGTTTCCGACAATTAGCACTACATATAATTGTATTTATATTAAAATTTTATTAGATAATTTGTATAGACAACGAAAATAAATAATGCTCAACTTTGATATGCACTGAAACAAATTAACACAGCAAACTAGTATTGTATAACTTGAATTTTAAGAAAATGATATATTCGTCCAATGATTTTGGTCTACGCTCAGAAAATATAGATGTTTCTTTTCACACAACATGCAAATTTCTAAACGTATACAACTCATCCAGTTCGTTGAGTAGCAGAGAGATACTTGTCTTGTTACTTAGCACAAGCAAGAGAGTATCATATCAGAGAATCACATCACTTAGATTTTATAACTTGTACGGCTTAATAACATATGACATATCAGAAATGTTAAAATAAGTGACATAAGATTCCGAAAGATTCTTCTAAATAATTTAAAATAAGATACCAGTTGATAATATCAGGAATATCTTCAATGTACGTAAGCTAGGGATCTAAATGAAAATAAACTAATTTTAAAATCTGCCAGATATAACTTTTCAGATATCCACCTACTTATTATGATGAATTTTCAAGTAAGATTTTTCGAAAAGGCAATTCTAAAATACTCTCTCAACTATGATAAGACTTGTATCTTGCACAAGACGAAGTTGTTATTTTTATTATGTTGTGGAGAATGAAACAATAATTCGGTTTCATTTGGACTAAGAGTGTGTCAATCTGGATATCGGGTTGGTTTCGGTTTTTTCGTATTTCGGTTAGTAAATTATAACTACTATTCTAAATCCATATTTGCTTCGGTTCGATTTTGGTTTAAATACCGTCAGTTTTCAATTTATTAAGTTTTTTTGTTCGATTTGGCTTATATACCGTCGGTTTTCAGTTTCTTCGGTTTTATACCAAAAATATAATTATTTACTTTGAGATTATATTATATATTATATGAATTTTAGATTAAAGTTGTCAAAAAGTCAATTATTAAAAAAATATTTAATATTTAAATAAAATTATGAAAAACAAAAAAACTTCTATCATCTAATAAACGTCTATAAATCGTTAGAATATATATATATATATATATATATATATATATATATATATATATATATATATATATATATATATATATATATATATATATATATATATATATATATATATATATATATATATATATATAATTTCAATATTTTATTAAATAATTCATATTAGTACAAGTTTATGATCATTTGTATCTTATTATACAAAACAAAATTAAGCTATTGATCACAAAATTTTCAAAGTAAGCACAAATTTTTCAAAGTGGGATCTTCAAATTTCTAATAATTTATAAACTTTTTGAAAGATTCAAAATATAACATATAAGAAAAATCTAAATGTTTTAATTATATATTTAATATGATTTTTAATTTCTTTTAATAATTTAAAATTAAAAAAGTAACTAAGATGAACAAATTGCTATCAAATATTTATTATTCATAATAATAATTTTTTTGGACAGATTTCATAATAATTAATTTTCAGTTATACGTTAATCATACTAAGTAATTTCATAGATTTTATTTAAGAAATGTGCAAGATTGTTTTTTTTGAACATTATTTATCAATTTTATAGTTAATTTAATAAAAAATATAATATAAGTTAAGATGGAGCAACCTTTTTTCTAAGAATAGTATATTATATATATAATATATTTTATATAGTCATTTATTAAATGACACTTCATAATCATACCGTTCTATGATGATTCATATCGTTTTATAACAAAATATTTAAACCATTGATAACAAAATTTTCAATGTGAAAAATTTAATAAGTTTATAATTTATAAATGTTCTTTATAATTCATTGAAATTTTTGAAGTCAAAATATATATGTAATCTTATTGTTATATAGTTTAATCTATATATATATATATATATATATTATTAAATGATACTTTTTACTCATATGGTTTAAGAGCATGTGTATATTTTTATAATAAAAATAATAAACCATTGACCATTAATTTTTAACATAATAATTTTAATTTTAATTTTGTAACTAATTTTATTGTTACATTTATTTTAATGGAAGAGATATAAATTGCTATCAAATATTTATTATTAGAATCATAAATTGTCACATATATATATATATATATATATATATATATATATATATTAGTGATTTATGGTAATTTCGTAAGTTTTATTTAAGGAAAAAAAAATATTAATTATATCTAGTGGAACAATCATAAATGCTTCTACCATAAATATCATATCATATCATCGTATCATATAGTTTGACCAAAGAATGTATCTAACGACATATAAAATTTGAATGTGGACCTACTTTTTTTCAATTGAATGTAATTGACTACCTAATTGAGTGATACCTAAGCATGTGGTCTTTTTAATTATTACAAAATTAAGATTATAATTTTTCAAACGTTTCTCCTTTAATATGTAGGGGATTTCATATTATGTCCTTAAATTAAACCAGTCATTTTACATTTTCAGTGTATATTTTAAACAATTTTTCCATTTTTTCTATTTTTAATTCATTAATTAATAAAATCAAGCAAAAAATTATTAAATAAAGGTAAAACTGAAATTTTAACAATGTTTTTAATTTGTGTACAAAAACATTAATGTCAGAAATAAATACGCGTCATGCTTGTCCAATAAAATGAGAGATTAAGATGTGATTAAGAATTTAAGATAGTTAATTAAATTTTTAATTGGTAAGTAATTTTCATTGGGTTTGCGTAAACGGAAGTAGGTCGCTGAAAATGGTCTTTAATAAGCTGACTTTTCTGAGTACTAATTAGGTTACGTAATTTTGATTTATTAACTAACCCTTATGTTAAAAGTACTTTGTGTTGTGATAGTATTGGCGAATAAATATATTCCAAAAAGAAAAGTGTTAGCGAACAAATCAAGAGGACTATAACCCAACCAAATATTTAATCCCACCATATGGCGTAGGCTGTTCCGTACATCAGATTTTTATCGACTGTTATCAAGAAAACAAGGATTAAGCAAAAAGTCATCATCTAAGTCCGATAGAAAACATATATAGTTCAATCTAAACTTTATTTGGTTATCACATTAATTAAATTGGTTTATAGTTATGAATTCAAGTAGTTTTTCTTTTGTTTATAAACTCTTTTTTTTTTATTTACTTTGCTTTTCGTTGATAGGAAACAAAAAAAAACAGACTTGGTGAAGTTTGGAGAGTAAATGGAGGCATCCCATGACTATGTACATGTGCATTTGGACATTCTTTGGTATTCAGAAAATATTTTTTTGGATTTTGTTTATTTTGATATAAATGTGATATACTGCATTCATAATTTTTTGGATCGGATTCGGTTCAGTTTCGACTAGATTTACATTAGTTTAGTTATTAGATACATTTACAATCCGGTCCGCTGTTTTAATAATACGACCTAAGTTTACTTGAAATAATCTAGTTACAAAAATAACTTTTATTTGTTCACTAAAAATTCCATTAAACTGACTAAACCAGGTTCGGTACAAAGCCATTTAGGGCTTGCTTAGTTAAACCATCTTCGATCACTAGGGTTTCACGATGGAAAAATAAAAAAGAAACTACATCAAAATACGATGAAAAGAGATGAATATCAGAGAGGATTTCATGGAGTTCAGAGAAATCCAATGATCTTTCAATCGCAGAGATCAATTGCAAGGAGCCAGATTCAAAATTCACTTTCTTCAGCTGTAGATCGATTGCTTGCTCCATAGTCAAGCGCATTGCTAGTCCCTCCGCCACAAGATACGAGATCACGAGTGCAAAAGTAACACTGTCAGAGTAAAATCCCCTCACTCCTAACATCTCTGAAGGTCCACGCTAGACCAGCAGCATTGAGTTCCTTCTTCCAGGCCGCATCAGACCTACAAATGACTTTGATTCTTGATGATCGGGGAACTTGTGGTTTCCTGCATTTAGGGGTCAAAACAGGTTGGGCTTCCTTTCATTCTTTGCATCACAAACTAGCTTTTGTTATCGTTTTTTGAGCAGAGAACTCGCGTATTTGAAAGATGTAGAGGTTCCTTGCAGACCAGATAGAAGTGATGGTCCATGGAGCAAGGTGACAATCGCTGAGTCCAGTGGGAGGAAGAACAGTCAAAGGACTTGCGTCAAAACGAGATCTCCTGCAAAAGGTGCCAATTTCCAAACCATTTGTGCATAGGGACACTGGTAGAATAGGTGGAAAATAGACTCAGAACTGACACAGCTGATCACTTTGAACTAGGTAGAATTTGTCTTGCAACCAATAGTTCACCTACATATAAAGCTTTGTGCAGAGCTTTCCATAGGAGGAGCAGTTTAGGCGCCATTTGTATATTCCATACATCTTTGATCCAGTCATGAGTAGAGCCTTGAGTTGCTAGGATGTCTGGTTTATTTTTCCAGTGCAATTTAGTGTCCTGATTTTGCAGAGTAGTTTCCTGAAGATTGCTCAAGCCAAATTTGCTTATTAGCACCTCCCCACTTACTGGGTTTGATTGATCTGATAGTTGTAGAGATTATAGGGAAATGTTGCTCAACTTTCACCTCGTCTCATTCTCTTTATTGTGCATTAAAAAGATTTGACACTTTCAAGTTCAGCTCGGGTTTGGAATAGGCCCCATTGGGATGGCAATGAGGTCAAAGAAAAACCAAGAATCTTGCCACTCTAGCACACTATGTCCATATCCAATGGCCCAACACATGTGCTTTTTAAGTAAATCTCGCCCTATTAGGATCCCCCCCATCCAGGGGAGCATGCTGCTGTGGACTTGACGCTGAGGAAACTGTGGGAACCGAAATTCGCACTGTCGATTTTGATAAGTAAAAACGGAGGAAAGTCAAGTTAACCCAACTTTCCCTGAAGGCCCGGATTCTCTGCGACAGCCAACGACAAGTGACCGAACAAGTGCGGAAGATATGGAAAGATAACAAAGATCGTACAAAAAGGGTTTTGTTAAGAGTTGGGACTGGACCTTAAGGAATGCTGCCTACGTACCCCCTTCGAGGATCAAGTCGGACGTAGTTCAGTTAGAAAGATTTGAACAAGAGATCGAACTGCCTGGCGGAGTTCGTCTAGTACGAGCGTTTGTCATAGAAACGGGCATGTCGAGAATAACGCCTAGGGTTTCTATGTGCGGAACTCTGAGTAAAAGGATTGTTAGTTTCTTCCGAAGGAACAGAAGTCTGTGGACAAGATGAAGGTAGAACGAGAGGCGGCCAGACGTCCTAGGCCATGCCTTGCTAGTCTAACCACCTAAGTTCTAAGTTCCCTCAGTCTAAAATCTCGGGTTTGCTCTCTAAGTCTCTCAATGATTTTTTGCTCTTGATGATTTTCGCTCTGCCTTTCTTCCTCTCCCAAAGCTCCTTTATATACTCCTTCTTATGACGGTCTATTCTCCTTCTGGGCCGCAAGGCGGGCTTTTTCCATTTTCGTCGGCCTTCATGTTTATCGGGAAACTTGACATTTATCTTCGGGATACTTGACATTTATCCTTCCGGAAATTTAGCATTTATCTTGTGCCGCAAAGATAAACGTAAATCGTCGTATCTATCTTAGATAATCGTAAATGGGTTGTCAGATCGCATTTGGTCTCTTTCAGGCCGTTTCTAGGACTTCCGCTGTTTTCTACGATTTCTTCGGAAGATCTTCAATCCTTCGTAGAATTGGGATGTGTGGTGTCTTAGATAACCATCATCGTTTCGTATGAATAATTTAAGATCTTCCTTTCTGTTGATATTTTACGAGTTTCCGAAGTGTTTCCGACGGTTTCTAGTTCAGAGTAAGAACGGGAGTTTTGTATGCGGAATCTCAATGATTCATTCCGCGAGGACTCGGGAAACACTTGAAGTACAGATTATTGACGGCCGGGGCCTGGAACTTGTGCACGGAAGATTGTCGCTCGAGGATCCGAGCCAGCACGGGCGCTAGGCGCCCGGCGCCTAAAGGCAGCACGGGCGTTGGGCGCCCGGCGCCTAGAGGCAGCACGGACGCTAGGCGCCCGGCGCCTAGAGTCAGCACGGACGCTAGGCGCCCGGCGCCTAGAGGCAGCACTGGCGCTAGGCGCCCGGCGCCTAGAGGCAGCACGGGCGCTAGGCGCCGGGCGCCTAGAGGCAGCACGGGCGCTAGGCGCCCGGCGCCTAGAGGCAGCACGGGCGCTAGGCGCCCGACGCCTAGAGGCAGCACTAGGCGCCCGGCGCCTAGAGGCAGCACGGGCGCTAGGCGCCCGGCGCCTAGAGGCAGCACTAGGCGCCCGGCGCCTAGAGGCAGCACGGGCGCTAGGCGCCCGGCGCCTAGAGGCAGCACGGGCGCTAGGCGCCCGGCGCCTAGAGGCAGCACGGGCGCTAGACGCCCGGCGCCTAGAGGCAGCACGGGCGCTAGGCGCCCGACGCCTAGAGGCAGCACTAGGCGCCCGGCGCCTAGAGGCAGCACGGGCGCTAGGCGCCCGGCGCCTAGAGGCAGCTCGGGCGCTAGGCGCCCGGCGCCTAGAGGCAGCACGGGCGCTAGGCGCCCGGCGCCTAGGGGCCATGGTCGCGGTCGGCTGCTCGGTTCCTTCGGTTTGCGGATGTCCGTGTGCGTCCTTCAGAGTATTTTTCGTATGACTAGACTTAGCCGTTGATTTCGAGATAACCGTTTTTGACCCCAACAGTTAGCCCCCCAGCGTGCAAGACGTGGGAGCGATTTTGCGCGCGGAAGATATTATGTTTGAAAATCGAAATTTTCGGCTATGAATATTTTATTCCGAAAAATCCCATCACTTTTGATTTCTTATAAGTAGCACTCCATCCCCCTCTCATTTCTCACTCACCTTCCTCTTCTTAACTCTTAGAAAATATGGCTTCCTCCCTAAGTGAAAAGAAAGATTCCGATGTCGAAATGAGCGATGTTAACCAAGCCTCGCCGGTGCAGGATGCTCCTGCCCTTACGCGGACGTTTGTCGAGGGGTTCAGTTCTTTTCAGGACGAGATGGAGCAACGCCGTGCCGAGATGGAGTCTAGCGTGGCCGGTCCTAGTGCTTCTCACGGTCCGACTCCCGCGGTTCCGATTCTTGGACCCGATGTTGTTTTAGCCCCTGACTCCATGGTTCTGGTTCTTGAGAACACCGTCGCTCCGGTCTCGATCTCTACGATTCCGGCCCTTGGAACCGATGTCCCTTTGCCTGCTGGAGAAACTGTTGTTCCGGAGCAAGCACCCGACGTCCAGGCTCGCCCCGAGGGCTCCCCTTTCGCGCCGATATTGGTTTCGGAGGATGCGGTGGAAGTCATGCCTCCCCCTCCGGAAAAGAAGAGGGAGATCATTCTGGGACTTCCCGCGTCTAGCGCGGTTCCGCCATCGAAGGGACGTTCAAGAGCTGGGACTGCCGGATCAGCGAAGAGGAAAAGGTGTACCAAGAGCGAGGAAGGCGAGGTTTCGGCAAAACTATCGCAACACCGCTCCAAGGTATTTTCGTGAGACCCCCCTTTCTTTCGCTGACTCTTTTGATTCTCACCTTTCTTTCGTGTGATCAGTTTGTGTCGTTAATCGACGGGATGCTTGGTGATTGCGGACTGGAGGTCACACGTTTGTCCCAGGAGCTGGATTCGTCGCGGGAGGCCTTGAAGCGCACCGAGGCTGTGCTTCAATCGATTGAGAGCACTCATGCCGCCCAGACGTCGACGCTTGAAGCTAGGATCAGCGATCTCGAGCGTGACTTGGGAAAGACTGTGAGCTCGCTGCTCAAGGCGAAGGAGGAGAAGAAGAGCAAGTCCTCGGAAGTCCGACGTCTCAAGAGGCGGATTCAGTGCTTCGAGGAGATGGGAGCTTGCACCGCGACGGAGATTTCCGGCCCATCATCCTCGGGTGCCCTGGTCACAAGCTCGGAGATTCCAGAGGTCCAGGATGCTGGAATCGTTGCGGACAAGGGCGGTGAGGAAGTCGGCGCGGGCGATGGCGAGGCTGCTCTTGCTTCGGGTGAATCGGAGGACGAAGGTGGCGTTCCGGAGGACGCCTAGGTTGATCAATCCCTGCAGGGATTTTTATTTTGATTGTATTTCGGCCGTTGGTTGGCCATTATGTATGATTTCGGGACTGGCCGTTGGTGGCTTTGAATCCCTGCCCTATTTAGGGCATTGCACTGGACTTGCGGTATGCGTTTATGAAATATTTTGCGTTTAGAACTTCTGTTTATCGAAGTTAGAGGGGTAGAATGTGAGTTGTCGTCTCACTCCTGCCTCCCAGATGATCACCGTATCCGTCATTTGTACAAAGCGAGATTTTCCTGCAGTTTACGATTTACGCGAAAATTCGTGGAAACGTACATACTTGAGTGAAGAGACAAGTTTTGTGATCTCGCGTCGTCGATGCTTTGCCTATGAGATGTTAAGATACCAGCAAGGCTGGGTTTAGGGCAAGACATAGGTTTACTCTCAGACTGAGGTTGTGCGATGACAAATCGGCTTTCGTTTTGCCTGTTTGTGATTTTAACCTGATTCGTACCGTTTTAAAATCCGCGAAGTGGTATCGGCTTACATGATTTGTCTGGACACAAATCGAGCTACTTCCTTTACCAAGTGCTGAACCAAATTTGGATTTTTTGTATAGTGCGCTATGGGATCCTTGTCGGATGTAAAAGAGCCTACCCTTAGGTGGCTTGACTGTTTAGGACGTTAGAGTTCATTTGTTGTGATCAGCAACAACGATATGATGCCGTTTAGAAGGCGTATGAAGGTTTTAATCGAAAAACGAATGTTCAGGCACGAAGCGACGTCTCGCAGTGCTTTGAAGTTTGTTTTTCTTATGCCATAAAGGACTATGGGTTTTTAGAAATCGCGGAATATTTCCGGGCGATAGTTTATGATTTATTTGGTGGATACTGGATCCATTGTTGAGGCCGTTTAGCGATTGACGAGTTTGTTTGCGAAGAGTTTCGAAAATTCGGTTTCTGTGTTTGTAAAGAGTTTCGAAAATCCGGCTTCTTAAAAAAACGTGGGATTATACAAGCATACACATTTCAAATGTGTACGAGTTATTTTTCCCTTGTGCCGCACTTCAAATGTTCGCGGGCTTGGAGATGTTTTGCGAATGTCCGTAGTGGGAAACTGTTGTTTCAGTTTGGACGTGCAAGTTATAAAATTTTGATCGAGGAATTAGGACCAGGGGACGCGTATATTTGACCCAGGGAGAAGCGTCTACCTTCGCTTTGTTTCGCGAAGTGTTGGCCTTCCGGGATTTTAAGGACGACTCGTAAAACTCTTGGAGCTTTGTCACAAGTGTTGCTTTTCATGCTTTGTTTACGGGGCGTATAGAACTTAATCAGTCGATGTTAAGTTCAAATTTTTCTGTTAACTGTATGGCTGTTAGGACTGATTTTATTACGAGAAATTCATCGCATGATTTCCGCTTTTGGGCTATGCGACAGAGTTGTTCACGTAAATGGTCACTTGGAGTTTTATGACAAATCGTGGATTATCGTTTGGCGTTTAAGTGATTGGAGCGGCGATCGTTCAGCTGTTTTGTCTTGGCGTGAAGGCTATGTTCATCCGTTTAACCAAGGAGTTGGTAAACGATCAGACTGCGATCCTTTCGCATTAAGGTCATATTGGTTCACGATTGTCCTTAATGGTGATGCCGAATTCAGGTTCGGGCTTTATGGAAAGGCGTAGTTGGCCGAGGGCCGAATAGAGTTCGTCGAGATAGACATGCCAATCATAGCGAAGTTTTCCAAGTTATGTGTGATGGCTTTTTGAAACGATTTTACACTTTAGGTTTCAGTTATACGATAGATGCTTCGTATAAAGTTTCCTTTGGTCGCATGAAAATTGTTTCATTTTATCCGAGGAAAGAAAGTTTAAGGAATCGACGAAGAACACGTTCGGATTCAGTTTTGGGTTATTTCCCGCTTGGACGTAATTTTTCGTATTGCGATGTCGTTTTGCATGAGACCGATCTTGGTTTTCCTTATGCTGTTTTTGTATAACATGTTCTTGTTATACGAAAGTAATGGATGACCGGTTTCATGAAGATAGAAAATCGCAGATAGTCAAAGTAGTCTTGTTTCCGTGGTTTACACGGGAAATGTTTCCGCTTTGATTTCGTTTTTTGGCGAAAGTTGCTTCAGGTTACTCATGAAGTTTTACCGAAGGTTATTTCGTTAATTTTGTAGCTCACCGTCGTGCCATTAGTCTCACGGAAGCGGAAAGAGTATGCCAAGGACGCGCGGCGATCGTTTCTCGGTTTTTCGAGAGATTAGATCGGTTTGCGCGTTCTACCTAGACAGTCAAGGAACAATAGAACGAAACTGGAAGAAAATGCCTAAGACTTAGCTTGCTAGACTATCCACCTAGGTTCTAAGTTCCCTAAATTTTAAGGCAGTTTACAAGTCCTACGAAAAAATTAAAACCTTGATAAAATTTTCTAAGTCGGACGTACCTTAGTCTCATTGATTACTCGAGATTGCCTTATGTCCGTTCCTCTTTGTCTTCTAACGTTTCGTTGTCAAATGTCTTCGAAAATTCTGACACTGAATCGAGAATCGATTTTTGATGAAACCCGAAGGAACAGTGCAGAATCGTTGCAGAATCGTTGAAGCAAAGGGAGGAGAAGTAGGCGAAACTCGAAGAAGGCTAAGGTGGGTAGACAAGTGAAAACGAATGGCAAGATGTCACTTGAGTGGGGCTTCTTGTTTCGTCAAGCTATGAGCGAACTGGTCAGGTCAAGAAGCTTGCGATCTTGTTATACTTCCCGAATGATGTTTCGTAAAATATTGCCGAGCTTTTATTTAACGAGAGTTATTCAACAAAATGTTGTCGAGTTAATTTTACGGAAACTGTTTCGTAAAATGTTGTCGAGTTTAATCGTGCAGAAGCTGTCTCGTGAAGTATTGTCTAGGATTATTTTACGAAAGGTGCAAAGTATTTGGTTGGACTATCGTCGGGATGGTTTCACGAGGATTTGCCGCGTTCGCCGAATGTTTTGTTGTCCGGCGACCAGCGCAGCGCGAGCGCGTTAGCCGCCCGGCGCCTAGGGACAGCACGGGCATCCTAGCCACCCGGCGCATAGAGGCAGCATGGGCGTGCTAGCCGCCCGGCGCCTAGGGACAGCACGGGCGTGCTAGCCGCCCGGCGCCTAGGGACAGCGCGGGCGTGCTAGCCGCCCGGCGCCTAGGGACAGCACGGGCGTGCTAGCCGCCCGGCGCCTAGGGACAGCACGGGCGTCTAGCCGCCCGGCGCCTAGGGACAGCACGGGCGTGCTAGCCGCCCGGCGCCTAGGGACAGCACGGGCGTGCTAGCCGCCCGGCGCCTAGGGACAGCACAGGCGTGCTAGACGCCCGGCGCCTAGGGACAGCACGGGCGCGCTAGCCGCCCAGCCCCTAGGGACAGCACAGGCGTGCTAGCCGCCCGGGACTGTGCTTCCTTGCGGGACCTGCCTGTTTTTCCTGCTTTCTTAAAGGTTTCTCGATCGACACTTAGTCTCTCGAGGTTTCTTTAATTGTTTTTCCGAGACTTTTGGACATCGATTCCATCATGATCCCAGCAAGAAATTGTTTCTTAGAACGTTGTTGACCTTTTATTTTACGAGAGTTATTTCACAAAATGTTGTGGAGTTAATTTTACGGAAACTGTTTTGTAAAATGTTGTCGAGTTTAATCATGCAAAAGCTGTCTCGTGAAATATTTTCGAGAATTTATTTTACGAAAGGTGTTCCGTAAAATGTTATCGAATTTTAGCATTAGAAACGCTGATTGGTAACCCGATCAGTCGTGCTTTCTGTTTCATGAGTATCCGGGGTTTCTCCGCGATTTCCAGGAGAACAAGTCTTTATTTTTCCGGGAAATTCTAAAAAACATTTCCAGTCGAAACTCTACTCGATCCTACTCTAAAATCGTATGTGGGTCGTTTAGCCGTGATTCGGGCCCCTTTTGGGCCGTCTTGGGACTTAGACGTTTTTACGATTTTTCTTTAGAAAAAGCCGTTGATGTGACGCTGGTTTTTCCGAAAGGATTTCGATTCCCCGTATAGTTAAGGCAACTGGTGTTCAAGCTAACCATAGCCGTTGTATATAGCAGGCAGGAATCCGTCTCGACTACCAAGTCATTTTTTGAATTTTTCCGAGCGAGGGGGGTTGTGTCCATGGACCCGAGGACCGTGTTGCAGGAACTTGGACGGGGGCGCATGGTTGATAGGACCCAAACTTGGTCGGGAAGGTCCGTTCTTTGGGACGTTTGTTCGTAAGATGATAATCTTAGATAACCGTTTGCATAAGCGTTGGTCGTAGGAGCAGTCACTGCTGCAGTTGTTTTACCAGCGTCGATGTGACCTGCGAGTTTGTCTTTCATATTTCCAGACATTGCTTTGATCAAGCGTTTTGCAGCCGTAAGAGTAAGAGTAATCCATCCTCCCCTCCTTCTAGCGCCAAACTGTGGGAACCGAAATTCGCACTGTCGATTTTGATAAGTAAAAACGGAGGAAAGCCAAGTTAACCCAACTTTCCCTGAAGGCCCGGATTCTCTGCGACAGCCAACGACAAGTGACCGAACAAGTGCGGAAGATATGGAAAGATAACGAAGATCGTACAAAAAGGGTTTTGTTAAGAGTTGGGACTGGACCTTAAGGAAAGCTGCCTACGTACCCCTTTCGAGGATCAAGTCGGACGTAGTTCAGTTAGAAAGATTGGAACAAGAGATCGAACTGCCTGGCGGAGTTCGTCTAGTACGAGTGTTTGTCATAGAAACGGGCGTGTCGAGAATAACGCCTAGGGTTTCTATGTGCGGAACTCTGAGTAAAAGGATTGTTAGTTTCTTCCGAAGGAACAGAAGTCTGCGGACAAGATGAAGGTAGAACGAGAGGCGGCCAGACGTCCTAGGCCATGCCTTGCTAGTCTAACCACCTAAGTTCTAAGTTCCCTCAGTCTAAAATCTCAGGTCTGCTCTCTAAGTCTCTCAATGATTTTTTGCTCTTAATGATTTTCGCTCTGCCTTTCTTCCTCTCCCAAAGCTCCTTTATATACTCCTTCTTATGACGTTCTATTCTCCTTCTGGGCCGCAAGGCGGGCTTTTTCCATTTTCGTCGGCCTTCATGTTTATCGGGAAACTTGACATTTATCTTCGGGATACTTGACATTTATCCTTCCGGAAATTTAGCATTTATCTTGTTCCGCAAAGATAAACGTAAATCGTCGTATCTATCTTAGATAATCGTAAATGGGTTGTCCGATCGCATTTGGTCCCTTTCGGGCCGTTTCTAGGACTTCCGCTGTTTTCTACGATTTCTTCGGAAGATCTTCAATCCTTCGTAGAATTGGGATGTGTGGTGTCTTAGATAACCATCATCGTTTCGTATGAATAATTTAAGATCATCCTTTCCGTTGATATTTTACGAGTTTCGAAGTGTTTCCGACGGTTTCTAGTTCAGAGTAAGAACGGGAGTTTTGTATGCGGAATCCAATGATTCATTCCGCGAGGACTCGGGAAAGACTTGAAGTACAGATTACTGACGGCCGGGGCCTGGAACTTGTGCACGGAAGATTGTCGCTCGAGGATCCGAGCCAGCACGGGCGCTAGGCGCCCGGCGCCTAAAGGCAGCACGGGCGCTAGGCGCCCGGCGCCTAGAGGCAGCACGGACGCTAGGCGCCCGGCGCCTAGAGGTAGCACGGGCGCTAGGCGCCCGGCGCCTAGAGGCAGCACAGGCGCTAGGCGCCCGGCGCCTAGAGACGGCGCTAGGCGCCCGGCGCCTAGAGGCAGCTCGGGCGCTAGGCGCTCAGCGCCTAGAGGCAGCACGGGCGCTAGCCGCCCGGCGCCTAGAGGCAGTACGGGCGCTAGGCGCCCGGCGCCTAGAGGCAGCACGGGCGCTAGGCGCCCGGCGCCTAGAGGCAGCACGGGCGGTAGGCGCCCGGCGCCTAGGGGCAATGGTCGCGGTCGGCTGCTCGGTTCCTTCGGTTTGCGGATGTCTGTGTGCGTCTTTCGGAGGATTTTTCGTATGACAAATAGACTTAGCCGTTGATTTCGAGATAACCGTTTTTGACCCCAACAGAAATCTTGGTCATGGTAGTATTTACCAGCAAGTACACGGTCCAGAAGACACAATGGTGAGGTCATGATATGCCAACTAACTTTGGCCAAGAGGACATCATTGAAGCTTTGTATGTCACGGCCCCCATCTCTTTTAGATTTTGTCATTGTGTTCCATGATATCAGTGACATTCCGCGAACTCCTGCTTTTGGATCACACCAGATTCGAGTCAGAGCTTACTGAATCCTTTTACAAAGGAACTGAGGATGTTTGAAACACTGCATTGTATGGTTGGGGATAGCTTCTAAGACCGGCTTGATGAGGGTCATTTTTTCTGCAGGGGATAAATGTATTGTGGACCAGCTAACTGCCTCTTTCGGATCCTTTCAACAATGGGCGTAAAAAAGATTTCTTTTTTACTACCAAAATGTTCATGAACTCCGATACTTCCATGCCCCACCCTCTTCCTCAATTCCCAGGTTTTTTTTAATCTTTTCTTTCAGTAGCAATGGGGTTTGATTTGAGAAAGTGATACCAGATTTTTGTGGGTTGATTCTTTGCCCTGAGGCTTTCTCGTACAAGGAGAGGATCCGTAGCAAGCATGATACATTTTTAGGATTGGTTCTGCAGAAGAAGAGGGTATCATCCGTGAATAAAAAGTGGTTGACTCTTAGTATGTGATACTTGTATGTGCATTTAAAATGATTTATTTAGTTGAATTTCTTGGAAAGAATTTTCATGTGTTATAGTGTTTTCTAGTTCATATATCAAATAACTCTTACATTTACATGCAGTGTTTGTCTGCAAGAACTTTGGATATTTCATATAGGCCATTGTCTATCTTTTGATTTCATTGTATTGGGGATCAAGTGATTTTATTAGTTGTACACGATTTTGTAAGGGTTTCAATAATTATTTTTTATATAAATTTGAAGGTCTACTTTTATATAATTTTCATGAAATTTTGGGAGGGATATAGACTATGCTCGACTGCTCTATATGCCCATGAACAGCCCTGGTGGGGATACATTTACAACCTGTTGATATTTCGGTAAGGAACATAAATTAAAACCCAAGTCGAAATTTATCAAAGTACCTCACGATCACTCACAAGTCACATCCCTCACCTAAAGATAAAAATCAAGAACATGCATGTTTATTTTATTCTCCAAGATCGATGTGATCTTACGTGCGTCTCGGCAACAATCAATGGAGTCTTGTTGGAAAAAGAAACAAAAAGAAGATGACACAAGTTTGCTCCTAGCAAGCTCACAATTTTTAAAAGGAAAATTTCAGGTTTTATTGTCCATCTTTTACTCTTTTTACTTGTTCTCCACCGGAAATCGCCTTTCCTTTTTTAACTTCTGTCCCTTGCTGTGAGTGGACCTTCCTTTGC
Source organism: Hirschfeldia incana (assembly GCA_026261945.1). Taxonomy (NCBI): domain Eukaryota; kingdom Viridiplantae; phylum Streptophyta; class Magnoliopsida; order Brassicales; family Brassicaceae; genus Hirschfeldia; species Hirschfeldia incana. Next base: position 10,033,579 of record JABCMI010000009.1, read on the forward strand.
CGGCAATCTTTTGCTACGGTTTTTTTGGGTAGTTTCCCTTTTCTCATTTTCCCATTAATCAAATCTTAATTTCCCCTTTTTTTCTCTCTTTCTTTTCCTTTCTCTCCTTTTTCTTGATTTCCATGTTTCCTTATTTCCACATTCTTTCCTTTTTTCTTTTCCCTCCTCTCCAATCAATCTACCCTAATTTATGCTCTCTTTAAACATCATCTCGGATTTTGGTGAGAGCAACTACCCCTCCGTAGTAAACACCACCGATCTGCTGCCTCTCAACTCTCCTATCCTCCTCTGTTCGTCTTTCTCATCTAAAGGAATGACAAACAACCTCCATAAAGCGATCCACGCTATGTCCCTAGAAGATGATGATCCAATTACCTTACCTGATGAGCCTCAATTTCGGGTGTTCGACGCGAATGCTCTTAGTATCCTGGGGCGTCTCCTCAATCCTGATGCTCAGTCTATGGCTAGAATGATTGCTTTCATGCCTCAAGCGTGGAGACTATACAACATAGTTCGAGGCATAGCTCTAAGCCGCGACAGATTCCAGTTCATATTTGAAAGGGAGGAAGATCTGTTAATTGTCCTGAAAGATCGCCCTTGGTCTTACAACCGCTGGACTATGGTGCTGGACCGCTGGGTCCCATCTCCTCCTCGGGATATTTTGACTTCCTTCGAAGTTTGGATCCGTATCAAAAACATCCCCATCAACCACTTCACTACTGATACGATGTTCCTATGTGCCAAGAAGATTGGTAGAGTGATTGAGATCGCTTATGACCCCAAAGTCTCACACACTACCGACTACATCAGAGCTAAAGTGGATTTCAAGATCGACAGTCCAGCCTTTGATATGAAGAATTTAAACATTCCCTCTGGTGACATTGTGGTGATTGAGTATGAATATGAAAAGATTCATAAGCGTTGTTTTGGCTGTCACCGTCTGACTCATGAGAAGTCCTCATGTCCTTACTCTAAAAGGAAGAACCCTAGACCGCTGACTCAAGCACCTGCTTCTGGTGGCAAGGAGCCATCGCCGACGACAGAAGTAGTACGCTCTGAAGATCCCCCCGGGTTCCAGCCCTTGTTTCCTGAGTTCCCCCTGAAGAACGTCGGATGGCGATTCAATACATCTCCCACGCGGATGAGACAGAACGGACAGCACGTATTCAGCGCGTCCAACTCTCAATCAACTCTGCGAAATCAAACCCTCCTACTTGTTGGACCCGAATATGACCCTCAGGTGAGGTAACGGTAAAATGTAAGCTGCCAAGTGGGCCGCGTAAAGCCCATCACATTAGTACGAGCTGGAAGCTGAATTGAAGACTGAACCTGGAAGTCGTCATAATGGAGGTCACGTTATAACGGGAGCTGATACTTCGGAGACTCGGTCAAGAGGAACCTGGAGCAAGTACGTAACTGAAGCCGTGTATTTCGGAGATCAGTTAAGGAGCTATCGACGAGACCTGGACTATATAAAGATAGAGAAGATCCAAAATAGGGATCCATCTCCATAGATACAACAACTATCAGATTAGATTAAATACATTACGCATTCTCCTTGTAATCATCATAAACACCTTTTGTAATACTCTTTAATCATCAATACAAACGTATTCATTCATTAAGCTTACTTACGGGATTCAGCCCACGATTCATTATCTCTCAACCTAACCTAAATCTAAGAGGTGAAACCTTGTCTCTCACAATTGGCGCCGTCTGTGGGGACAATTAATCGAATCCCTTTCTCCAAAGCTTAAAGATGAATCCACTCGATGGAACTAATCCATCTAACCCCGATCAATCGAACCTGAGCAATAGCTCACCGAATCGCATTGCTTCGGGGGCAAATAACTCGAGAGCCCCCGGAGGGACCAACTCTGGGTCCTCAGCCCTCAATAACACATCGCATCAATCCGTTCCGAACCAGACGGAAGCTCAGCTTTCTGAGATCCGACAGATGATGCTTCAGTTAGTAGACAAAGCTCAACAAACCGAGCGAACAGTGCAACAGCTAGCCGAACGGCAGCAACAATTCGAAGAGATAACCAGATCTCAATCCGCAACAACCCAACCGTCCGTCCACCAGGGAAGAGGGATCACGTTCCATGAACGAATAGCTGACCCCTCCTTCCCTCGAGAGCGTCTGAATTTCTCCCTTGATAGTTCTGGAGCAGACGGTCAGGAACCTGCTTTCCAAACGCCTCGCGCTAGGACAGCTCATGCGTTTGTCCCACCAGTCATCAGCACCATGGGGAGCAACGTAGCGACGACGAGCTCCGCGCCCGATCGAAACACCGCTGGGAGCACGCGATTGCCTCCACCGTTACCTCCTTCGGGGTCTGGAGCAGGAACCAACATTCCGTCCGGGGGCAGAACATCAGCTCCGGTGTTCCAAACTAGGGTTTCAACCCCAAATGCCGACGGATTTCAAAGAACGGATGTTGATCCTGCAGCTCTTCGCACTAATCTCGCTCGGAACCTGAGGACGAACGAACGATCTGTTTCGCCAGCTAACTGGGAAAATGATCAAGTCAGGTTCCGCCAGGAACCTGTGCGCCGAACACCTGAAAACGATCCAAATGTCCTTCCCTTCGAGGGACCTGACGCGATTCGCAGATACATGGAGCGAACCCACGCAGCTCTCCAGAAACTGGGAGCTCAAGTTCACAAAGCAACAAGCTCAGCTCCCGAAATCGAGAGCCTAATCGAAGAGACTCGTGGAACTCCATTTACCGATAGAATCGCTAACTCTTACATAAGAGATACTCGAAAAATCAAGATCCCTGAGTACGATGGAAACACAGACCCAAAGGCTTATTTAAGAGCCTTCCAGCTAGCGATCGTAAAAGCTCACTTCACGAAGGAAGAATGCGATGCAGGATATTGCAGAACATTTGCTGAAAACCTGACTGGAACAGCTCTAGAATGGTTCTCTAGTCTAGAACCAAACTCTATAGACAGCTTCGATCAGCTAGCTAACGCCTTTATGAAACAATATTCAACCCACATCATGAAACAAGCCTCTGAAGCTGACCTCTGGAAGATCAGACAAGGACTGGGAGACTCATTGCGAGTCTACATCGAAAAATTCAGGGCAGTAAGAACCAAACTCTCGAACCCTAACGATCACGTAGCTATCGAAGCCCTCAGGAGAGGTCTCTGGTACAAATCAGGCCTCTTCTCGGAGCTGACGCTAAATCCTCCTCCAACTATCGACGACGCCCTCCACAGGGCCTCTAGATACATTACCTTGGAAGAAGAAACTGCGGCGTTAGATAAACTCCACAGAAAATCCCAGAATCACCCGAAAGGCGAAACCTCCGACGGGAAGGGACCTCATAAAAGAGGAAGCTCCCGAAATAACCAGACTCAGGGAGAGCACTCCTATGTAATCGAGGATGACAAGGAAGAAAAACCTGTCGCCGCAACAGGCAAAGCCCCCTGGTCCAAAGGCTACGACGAGAGCAAACATTGCTCTTATCACGATCGAAAAGGACATTCAACCGAAGAGTGTTGGGACCTCCAACGACAACTGGCTGCTAAATTTGCAGCCGGAGAAATAAAAGATGTGGATCTCAAAAAACCACAACCTTATCAAAAGAGAGGTCCACGTGATGACTCCCCAAAACGCGAAAGGTCACCTGAAAAGGAAACAGATTCGCCACCTCCCGCTCCCAAGAAGAGAGTCGAAATGATCCTTGGGAAATTTCCCCAAGGAAAAAGCCTTCAAATTGAAGCTCTCTTTAATAAAACACCTCCCCAATCGAGCCCCGACTCAAGGGTCGATTACATCCTTGGAGGGTCCGATTCATGTCAAGACTCCGTTAACTCTATTAAAAGTCACGTACGGAAAGCTGTGTCCAATACTCAGTCTAAACCGACCAAACCCGAGTCTAACACTAAAATCTCTTTTTGGGAAAGTGAGACATCAAACCTGGACAGACCTCACGACGATGCCCTCGTCGTAACGTTAAATATAGCAGGCTACGGAGTACCTAAGCTCATGATCGATACCGGAAGCTCCGTCGATCTCATTTTCTATAACGCATTAAAGGGAATGGAAATAGACGATTACGAAATTGTCGACCAGAAATCCAACCTTGTGGGCTTCTCAGGAGAAACAGCTACCTCACTGGGAACCATCAAGCTCCCAGTCATAGCTGGCGGAGTCATGAAAATGACCAACTTCATAGTTGTCGACAAACCGTCTCCCTTCCACGCAATCCTTGGAAGACCTTGGATTCATAAGATGAAAGCAGTAGCTTCAACTTATCACCAATGCGTGAAATTTCCAGCAGCCGATGGGATAGTTACCGTACATTGTAGCCAAAAGATTTCAAGGATCTGTTACCTGGGAGGGTTCGAGATCATAAAAGATTCCCCCCAATAGCAATTACAGGTCCAGGAGAGTCGTGAAATGCAACAGAATATCCGAGGTCCTCCCAAGAACCTCATCGAAAAAGTTAGCATCGACGACTCGAACCCTGAAAAACAAGTAAGCATCGGATCTGAGCTGCCTCCCGAAACTAAAAAGGAGCTCATCGAATTCCTAAAACAAAATGTCAAAACCTTCGCATGAGCCACCAGTGACATGAAGGGCATAAACCCCAGCGTCACCACGCATAAGCTCAATGTAGATCCCACCTTCAAGCCGATCAAACAGAAGCGTCGTAAGCTAGGTCTTGAAAAAGCCCAAGCCGTTAACGACGAGGTTGATCGACTAACAAAGGCCGGATCAATCCGAGAAGTTCAATACCCCGATTGGCTAGCCAACCCAGTGGTAGTAAAAAAGAAAAATGGGAAATGGAGAATCTGCGTAGACTTCACCGACCTAAACAAGGCCTGTCCTAAAGACAGCTTCCCGTTACCTCACATCGATCGCTTAGTCGAAGCAACAGCTGGTCACCAGCTCCTGTCCTTTATGGATGCCTTTTCTGGATATAACCAGATTATGATGGAGCCTGAGGATCAAGAGAAAACTGCGTTCATAACCGAACGAGGAACCTATTGTTATAAGGTTATGCCATTTGGCTTGAAAAACGCGGGAGCTACCTATCAGAGGTTAGTAAATAAAATGTTTGCTGGACAACTTGGAAAAACCATGGAAGTCTACATCGACGACATGTTAGTCAAATCTTCGATGGGAGAAGACCATATTTCCCATCTAAGGGAATGCTTCGACATCCTCAACAAATATGACATGAAACTAAACCCAGCTAAATGTACCTTCGGAGTACCCTCCGGCGAATTTCTAGGTTACCTCGTAACCGAAAGAGGCATCGAAGCCAACCCGAAACAAATAGCGACATTCCTAGAAATGCCGTCACCTAGAACGACCAGAGAGGTACAAAGATTGACTGGACGGATCGCAGCACTAAATAGATTCATCTCCAGGTCCACTGACAAGTGCCTCCCATTCTACAAACTCCTGAAAAATAATAAGAAGTTCCTATGGGACGAAAAATGTGAAGAAGCCTTCAAACAGCTGAAAGCATACCTCTCGGAACCTCCGATACTGTCAAAACCTGTAACTGGAGAACCACTGTACCTGTACCTGGCCGTATCGGCAGCCGCAGTTAGTGGGGTGCTAGTACGAGAAGAGCAAAATGAACAAAGACCTGTCTATTACACTAGTAGAAGCCTAATAGACGCCGAAACGAGATACCCTACCATGGAAAAACTAGCCCTAGCAGTCGTAACAGATGCTAGGAAGCTACGACCATATTTCCAATCACACTCAATCATCGTAATGACCTCACATCCATTACGAACGATTTTGCATAGTCCTAGCCAGTCCGGACGACTAGCTAAATGGGCTATCGAACTCAGCGAATACGATATCGAATACAGACCTCGAGCAGCTGCAAAAGCCCAGGTCCTTGCCAATTTCGTTATCGAGCTCACGTCCGAACATTTAGACCAAGAGATAGAGGTCCCAAAATGGAGCCTATACGTGGACGGAGCCTCGTCAAAACAAGGCTCTGGCGTCGGTCTAAGATTAACCTCCTCAGCTGGGGAAACCATCGAACAATCCTATAGACTCGGATTTAACGCCTCCAACAACGAAGCTGAATATGAAGCATTAATCGCCGGCTTAAAATTAGCCCTTAGCCTCGGAATCCGAGAGCTGAGCGCCTACTGTGACTCTCAGCTAGTAGCTAGCCAGTTTCACGGGGAATACGAAACAAGAGATGAAAGGATGGGGGCATACCTCGAAGTAGTCTTAAGCCTGACAAAACAGTTCAATAAGTTCGAGCTAACGAGAATCCCACGAGGAGAGAACTCTTCAGCAGACGCGCTCGCTGCGTTAGCCTCCACGTCTGACCCTCTCGTAAAACGAATTATACCCGTGGAAGGAATCGAAAAACCGAGTATCGACATAGCTACCAAAGCTGAATTAGATAACATGTCAAAAGCAAAAGTCGAGGACAACAGCCTTCCTACGGAAGCTACCCAAATCTTCACGACATTTTGGTTCCCTAAAACCAGAGCACGCAGCTTCAGAAAACACTCATTTAACAATACAACCAAAAACTTAGAGGACCACAACCAAAGTGAGGGCATTCACCGAAGTTCCGACTCTTTTGAACCTAACTTAACGAATACCCCCGGGGGCACCACCGAAACCTCGGAACCACTCGTCCTCAAGGTACAAACAAGAAGCCGCGCAGCTCGCAAAAACACAACACAAACCACCGGGGACAACGAAGGAATTGGAGATATTCTTCAGAACTCAGACCCCTAGGAGCCTGTTCCAACGAATACCCCCGGGGGCACCACTACACCAGGCCCCGAACAGGAACCTCCCTCCTCTCTTCACAACAAAGTCGTAGGAAGAGAAGACTGGAGGATACCGATCATGGATTACATCCTCGAGGGAAAAATCCCACCCAATAAATGGGAGGCTCGAAAACTCAAAACCTTAGCAGCAAGATATTGCATAATCGAGTCAGCCCTTCACAAACGAAGTGTCTCCGGACCTTACTTAAAGTGCGTTCATGGTCTAGTAGCTATGAAACTCATGAAGGAAATGCACGACGGTTCCTGCGGTAATCATTCCGGGGGCAGAGCTCTAGCTATCCGAATTAAAAGGCAAGGTTACTTCTGGCCTACTATTATCGCGGACTGTGAGGTCTACTCCTCATCATGCGACAAATGCCAAAGGCATGCACCGATCATACACCAACCAGCGGAGAAGCTATCTAACATATCAGCTCCCTACCCGTTCATGAGGTGGTCTATGGATATCGTAGGTCCATTAGTACCGTCAGGCAAAGGAAAGAAATTACTGAACCTCCTGGTCCTAACCGACTATTTCACGAAATGGATCGAAGCTGAAGCTTTTCAACAAATAAACAGATTTGAGGTCGAAGGATTTGTTTGGAAGAACATTGTATGTAGGCACGGTGTCCCATACGAAATCGTAACCGACAACGGAGGACAATTCATATCCCATGATTTCAAAAAGTTCTGCGACAAGTGGAACATCCGCCTCACATTTTCATCACCTCGGCGACCTCAAGGTAACGGTCAGGCGGAGGCTGCTAACAAGTCGATCTTAGCCAACCTCAAGAAACGCCTAGGAGCTCAGAAAGAACTCTGGTCAGAAAAACTACCCGAAGTACTATGGGCTTGCAGAACCACCCCACGAAAAGCTACGGAGGAAACTCCTTTCTCTTTAGCCTACGGGATGGAAGCTGTCGTCCCAGCAGAAACTACCGCAGGCAGCCTCCGACGGGAGCTCTGCACCTCGAACCCCGCAGCTAACAACCAGCTCCTGATGGATAGCCTCGACTTAATCGAGGAAAGACGAGACCAAGCCTTGCTCCGCATTCAAAATTACCAGCAAGCAATGGCTCGGCACTATAACTCCAAAGTAAGGCCCCGACAGTTCGCTGTAGGAGACCTGGTACTCAGAAAGGTGTTCGAAGGAACTAAAGAACCAGGGGCTGGAAAGTTAGGAACCAACTGGGAAGGACCCTACCGAATCATCCACATAGTACGACCCGGAGTTTACAAACTCCAGAAGGTACGAACCGGGGTACCTGAAATCCGATCGTGGAACGCCAAGAACCTCAAAAGATACTATCATTAGGTACCCAAATTCCCTGAACTACGTTTGGCTTGATCCCTTGACTGGGTACGTAGGCAACTCCGTCATGAGTGCAGCCCCAACCTCTTCTCACCAATCTCATCATCTAAGCCAAAGCGGCACCTGTCACCAAGGACGCTCAGCCCAAAAATAAGCTACTATGTAAACAATCTGAATCATGTACTCTTTGATATCTGACATTAATAAGACGATTAATTCAGTTTCATAAGCATCAAAGATCTTAAAACCCTCTAAGAGAATTCAGGCCCCATTAAACTGCGACCTAAGCTCAATTATCTCGAACACATTCAGGTCCTTGAGAACCTGGACCTAAGGTCTCAAAATCCTTAACATAACCTAAGGTCTTAAAATCCTTAACACTCACGAAGGTCTTAAAATCCTTGACATAAGCCAAGGTCTTAAAATCCTTGACAAATCAATAAGGTTTCAAAATCCTTAACAACAGCCAAGGTCTTAAAATCCTTGACAAATCAATAAGGTTTCAAAATCCTTAACAACAACCAAGGTCTTAAAATCCTTGACAAATCAATAAGGTCTCAAAATCCTTAACAACAACCAAGGTCTTAAAATCCTCATAAGAATCAAAAGGTCTTAAAATCCTCATAAGAATCAAAAGGTCTTAAAATCCTAAAGAATCAACAAAACCTCAAAATTCCTCGCATTCCAAAGGTCCCGAAATCTTTCAGATTAACTCAGGTCCCGATGAGTCTAACCCAGGTCCCGATGAGTCTAACTCAGGTCCCGACAGACCTGGATGTCAGGTCTCAGAACTTTCAAATTGGATCCAGGTCCCTAGATTTTCCGAAACAACGTCAAGGACCTCTCTTCGAAGTCATCACGACCAAACATTAATCAAGCAGAAACGTTCATAACAAATCGAAATTAAAAGTCCTAATTTGATTCAGTAATTGTTATGATAAAGTAGGATACGACCAAGCTTAAAAGCTCGAGATGAAAATAACAAAGTCTTAAATATGACAAAGGGTTTTAAAAGCCTCCCCAGGCTATTAAAATCCTAGACAAAGATAAAGGTTTAAAGGCCTCCTCAGGCACTAAAGTCGTAGAATTCAAACGAAACTTAAACCAAAGTTTGAAAAACATGAAATATAAACTTAAAAGAGCCATAGCTCTTAATCTTCTTTCTCATCTTGGATCGGTTCACCATCACCCACTGGAACCTCTCCTTCAACCACGTTAGCATTGCCTCCTTGAGCTGCCTCGATCGGAACTGAATCAGGAGCCATTAAATCCAGATTAGAACCATATTCCCCAGAAAAGGACGGATTAAACATGTTAATCTCGAAAGTACCTGAGCTGTCCGAGATCTGGGGAAGAGGAAGCTTGCTGACTGAAAAGTCAGACACTTGAGCCTTCTCATACGCGGTCGTCGCACCAGGCAACAAAGCCACCAGCTGGCTGTATTCCTCCTCAACACTCTGGATTTTGTTGTTCAGCATGTCCTTCAAGAGATCAACGTTGGCTTGGAGCTCCTGAGCGTACACCAATGCACTGACCTCTTCCTTCTTCTTAGCAAACTTCTCCTGAACACAGGTCAGGATCTTGCCATAAGCTTCAGCGACCTCTTTCTTCCCTTCCCTGACTGCCAGCTTGACCTCGGCCTCCTTGTTCTTCTGGCTCTCCTGGGATGAGGCAACGAGCTCACGAACTTGGCGCTCAGCTATCCTTCGAGCAGAGTCCAAGTCACTAATCCTCCTGCTCTTCACCTGGATATCGAGCTCTTGGCTCTCAATCTTTCCTTGTTGAGCATCAGCCTTCGAGCCCAGCCTCGTCACTTCGGCTTCAAGTTCGGAGATTCGAGTCCGGGCCTGATCGAGATCAGCCTTGGCTGCCTTAACCACCTCGGTAACTTCAGCAAGCTCACCAGCATCGGGGGCATCACGCAGAGCATTCTCGAACCCGAGCTGGGCCCTGTTAACAGCCCCGGCCAACTACGATAACAACAAAAAAAAATGATGATGATGAGTATCATTCCCAACAAATGTAAACAAAGAACGGGTAGAGATCACGCACCTGACCCATACAATGGGCAATGTCGAGATACTCCTCCCGGTTAGACAAGTCCTTGAGCGCTGGAAGGGGACATCCTACCCTCTTCAGGTGCCTCAGTATCGCGGCTAAGCCCCACGAATCATCTAAAATCGACCCAGGCTTCGAATGGGTAAAGCTCCACCCAACAGTTCCTCCCCTGGAAGACGAGGAGGAGGATCGAGTGGGAGCTCCGCCTTGATCAGTCCTAGGCCTCTTGTGCCTCGACGGCTCAACTTCGCAGGTATCCTTGGGAGCCGGATGATCAGCCTCCGGCACAGGAACCTCAGGAGGAAGAGTGGCATCCTGAGCTGTGACCTCAGCAGGAGCAGCCTCAGCGACAGGTTTGGATACTCCATCATCCAAAACGTCCTTCACCGAGTTAAGGAAAGATCCTCCTTGGCTCCTATCTCCCCCACGGGAAACACTGGCAGCCTTCGAAGGGTTACCCCTAGAGCGAAAAGATGGCCTGAGAGTCATGTCGCCTGACTTAGTCTTTTCGGTACCTGAAGCGCTAGCACCGGTTGAAATTGAAACAACTGAGTCCCCTGCAGAAACTGGAATAAAGGAAACCCTTATAAGAGTGAAAGCTTCACAAACGACAAGACTAGTGATAAAAAAAAGGAATTCAAGCCTGAACTTACCCTCAAGGTTCTCAGCAGGAATGGGATCCTGAAAAGAGGCGTTGTAGACGTCTGGGAACCTGGCTGCACCTATTCGAGATGTGGTATAAGCAGTCCAGGAACAAGGAGTCTGAAGCAGCTTGCGGTATAAAGCTCTGGTAAGCTTAGTAGAAAGCTTCGGAGGATCCTCAATCTCTGCAAAAGAAAAAATCAAAAAAAAAAACGAAAAAGGTTAACCAACCGTAAATAAACAAAATAGGAAAAGGGATACTCCTAGAATTCCTAACCAGATGGGTTAGACCAAGTGACCCTGAGGTTCCGACCAGCAGGAACCGTCAAAGGATCAACTTTAACATAAAAGTATTTCTTCCTCCAGTCATCATCGCTACTGGAGAATCTAAAGATCACGTGATTGGGACGACTAGAGAGGTAGTAAGTCCCGGAACCGCCTTCTTTGGAAGCACTCTCCTTCAAAGAGAAGAGGCTCATGAGCTCGGTAAGACCAACGCTAATCCCTTCTTCTTTGGACCTAGTGATGAAGCCGTTAATCACACGGATGATCGAGGGACAGAGTTGGGGAAGAGCTAATTGGTAATGATCTAGTAGATCTAGCAGTAAAGTCGGGAGAGGAAATCTCAAGTGAGACTTGGAGATGAACTTCTCGTGACAACAGAACCAACCCTCCGGAGCAGTCTCAGGGGTTTCGTCGGAGCTACAGGCACGGCCAAGCTCCTTCGAGCCAAGAGCTTGAGTCATAAGGTTGACTACATCTTGACTGTCCAGCAACGACGGCGAGTGTAGGCTACCGGAATCATCTTTCTTCTTTCTCTTAGAGACCCTGGTTGCGACCGTCTCTCTGGCTTTCTTTTTCCCCTTCATCTTGGCTCCGACTTCTTGCTTAACTTTCAGTAGTTTAGTCCCAGAGGCAGAGGGAGGCATCCCGGACTCGCCGGAACCTTCTTTCGGAGGATTCATGATATGGGGAAGAGCAAGAAGAAAGTCGATTGCAAGGTTTGGGAGAGAATTTGCAGAGAGAAGTAACGAGAAAGATAAAAAAAAAAAGAGAAAACGCAGTAAAAATAACCGAGAGGAGAGGGAAGTTACCTTGGGAAACTGAACGGAGGCGTGGAGAAAGTGGGAGGCGTAGCAGTTAATGCTCGCAGCTTTATATCTCATCAACTCTCGAGATCCGGAAACGTCATTTCAAACTTCTTCCATCTGAACCGTTGATTTTGGTTAACGTGATAAGGACCGTTAGATCGGATAAACCGTATCTAAACAAGATAAGAACTAATCATGACTTTAACGAAAAGATAAGGTCGGCAGCTGGATTCTAGCTTCCGAGACAAAAGATTTTATTCGGAAGCTGGGGGCAACTGTTGGACCCGAATATGACCCTCAGGTGAGGTAACGGTAAAATGTAAGCTGCCAAGTGGGCCGCGTAAAGCCCATCACATTAGTACGAGCTGGAAGCTGAATTGAAGACTGAACCTGGAAGTCGTCATAATGGAGGTCACGTTATAACGGGAGCTGATACTTCGGAGACTCGGTCAAGAGGAACCTGGAGCAAGTACGTAACTGAAGCCGTGTATTTCGGAGATCAGTTAAGGAGCTATCGACGAGACCTGGACTATATAAAGATAGAGAAGATCCAAAATAGGGATCCATCTCCATAGATACAACAACTATCAGATTAGATTAAATACATTAAGCATTCTCCTTGTAATCATCATAAACACCTTTTGTAATACTCTTTAATCATCAATACAAACGTATTCATTCATTAAGCTTACTTACGGGATTCAGCCCACGATTCATTATCTCTCAACCTAACCTAAATCTAAGAGGTGAAACCTTGTCTCTCACACTACTCTCCTCACCACGTTCTCACATGACCTCAACAAAGACAAAGGCCATGTGTTCGACTATGGGAATTTTGAGCCAGAACAGAGCACATCCATTTTTAAACATCCCTCGTTTGCTGTGTCTGCTCCAGTCTTTGAACGTCTAATGTTCCCTCATGAGGCCCCAGCGATCGGAGAAAGCACAAGCTCCCTATCTAGACTTCAGAATTCAATGGTATTTAGTCTTGGAGCTTCTAGCTCAGACTCCACCAGGGTTTTGAAGTCAAATAGGAAGTCACGAAAGAGACCCCCTGCTTAGGTGAGGCATCTTAGGCCCGCAAACAAGAATAATCTATCTCATGTTGCTGATGCCGATAATGAAAAAGAAGAAGTACTTTCAGTGAAGAGGAAAGCAGATACCTCACACGATGTTCAAGGAATGAAGAACCCAAAAACCAACTCTACGGTGGCTTCCGATCTGAAGCCGCTGCTTCCCCAATGAGCATATTGAGCTGAAACTGTCGCGGAGCGGGAAACACCAAGACAAATCGTCGTTTAACGGAGATGCGTATATCGCATTTTCCGGATTTTCTGTTTCTCATGGAGACGAAGCAAAAGGATTCTTACATGTTTGGTTTGCAAAAGGATTTGGGTTACGATAAAATGGTGACTGTTGAGCCTCTCGGTTTGAGTGGAGGCTTGGCGGTATTGTGGAAAGGTTGTTTTCAAGTTTGTTCTGTTTGTTGATAAAAGAATTATCGACTTGAGTGTTACGTTTGGTTCTCTTAAATTCTTCTTATCATATGTCTATGGAGACCCAGTGAAGGAAAGAAGACAACTGGTTTGGGATAAAATCATCAGCATTGGTCTTGGTCGTGACAGTCCCTGGGCTCTTATTGGTGATTTCAACGAGCTACTGGATAACTCAGAGAAGAGTGAGGGTGCAGTAAGGAATGATTCCACTTTTTGGGATTTTAGAAATCTAGTGGAAAATTGCAAGTTAAAGGAGGTTTGCTATTCTGGTAACTTTCTCTCTTGGGCTGGGTGGAGAGATAATGTGTGGGTTCAGTGTCGTTTAGACCGGAGCTTTGGAAACGACGAGTGGTTCCAGCTCTTGCCTAGAGCTAGTATGGAGTACATGGATATGTGGCCCTCTGATCATAGGCCTATCTTGCTATCTTTTGCCTATGAACCTTGTGATCGTAGACAAGGTCGTTTCTTTTTTGACAAAAGAATGATAGGAAAGGAAGGCATCGAGGAAGCTATCATGAGAGGTTGGGAAGACGACCAAGCTAATAATCTTTCTCTCATGGATCACTTAGCTCGCTGCAGAAAGGAGCTCTCTCGGTGGAAGAGAAACGTCCTGTTTAATTCTAAAACCAAGATCCAGAAACTACAAGCGGATTTGGAAAAGGAGATAGCAAAGACTTTCCCAAGTGTACGGTCTATGAAGCGTCTGAAACTTCAACTGGCTGTTGCATACAAGGAAGAGGAAAGGTACTGGAGACAGAGGAGCAGAGAGCAATGGTTGCGTGAAGGAGATAGGAACACAACCTATTTCCACAACGTGGTCAAAGGGCGTAAGATCAAGAATAAAATCTTAATGTTGAAAAATGATCAAGGCCTAGAGCACTTCTCAGAGGGCGCTAAGGTTCACATAGCTGTTGAATTCTTTAGAGACTTGTTTATGAGCTCAAATCCTATGGACCTCGAGTCTTTATTTGAAAGTTTTCAAAGTCGTGTGACTGAGGAAATGAACAATGACTTGGTCAAGGATTTCACATATGAAGAGATCAGAAAGCTGCATTCTCAATTAAAAGAAGCAGCACTCCAAGAGAAGATGGTCTTTCAGGTGCCTTTTATAAGCATTATTGGAACATTGTAAGCCCTAAGGTGATTGAAGAGGTTCGTAGCTTTTTCCGTACGTCCTCCCTTCTTCCTGGTCGGAATCATACTCAAATCTGTCTACTTCCAAAGATCACCTCCGTTGTTACTATGAAAGACATGCGTCCGATAAGTCTTTGCTCTGTTCAATACAAGATCATATCCAAGCTCTTGTCTGATCGCCTCAAGTCTATCATGCCCAGAATCATCTCTGATACTCAAGGTGCTTTTGTGGCTGGTAGACTGCCATCTGATAACATCGTGATTGCTCATGAAATGGTCCATAGCTTACGCACTAGAACAGCAGTAAGGACAGAGTTCATGGTCATTAAGACTGATATTTCCAAAGCTTTTGATCGTGTAGAGTGGAATTTCTTGGAGATTCTAATGGAGAGAATGGGTTTTGATCGCCGGTGGGTATGTTGGGTGATGGCATGTGTCAGCACAGTGTCTTATACTGTCTTACTGAATGGTGGAGCTCACGGTTTCTTCAGACCTGAAAGGGGGATACGTCAAGGTGATCCGATGTCTCCTTTCCTCTTCGTCATGTGTGCTGAAGCCTTGATTAGTGTTTTGAATAATGCTGAAGCCAAGAAGCGTCTCCATGGTATCAAACTTGATAAAGAAGGTCCTGCTGTTCACCATCTTCTATTCGCCGACGACAGCCTTCTTATGTGTAGAGCAGATGGAAAGCATGGAAATTCTTCGATGTCTTAAACTGTATGGTGAGGCTTCCGGTCAGCAGATTAACCCTGCTAAATCCTCCATCATTTTCGGAGATAACATTGAAGAAGGTCTAAAGGTTGATATCAAGAGGGTATTAGCTATTGAGAATGAAGGTGGCGAAGGTATTTATCTTGGGCTCCCTGAAGTTTTCAGAGGTTCCAAAAAAAATATTCTGAACTTTATTAGAGAAAAGCTGCAGAACCGTCTCCATGGTTGGTATGTGAAATCTCTCTCCCAATGTGGTAAAGAAATCCTGATCAAATCTGTTGCTCTTGCTCGTCCTGTCTATGCAATGTCAGTGTTCAAAATTCCTAAAGATCTTTGCAACAAACTGACGTCTGCTATCAGAGAGTTTTGGTGGAGTAGCTGCAGCTCTAAGCGCAAAATCCCTTGGGTCTCGTGGGATACTCTCTGTAAGAGTAAGGAATCTGGAGGCCTTGGCTTCCATGATATTGGCAGATTCAACTAAGCTCTATTGGGGAAACAAGCTTGGCGTATTTTCTCTCAGCCTTCTTCCCTGGTGGTTAGAGTTCTCAAAAGCAAATATTTCAAAAATACTTCCTTCCTTGATGCTCTGATGGGTTCGCGACCCTCCTATGTGTGGAGAAGTATAATGCACGGTCGTGAGGCCCTTAGGCTTGGACTCCTCAGGAAGATTGGTGATGGCGCTCAGTCTAATGTCTGGACCTCTAACTGGTTACTCACAGACTCAGCTCGCCCTCCAATGTATCTCCAAGGCAGTATAGTTGACCTTGCTCTGAACGTATCTGATCTCTTGCTTCTCTTCTCTGCTCAGTGGGACTCGGTTAAGGTCTACGAAGCTTTCACACCTGAGGATGCAGCTCACATTCTTACCATCACACCTAGACTGAACTCTCAGGACTCGAATGTATGGGGCTTTACCAAGAATGGCTGTTACACGACTCAAAGCGCTTACCGTATGCTGTCGAATATTGATGAAATCAACTCCCCTGATCATCGCACTCTCCCTCCCGTAGAGAAGCGGCTCTGGAAAAATATATGGAAGATAAAAACTCTTCCAAAAATTAGACATTTCCTCTGGCGTACTCTGTCAGGGGCCCTAGCTGTTGCTGACAGACTGCAGTCTCGCGGGGTAAACTCAGATTTGAGGTGTAAAGCATGTGGTCAAACTCCAGAGACTATCTGTCATGTTCTCTTTACATGTCCCTCTGCAGTCGAGGTTTGGAGAGGTGCTCTTATCAACGCTCCTCCTGCTGGTTTTTCTCAATCATCAGTTTTCCTAAATCTGCACTTCCTCATTGACTGCTTTAAGAAGAATAAATCAGCTAATAGCAACATCAGGGCCTTTCCTTGGATCCTCTGGAACCTATGGAAAAACCGGAATGCTTTAGTCTTTGAAAAATGCAGAATTACAGCTGCATCTTGTGTTTCAAAAGCTCTGGAAGAGGCGGAAGTTTGGTATCATGTAAATGAGGACAACGAAAAAGTTAACTTGGCTCTGAAGGAAACACCACGGGAGTGCAGCTTTTGGGTTAAACCGGCTACAGGCTTCATTAAGTGCAATGTGGGCATGGCTTGGAATGGAAGTAGTTCCATCAGTGTTGCTAGCTGGCTTACTAGAGACTCTCATGGTAATGCTCTTCACCATAGTCGCAGAGCTTTTCCTTCTCCGCTCTCGAAGCACGCGGCTGACCTCCAAGCTTTACTCTGGGCTGTCGAAGCAATGAGAAATTTGAAACAAAAGAATATTATCTTTGAGTCTTCTTCATCGGAGGTGAGAGAAGTCTTACTCAATGCTTCCTCCTTTCCGGAGCTCAAATACTACACTGATCTTCTCCAGCGTCTCCTCCTTGATTTTGGAGAGTGGTCTATAGACTATGTTCTCCCGCGTAAGAACATCATATTTTCCAGAATTGCTGAAAGTGTAATCCGAGATCACCGCACCCAGTCCTATGTCCTATGTGGCCTTTGGTGGTCCTCGATGGCTTGCTCAGTTTCTCCTTTCTGAAGCAAAGACAGCGTAAAGAAGAGCTTCTTGCTGCTCTATCTTTAGTTGTTTGCTCTCAGTCTTTCCCATGTTTTCCTCTGTTTCTTTTCTTCTATTTTTTTCTTTTGTTTTCTCTGTTTTGTCTTTCTTAACCTAATGTTTGAACTGAGGATTTCCTCTCCTTTTTCTTGTCCGATTGGACATTACATACAATGAATTTTTCAGTGAAAAAAAAAAAGCAAACTCACGACTAGGTTTTGTTTTCGGTTAGAGTAAATTAACCCAATTTAAACACATCCATAACCAGCCCGTTAACTTACTGGTCCAATAAAATGCTCCAAACACCATAACACTCCAACAAATGAAAAGCACAATCCTTGACTTTCTTTTTTTTTTTTTTTTTTGAACTTTAATCCTTGACTTTCTTAGGAAGCAATTTCCAACCGTCGATTCATTAGTCCCGGATCGCTATCCTTATCCGTACAATGAAAACTTAATCTAACGGGTACGATTTAATAGTCTTTTCTTTATATATCGCGCTACATCTCTTCAAAGATCCCAGTTCAGAGTTTGAATCTAATACTCAGTTATATACTTTGATAATAGAGAAAGTTTCGATGATAAAATGTCGGGAAGAGGGAAGGGAGGAAAGGGATTGGGAAAAGGAGGAGCGAAGAGACACAGGAAAGTTCTGAGAGACAACATCCAAGGAATCACCAAGCCTGCGATCAGGCGTCTTGCTCGCAGAGGAGGCGTGAAGCGAATCAGCGGTTTGATCTACGAAGAAACGAGAGGGGTTCTGAAGATCTTTCTCGAGAATGTTATCAGAGACGCCGTGACTTACACTGAGCACGCGAGGAGGAAGACGGTGACGGCGATGGATGTGGTTTATGCTTTGAAGAGACAAGGACGTACTCTTTACGGATTCGGTGGTTGAATCGTTTTTCGATTTTATTTTTCTTGGTTCTGTTGTTGGTTCTGATTAAGTCTTGCTGTCAAGAAATGTAGGTTTAATTGCAGTTTTGTAACGAAGTTCCTTTTCTTCATCGGTTAATGGAAATATGGTTAATGTAGTTTTTCCTAAAATTATAAATCTGATTACGATGTTATGGTTATCGTTGTAAAATGGCGTGATAATTAAGAATAGATTGGAATTGTTGCCGATGCCCAGAAAACTATATAGCTTTATTTTATCAATTTATCATCTAGGGTTTGATTTTGATGTTAAACTAAATGATATTCCATTTGCTACATTGTGGCCTTTCGGTATTTATTTTGGCGTGATTTTGATACCGATTTTTGATGTTAGTAAAACTAAAGTAATTTTCGTCTTTTCCCTGACTAAGCATCATCACTGTGATGTTTTGTTTGGATTGAATTGCATTGTCGAAGCTTGTTTATAAGCAACATAGTTGTGTATATCAACAAAAAAGATCAAAATTTTGGTTTTACAGTTATGTGAAATTGAACCGCGGAAGCTACAATTTTTAGATGTTTTGTTCGGCGGCAAACTTGAGAGTCTGAAACTTTGAGATATTTTAAGAAAACCCACATATTAAGGACCGTACGGAAATAAAACATAAAGACAGATAATCAAGAAAAAGGTAGGGCCCTACCGGATTCGAACCGGTGACAAATTGATTTGCAGACAACTACTCTACCACTGAGCTAAGGACACGCGTTGTACAAATATGATATAACAAATATATTAATAGATATACAAAATTTTCAAATTATATGATCCAAGAATCATTATCATTGATAATGTGAGAAGAGTCACGTAACCCACAAGAACGTATTGCGATTCCAAAAGATAATACATTTGTCTGTTAAAGTATTTAGCTAGAGACACTAGTAGTTTATACATTGGATTAGTCTAGAAATTAAACGCAATAACTTAAACGAGCTTTCAAAAGAGTCACGTAGTATCTCTATATGTCGGTTTCGATCCCAAAACACGATCGGATCAGAGAGACCGATGCAATGACCATAACTCCTGCAAATATCGTCGGCATGAAAAGGTCGAAAGCTGATCGCTTGACCGTCGTCTCAGACGGCACGCACACCATCTCTCCCGGTAAATCAATCGGGATCCTCACAAACCCATTTCCTTCCTCGCAGAGGTTTGAGGAAGATGACAGTGTAGACACAAACGCCATCTCTGGTGCGAATGACGCAAAACCCACCGTCAGCATTAGGAGAAAAGTCCACGTGGCGGCTTGTACAATAACCGGCCAAGGCGCTGAGATTTTCCTAAGAATTGGCTCCATCGAGAACGACAGCACATCCAAATATCGACGAGAAACTAACCAAATTAGATGTTTACTTTTCTTTTCTTGAGATTTGCCTCAAGGAAGAGGAGCAAAAGAAGGATGCGGTTTCTGCGTGTGCGAGTGGGAGAGAGGACGCTTGCACGTTTTGTGAAATGCTCTTTAGTTTTACAGTTTTGCCATCTCTTCATCCAAATATTTATTAACACAATCAGATATTATTAGAAGGTTGTGGTAGTGCTTTATTATTAAATTTTTAAAATGGTAACGAGTGGGTTTTATTGATGATCATCACCTAACTAACCAACGACCGAGGAATGTCCACCGCAAAACTAGTTTCAGGTTGAAGGTGTTGTGTAATGATAGCGTAGAGGTGGCAGTTTCCAATTCCAGTAAAGTTTGTGGCATTGACTTGTTCAAAAATGTAAGTATGTGGCGGTAGTTTAACGAAAGCAAGTGATTAGCCTCTAAAGTTAGTGATATACATTAACTATTTATATTTTATTTATATTTTGGTCGACAGGGAAGGTTTAATTACTAATGAGTCTTACAAGTGAAGACATAAAGAACATCAAGTTCAAACTCTTATTAGCTTTTGTGTTTGGACTTTGGATCACATCTATACGAACAATTGAGGTTTAAAAATAGGCTAAATGAGAGTAATTTCAGAATAATTAATTCGGAGGATGATAGTGAAACACAAAAGAGACGATTTATCATTCCATATGTTCTTACACAGTAACCAAATCATAAAGCTAAGATAAGCATAATCCATAGCAAAAAGACAAACCCCAAGAGCGCTCAGATCTAGAATCCTAACAAAGAGATTTTCATTCAAGAGCTAGTAAACTTAGTAACAGCCTTGGTTCCTTCAGACACGGCGTGCTTAGCAAGCTCACCAGGAAGAACAAGCCTAACCGCTGTCTGGATCTCGCGAGAAGTAATCGTGGGCTTCTTGTTGTACCTCGCGAGTTTGGAAGCTTCCTGAGCAAGCTTCTCGAAGATGTCGTTGATGAAGCTGTTCATGATCCCCATGGCCTTGCTCGAGATCCCGATGTCGGGGTGGACCTGCTTGAGCACCTTGAAGATGTAGATCTTGTACGTCTCTATGTTCTTCTTGCTTCGCTTCTTCTTCTTATCGGTCGCGCCGACGGCGGCTTCTTTGGGGAGCTTCTTTCCGGCCTTGGGCTTCTTCTCCGCCGGTGCTTTCTCCGCTACCTTCTCTTCCTCCACTGGCTTCTCAGCGGCGGCTGGTTTCTTCTCTGCTGGTTTCTTTCCTGCCTTTGGTGCCATCGTGAATCTCTCTTTGTTTCTTTTTCTCGGGAATGAAGAGGCGGTAGTGGTAAATTAGGTTTTGAGATGAAGAAACTGTGAAGCGTTTGGAGTATTTAAGAAGGGAGAACAAACGCATTCTATTGGATGAGATTTATTCACGAGGATCGCTGACGTAAGACGACTTTGTCCGTTGGATGGATGAGATTTAAATATCTAAATCAACGGCTGTTAGAAATGTTAGATACATATGTGGTTTTTCTTTTCGGATACCTGACGTGGCCCGTCGCTTTTTTTTTTCTTAACAAGCCCGTCGCTTTTTCTTTATCTTTGGCAAGTTATGATTTAATTATAAAGAAAATAAAATAAATGCGAGTAATAAAACACTTAAATTTAATTGATGTGAAAGCGCTGACCAAACATAACACTAACATGGCAAGTCTCATAACTTTCTCTCTAGTTGCTCTAACTTCTCTCTAGAAGAGATGTTTCATCAAAGTTGTCCATCGGTGGTCGGTGGCTCTTGCCGTCGGTTACCATCTGTTTTCCTTTTGTTTTTGTTTGTATATACTTTTGATCTGCGGATCGATTCTCTGCTTCACGTTGGCGAAATAAATCGTCGTTAGGCGATCTTTTGGTATGTTGTGTTTAACTCAATATCGGAACTGATTTTCACTACATTTTATTTTGATTTGGGTTAAAACTAAATAAAGTTCTCGTATCTTGCCTTCCACTCCGTTCTTAATTTTATTCCGATGGATGCTGGGTTCAGTTCCTTCTTCAACGCTCACTCTGAGTTCTTGATAGAGAATGAGTCTTCGCAAAAGATTCAGCCATAAGTGCAAAGCGAAGCATCTCTAATAGAAAGAAAGAAGAGTTAATGGATTTTTTAAATCATGAAAGAAGAAGATTCAGAAGAGCTGGCGCTATTCTTAAGGGGTCTGGCAAAGGATTTTTCTTCTGCTTGGTTTAAGCTTCCCTGGACTTAATTCCGGTGAATCAAGGTCACTTTTCTAAGTTATTCACGGCTAAGGTGGAGGGTATATGTTTGGTATCGGAATACCCTATTTTGAGCATCTTTGCTTGATTGGGACTTGACGGTGGAGAGATAGAGTTTGGGAGGAGACGTCGGGTGGTCTACGGTGGCGACGATTTGTGGTGCGGCCGAGTTTGGCGTTCAAAATATGTAGGACGCGTGTCCAAGGAATGTGACTCCAGAAGGATCGCTCAAGCACGCGTGGAAAACTTCATGATGCTTCTCTAATTGGGCATTGTAATAGTGTATTTAGTAGGCTTCCCTGTCATGTAAAATCTGATACTAAATGTAATATTGCCCAATGGGCTAGATCAATGAAATCAGTTGACAAAAAAAAAAAATAACACTAACATAAAGTTTAGATTAAGAAAGCTGGTTGTGAAGAGAAAAAAGAGACGAGTTATAATCAAACTGTTCAAAGTGTATTAAGTACTTTAAAGAGATGAGTTGATCAATGTGTATTAACACTCTACAGCATATATCTTACTAAGATTTGATCTTTGTTAAGACTTTGGAAATCCAATTGTTTCATCCTTGTTAAGACTTTCGAAATCTAATCGTACCAGTTTCTGCAGAACTGGAACCAAACTGAGCATATGACCAAATTTTTCCAGTTTTGGTTTACATATATGATCGTTCATCGTAAACCATATGATCCAACACCATAACAGTTTAATTGACTATCATAGTTGGTTTTTTAAGCCAACCCATGCATATCGATTACTCTGTTTTGGATCAGTATCACATGTTATG
The DNA here is from genome assembly GCA_026261945.1 of Hirschfeldia incana. NCBI lineage: Eukaryota > Viridiplantae > Streptophyta > Magnoliopsida > Brassicales > Brassicaceae > Hirschfeldia > Hirschfeldia incana. Next base: position 10,056,115 of record JABCMI010000009.1, read on the forward strand.
TTGGATATTAGTGGATGATGTTGTTAGTTTATCCGAATCATCAATTGTTTAAGTGATTGATCATATACACTGTCGTGGTTTCTTCATGTATGATTGTTTGCTTTAGGGCATCTCCAATCCAATTATATTTTTCTCCATAATTTCTACAAAATAGAGTAACTCTATTATAGAGTAAGTTTTACTCTAATTGTTTATTCTATAATAGAGTTTCTATATTTTTGTAGAGAAAATAGTGTTAAACCATTTTTCACTCTATATTTGGACATCTTTTTTTACCCAACAAAATTTATACACTTACACCAAGAAAGGTCAAAACTGATACATTTAACAAACGAACCATATTATACTTTTTATTCAAATATCTTAATTCAAAGCATTGCTTCTATGGATTGGAATATTATAAAATCAAAGCATGTCTCCTCGAAAGATAATATCTAATTCAAAGCATTGTTGTTTTTTCTTTGTCTAAAATTGTACTTACTTGCTTATTCCAACCATTAATCCAGTTGACATAAGACCCCAATATTGTTTCTTACTGACTGTGGCGAAAATGATAGTTCTGAAAATCTGTTGAAGACTAATCAGTTTAAAATAAATATTGGATATCAATTGTTTCAAACAAAAATTAAATATGCATTACCTTGACAAACTGTACAAGTCCTTTTCTATTTCTATATATTTTGGGCTTTGATGGAAATTCATATTAGGAAATATTATTCTCTCTGTAGTCAAAAAAACGAAAACAAATATCATTCTCTTTTTTATGGATAACATTAACTACATGCTGCAGTTTTTATTTATAAACTTTCCACCTTATGGGAATTTTCCACTGTTCCTTAAAGAAATTTGTGCCCTGCTGTGATCAAAATCGATAATTTGTTAAAAATAAGATTATATATATTACTGATTAAAAATATTACATATATTATGTATATATTATTGCATGTTTAAATTCTCTATATACTTGGTCAAAGATAAAATAGCCACTGTTTAAAATTTCATATAGAGACTTTGTAAATTTATATCTGAAGTCAGACTATATATTTTAGGTAATTGAAGAATAACATCAAGCAAAATTATTAAGTATAATAGTAGAAAAGCTTTACAACTCCAGCATATATCAAAGAAGTACATGGGTTTTATCAAGCCAACTAGTTAAAGAAGATAGCGCTGGATCCAGTATGTATGAATGAATCATTTTCTTATATATATGTTCTTACTGTTTAATATATCCACCTTCTAGCTACTACGTTTGAAACCCGACGTCTACGTTTCCCCTCACAACCATATACATAGATGGTTGCTATCTTGATATTATTACGCGCGTTGAAACTTGGTTTCTCCTCTGAAAATTACAAGAAACTGCTACTGTGCTACCAAAACCATTTCCCAAAAGGTCCAATCAAAAACGAGAGCGATTTTTGTCAAAAAAAAAAAAAAAAACGAGAGCGATGCATCTAATTAGTCATCACAACTATACTCGATCAACTGACGTATAGAAGCGATATATGGACTGCAGAATAAAACTATACATCCAGAAAAAATCAATATATGATCTAAATATACATGGCTAATGGCTGTGACCACTAAACTACAAAACCACTTGCTTATACTTTACCATATATTTAGTTCCACGTAAATGATCGTTACCATCATCTTATTTCAGTTTAGATTTATTATGAAGATACTTTTGATTCTCCATGACAATGACATAACTTTTGAAATGCTAAATCAGTCAGTTTATTTAAACCAAAAAGTCATAGCGACAACGAACACAAATCTTTTTATATAAATGATTTGATAATGTCCCCTAAAATGATTTTAGTGAATTGTGTTTTCTTTTTGTTACAAAAAGCTTTTAGCAGAGTTTCGGTAAGTGGCATTTGTACGAATGACACCCGTTTAAACAAAACTAAATGACATATGTATATACAAAAAACAGAACGACGATGTGCTCCTGGTTATAGACTAGGATTCGACTTCCCCACTATAATTCCAATACTGGTTGATCACTATGGATGACTTAAATGACAAGAATAGAAAGGCTTTCAGTCAAAGATTCCCCAGATCTTTCAAAATTAAGAAGAGATTAATTGCTGGCAAATAAAAAAAAAGATTAATTCATAGAACCAAATAACTATTGAACATAGTTCTAGCGATAGTTCTAGTGAAAGCTTTACCTTGACAAAACAGTCAAACTAATTCATAGTATTAACTAACAATCTAAACCTACCAAGTAGTTCTAAAAATATGAATTACTGACAAAATAGCAGAACTACTATTTGTTTCTAAACATGATAACGTGAATTCATTTCCACGTAATTGATGATAAGCCAAAGAATCTAACCAAAAAAGTAATTATTGCAGAAACATACCTATATACTAGTTTTAAGAATTTCAATAATTCGACAAAGATTATAAGATGTATATATGTATCTATACATAACGGCACCATAAAGTTCTTGGTACAAAAGTTACTTAGTTGTGATAAAATAAACTTACTCTGCACAAGTATCCCCCCCCCCCCCCCCGCCCCCCAACGAACAAGAAAAACTAACTTTAGAAAATCAACCTCCCAAGCTCCAACTTCAAATCTTCATTCTGTACGGGGGTCAAGTTCAAATCCAAACACAAGACCCTCTTTCCATTACCTCCGCTGGATTTCTTCATTGTCACTGGCGCTGGGGCCAAACTCCGGCTACTTCCTCCTCTATGCTTCCTCATGTGACCACCCAAGGCTTGTCCTACGGCGAACTCAACACCACATACGGGACACTCGTGTTTCACCGGTTTGACTCTCTTTGGAGAAGGAGGTGCGTTGCCTTCAAGCGCGGCCGATCTGCGGTGGCTTGCTCTGTGGCCTCCCAAAGCTTGGAACGATGGGAACTCCTTGTTGCATGTCTTGCACGCGAAACCCCGGCTTTTGGTATCGTTTTGGTGAGCCTTTGATAGAAGAATCAAGCAGCTTGCCATCTTGTTGATCATCTTCATCTCTCTTTCCTTTTCCATTTGAGAATTAAAAATAGAAACGAAGACTTTATTGAACAATGGACTTAGATCGTGTTTATATAGCGGAAAATTAGTTTGGCTTTTAGTATTGACTTTGTTTGAATATGGGTTTTGTTGAAATTCTCGTTCTACCCTTTCCTATAACTTAACAAGCACACAAAAAAACACCATCGTTGACCCTCCACGTTCAATAATAGTTTTGGGCTATTCTGTTACTGTATAAAAATAACAAAGAACAATAATAACTGGGTATTCATTTTCTTATTGTATGTCTTCATGTCCAGCAGCTTATGAACGAGATATATATATATATATATATATATATATATATATATATATATGTAAACAAATTCTATAAAGCGGCCATATATATAATATACAGATGAGCACCAGATACGCATATTTTTTGTCAACGAGTAGACAACACAATCAAACATGCAAACAGACTAACACATATTTGAATTCTTTCCTTTTACAACAATAAACTGAACCTATAATATATTCTCTACTAATTCAAAATATTAAACCGTAGGCATTGAATCCACGTAGAATATAGCAGAAGCGGAACACGTAGTATTGTGTGTAAACTTATATGCCATTGAATTAAGAACCCTCGATATATGCAGAATCTTGAAGGTGAGTTAGAAGCTGAGACTTCTCTAAATTCGTCAGATGATGACAATATCTTCATCAGTTGAAAACATTCTATTACAAAAATTATTTTTGAGAAATTGAGGGTCTTCATACATTTCATTACTCATATCAAAGTTTTACATTCAGCATATAAAGCGGATAAGCTTCTCGAAGTTTCATTGCCCCAATCATCTTCTCTTCTGAACCATTCATTCTACAGAACCAGCCTCGTTCTGAGAACTTATCTTGTGCTCTCCATTCGCCGTCAGAAAAAAAAATTCTGGTGTGCCCTGATGAAAACATATTTGAATTCAATTTTATTAAATAGAATATATAAAATATTTTTAAATGTCACATGAAATAAAAGAAAATTTAGATTTGTAAGACTTATCAACAAAACAATTTATCACAAAATTAATTATCTTAAGTTCAAACCTATAAAATTTAGTAACCATCCAATTCACAAGTATAAACCCACTGTAAGAACTTGGCATCTTTTTTAAAAAAGGTATTGAGGTAAGAAATACAAAATAATATGAATGAAAAGTGAATATATCTTATAATTACTTGATATACTGATTTTGATTCCAAGAAGTGTATAGGGTAAGATTATACAATTGTGTTTGTCACAACATAACATCTTTGTCATCCATAATGTACTTATCAACATAAACTTAAATAGTATAATTCGTCAACAAGTAAACTATATATCTAAATATATATATATATATATATATATAACAATAAAGTTGACTCATCTCTCTTCACAGATCGCCATGACTGCAAGGAGGGGTGGGCATTTTTAGACATGCGTCCTCTCAGAAATCAACAAAATATATTTTTTCCGCAAGTTCTTTTTGTAATAGATTGTTATTCTCTGAAATATTATGGGCTTCTAAAACATTTGCCTACTCATCCCCATTTTCTATTAGGGTCTCGGTCTCTTCATAGCAAAATTAGCGAGGATTTTGCAATATCACCTCTTCCTAGTTTCCTCTGCATAACGTCTTAGTTCATCGCCTTTAGGCCAGATTAATCAAAACATTTACGTCTTTTTTTCTCAAGTCCTCCCACTCTTTGACGACATTCAATCGCCACTACCCTCCTCTACTGTAACCGACTTTTTTGTGCTTAGAGTATACCAAGCCTCAAAACAAGCGAGTAAAGTAGATTAAGGTTGGAAGTCAACTTTGGTTTTCCAGACATTCACAGTAAGTGTGGATTGAGTAACACGTTATACACTGCGGTATTTCCATCTAATACATCCTGCAGAAAATAATTCTAGATGGTGCTAGAGAGTGGTTAGAATATCAATTGAATTGGAAAAGTTCATCATCCTCTTTTTGACTCTAAAAAACTTTGTAAAAATTCATAGAAATAAAACGTAAGTAAAACCATTTGATCACAATCCCCTTCTTGACTTATAAACCTTCCCTTAACTTAAACAATATTGTCTCCAGTGTTTATTCAGTCGAAGTTTAGTGAGAACGTAAATAAAATGACACAATTTAACAAGAAGAACAATATACATGCTCGTTTATGTCAATGTCAATCAACACAATCAAGTGTCAACTGATAGTTGCTGGTAATGAACTGTCAATGATATCGGATTGGTCCCATCTGTCGATGCTTGAGAAATTAATTATTGGAATCTTTCTTTTTTGAAACAAAGCAAACACATAAGAAATAAGTAAAACTGACAAATAAAATTTAGTTAAAACTTACCAATGATTTGCCTCCTATTAAGCTCTTTGTTATAGTCGTTTAGCTTGACTTTTTGGAGGTTTATGGTGTAAATGGAGGTAAGTGACTACTTGTTGGAAAACAAGTGTCAACATCTTCTCTGCTCATCTAGAACCAGGTACCAACAAAGCTCTTAATTATCTTCACCTCTGGTTCTGTGGTCTTGCTGCCTATCAATGATCCATTGGATGTAATCTAATTTCTGCTGCAGCTCTTCCATTGTATTACTGATCCAAGAAATTCTGTTGTGGAGGGAATAGAAGAGTCTGTCCATCGTTTGGTTCATCTGATGGAACATCTTAGCCTGTTCTGCCATGGCTTTCTTTACTATCTCCATGAACTCGTCTCTGGTGTATCTGTCCTCTTCTGGCGAAGGTGTAGGTATATGATGAACTCCAGACATCTGAAAACATCACTCATACTGTGGTAGACTCATATACTTCCCTTATACTCTGGTAGAAGAAAAATGAAATATTTCTGCGAAGCGATAAACTCGACCCAGGAGCAGAAAAGGAAAGGGAAAACCAAACTAGGACGAGTATATAAGGGATGCCAAAGCGGGAGGCGCAAAAAAGGATTTATTTTTTTTGGACTTAGAATTCTCTGCATTTAGAAACCTTAAGCTTTATTCTTGACAAGTTCTCGACAACTCGCCCATGCAGTTCGATCTCTTGTTCCACTCTTTTAATTGAAATACATCGGCTTAATCCTCGAAAAGAGTACGTAGTCTTACTTTCATAAGGCCCAGTCCATTTTTTTTCTTTGGTTGATGAAATGTGAAATTACTTGATTTGTGTAAAAAGTGGCATTTACAAGTGACTAAAAAGGCCTATTAGAAAAGTTTACAAGGTAAGTAAATATGCTCTTGACATTATCCTGTGACTTCAAACCATCTATGCTTCAGTCCAGCTAGCTTATGATCAGACTTATAACGAAGGGATGTGATTCTATTACGGACTGCTTTATCAGTCCAAAAATTTTAACTTAAAAATAACTTAAACTAAATATAGTTACAAATCTAGGAAACTAATTGAAAATAAGGAATGAACCTCCAAAATTGAAAATTTATAAGTAGACACACAAAAGAAAAATATGTAACAAAATAAGAGTTTTAATGAACAAAATCGTACTTTCACATTTGTCCGGCTAACTATATAACATGAAAACCAGATAACTTTTACAAAAACATTGAATATCAAAGAGCGAAAATAAAATAATGTATAATGGTCATTAATCCAAATAATGTATAATGGTCATTAATTCCAAATTATGAAAGATTAAAAACCCATACTACTTTACCATATATGATATCTTTAATAAATATAGTGCACGATAATTAGTAATAAATCCATAAGCATAAACTAAAGTTTCAAATGAAAATAAAGAAAAAAATGGAGAAAATGTAACATCTATCACATAGGAATTCAAAGAAAGTTAACGATTAAGAAAAAAGTAACGCCAAACTATGCAATTCATTTTTTTAGTTTATAACAGATTGTAAGCATATTTATAATAGCAAGAATATGGGGTATAGATTAAATTTTCGACCAAGCCATATTCATATTTACAAGAAACATAATAAAATATTTAAAATTATTAAACCAATAAAAAATTATAAGAAAATAAAAAATGATAAATTAACAAATTTAAAAATAGCGCGACATGCAAAGGTTACGAACATCCCAACAATTCCAGGGTGATGGTGTTTTTCAGACGACTTTTGGAAAGAAAATGAGGCTTTTTCTGGACAGTGATGATATACTTCACTAGAAGAGTTTGATGGGTTAATGGGGGCACGAAATATAAGGGCTAGTGTATCACCCTTTCATTCCGAGATTGAAATGTTAGTTTGGGCAATGAAGGGTATAAGGAACTTGCGTCAGTTTCGAGTTAGGTTTGCAACATATTGCTCTCAATTGGTGAAGATGATTTCAGAACCATATGAATGACCAGTTTTTACAAATTATTTGGAGGACATAAAAGCCCTGAAATATTTTTTTCTCAGCTCGAAGATCATTCAAGTCCCAAGAACGAATAATTTAAGGGCGGATAGTCTAGCACGTAATGCAAGGAAGTAATCGTCCTTCGTCGTCCACATTGATGCAGAATTACCAGTTTGGTTCACATAGTCAGTTTGAATCTGTTTTCATTTGATGACAATTTTTTTTTAAATATTACGTACAGTAAAATTGTCATCAAATTTAATAATGTATCTTTGACTATCTTCATTTTACCATCCACCAATTTAATAATATATATATATTACAATAAAAGGCTAGTCAAAGTAAGCAGATTCCAAACCTGTTAACTAGCTTAAGAGAACTTAGTCAACATAAACCATAGCAGAAAGCAGATTCTGGGCACCACTTGCCAGCTTTTCAGCCATTGTGTTTTTCGCCATTGGTTAATGTTGGATAGAGAAAGTCTGAAAAGCTCCTTGCATCGCAAGAATTCTTCCATATGTGTAGGTAATGCCGGCCTCTCTGTAGGTGTAGACACAATTTTCACCAGTTGAGCACAGTCAGTTGCAGTCACCACTTCTGAGATATGTAGGGTATTCATGCACTTCATCGCCCAAATCAACGCTTCACATTCAGAATGTAAAGGTGATAGACTCTTCCAGATATCCATGGCTCTCATCATAGTATCAGTAGATCCTTCCTTTTTAAATAAAACCATCACTGTCCTGTTAAGGGATCATGTTCTTCCCATGCTCCATCAATATAACACCAATTGATTCCATTTGCTATTTGATTCCCAGAAAAGTCTGAAGAGATTCGAAATGAAGATTCCTGAATTTGAGCATCAGTCAACAAAGTACTTTCAATCTCTGCATACCTTAGAATATCCCACAAATTTCAAGTTTTATTTTGAAAAACCTTTTCATTACATTTTTTTCCAAATATACTATAACATCCAGGGAAAATAACTTAAATCTGGTTCCTTCTGGAGCCTCCAAAATAAATAGTCCATATTAGTAAAGACTGATGGACTAGGGAAAATCTATGGGGGGTTTGAAGAGATATTCGAAATCGCCCATGTTTGTAGCGCTGGAGAGCATTCAAAAAGAACATGATTAATTGATTCTTCATGTGCTCCACATATCTGACACCGCATGTCACATTTGATACCGCGAGATTGCATATTCTTTGTAACTGGTAAACTACCGGAGATGGCCTGCCAGAAAAAATGTTAAAATTTTGGTGAGCACTTTAACTTCCATGCATAGGCTAATAAAGGTTTAGTATCTGAACCGAACAATCCTTGCTGATATCCCAAATAAGGACAAAAATTTTCAACACAATTTCCTGATTTACATATACTAAAAATATTAAATGACTAAAACCAGTGTTGTTTTTAAAACTGGACCGGCTAGCGAACTGGATATGTCATTGTGGTTCGACCAGATTCAAACCAATTTGATCAGGTTTGATTGGATTATACTGAATTTAATGCTATTTTCTATATAATATGCATATCAAATAAAATATTTCAGTATCCATAATGTTTAGAAATACTTAAAAATAACAACTAAAATTTGACAAAAATAGTAGCATAATTTTAATCTAAAATCAATACAAAAAGCAAATTTAAAATTTATTCTCTAGATCTTTATCACTCTAAATCTCCATCACCTTTAAAAAAATTATATACATTATTTTAAAAAATATATTTTGAAATAAAACAAGTGTTTTGTTCTTTTGTAAATTATAATTTTTAAAACGTAAATATTTCAGTTATTAAAGCCTTGAACATAACTGATCATGAAATAAAATATAAAAAAGTGAGAAGTAGATAAAAACAATATCTTGACGTGAAAATTAGACTTCGTGAATATTGTGATTTGTGAGTGTCAGAGACGTAAAAAAAAGATAACAGACAATAATTTATTAGTCATTCATAAATCCTGTTTTACTTGTAAGAAAGAAAAAAATAATTATTTTCTTAACAAAATTATGGTTTATATACAAACCAAGGTTCAGAAGGGTCACCAGTTCAGAGGTTTTTGACGATTCGACATGGATTTTTTAACTGATTCAACTTTAGTTGAGGTTTGACATTAACCCAACCTGGATTGTTTTCCGGTTCATGGTTCAACTTGGTCTGACCGGCGGTTCGGTCCTGTTTTGAAGATACTGACTAAAACTGATACTATTAAAACAAAAAATTGACTTGGCTATTTATTATTATAAGATTAATAATATCTTCAACATATTTTGTATTATTTACTAACATTTTTCTATAATTCATTACCTATCAAAAAAACAAGCTGACTATGATATTCAACATATTTTGTGTTATTTACCAAAATACTCCTATATCACTGATATAACCATTTATATTTTTTCCATATCTTCCATTCATTTTTCCTTCTCAAATCATTGATTCCGGTTACTGTATTTCTGTTTTCATAGTCTATTTTTTGCTTCTGAATCAATCAAAGGAGACTGGATCAGTAAATCAACACTAGTTCTCATGTTTATTCAAATATAGTGGTAAAGAATAACGACGGCGGACCAGTGAATGCAAGTTTCGATGTCGAAAAAATGAGGAGATGAAGAAAACGGCTTTCTTGAAAAATAAAGTGATAAGGAATAAAGACAGTGGGAAGGCAAATGATTGTCATCATGTCTGGAAAAGAGGAAGATATGAAAAAGATGAAATTGTTGACTATACTATATGCAATGAAATGAATGAAGGACACTTGGTGTCCCGTGAGGCTTCTTCAGTCGAAGCATGGATGACAAGATAGTAAGAACCGCTTTTGTTTATTTTCTGAATCTAAATTTCCAAAAATATCACTTTCATGATACCATTTTTCAAGTTTACACTAACCAACTTTACCATTAAAAATTTTAACAGACAAAACTAGATTTAAAAGCGCGGGACTATCTCTATTGTAATTTCTCAAAATTTTCAACATATAAATTATTTTATTATTTGTGAATCATCTTTATTATTTTACATTTGCATGAAAAAATATGATGGAATTAGTAGATATTGATAGTAGTAGATCTTATTTGTATTATGTTACTACTAATGTGATAATAACTTAAGAGTGCATAAGTTAATTTAAAATAGATTCTTTCAACTACAAATACATATTTTTTAATTTAGCAATAAACAATGATATCATTAAAATATTTGATTGTCAAAATGTTTGTTGATTTTGATCAAAATAATAATTATATAATAGGATAGTCTATGTTGTTAAAATCATTTAGAAAAAAACATATATTGAAAACAACTAATAAGACACATTATCAATGTAATCAAATACAAAATTGTCTATAAAATAATATAAATAAGAAATCACTATATAGCTCCATGTATTTATATATTAGAAACAACGATATCTATACAGTTTAAAAATATATAAATACAACTAGGGTCGGCCCAAATTAAATATTAATTAAAACAGTTATAGTATATATTTAATTAAATATATTTAATATATATAAAATTATACATATTATAATATAATGATTATTGATTTATATACATGTCCTTACATCAGAATATGCAAAGTATACTTTTCACATAGCAATATTTTGGATGTACAATCTATTACTATTATATTTATCTGTTTCTAAAAATGTTAGAATAATTTATAGTATTCTGATTATATATTTTGGGGCCATGTCAAATAAATGAAAAGAATTAGATTTATAAAATTAAAACGAATGATGATTTTAAGTTGCTGTATGAATAAGGTAGTAGGATATATTTTGTGGATATATCAACTCATTTTGACGTACTTGTAAGTGTCGAGATGATGTTGCCATTAAACCGATTACTTTTGCTTTTGTAGCTTTTGATATCTCCTGCAACCTTTTGATATCTCCTGCAACCGATGTTACTCCTTCATCTCTGCCACTTTCTTTTGTTTTTTTTTTCTCCTCTTCTTTCTTAATCAACTCCTCTTCCTTTTTGGTTAATTTTGGTGGCTTTTCTTCTTTTTGGATATTTTTCGTTTGTTGCTGGCTTCTCTAACTCATCATTTTCAGATTACCAATTCCTTGACGATTGATGGAGGCTGGTCTGTATTGACAGTCTTCTTAGATTTGTGGATTAGGTCTTCTGCTCGGTGGGTTTTGGAACAGGTTTTACACTGTTTTCACCTTTATATTTTACGGCTTTTAATGTTAAAAGTGGTGGAGTTGTCTCAAGTTTATTTGTTCTTGTAGCGTAAGTTATCTGGGAAGGTTACTCCTTGTGTTTCACTTACATAGTAGTTACATAAATCATCGATGTTTATTCACATATTTATAATTTATTCATCTATTTAAAGACTAATGAGTACGAAAACTACATACATGGCTTCAAATGGTCGTAGATATGAGGCTTGTACTTATACCTGGTCAGAAAAAAGCATTGCAGGGCTGCTCTACCTTTCTTTAAAGCTACATTTCATATGATGCCTCTGAATCTTCTCTTCAATCGAAGAAATATTTATTTTGCAATACTTAGAATGAAAAAGTGAATCAGTAATCTAAACAAAAGCAGCGGCTTCGTGTTCTCGCTCATCAAGATTCATTTATCTCCATCAAAGATTTACATGAATCTCAGTTGATTGTTCAGTTTCAACTCCTTGGGTTGTCAGTCTATGGAGATCTCCTCTACACTTTGTTTAGGATGGCTATATCAGCGGCACGTACTGGTTCTTTCATTAGATTTCGGTTTTTCCTATGGTAAAGACCTTCTCTCTAAATTTTTAGTATGGATTCCATATGTGCTCTTTTGAGTTTGGAGTTGTCCTATTCTACATAGTAATTCCAATGTTAACAGAAGAAAAAATCTAATCAAAGACCATCTAATCTCGCAGCTAAATATTGTTCATTAGGGTCAACTACATTTTGTTACTGTATGTTGCAAATTCAAAAGAATAACATAAAATGTAAAAGTGAAGGAACAAACTGAAAAAAAAATTGCGGTTAAGAAGGAGAAAGATTCTCTTCTCTACACTATAATTCGAGAACGGTGAACCTTCCTCGATCTTGTTATAAATTGTGTTCTTTGATCTAATTTGGAGTTCAGTATTTCCGACTATGTTCGGCCTTTGTTTGTTTCTTTGTAAGTTGTAGTTGTTCATTTTTCTCTGTCTTAAAAACTTTTTTTCTTTCACTTGTGCTCAATTTTTTTCTGTATAGCAGAAATAATATCACAAATTAAACTTCACAGTAGAACATAACACACAACTGGGACAAATTTGTAATATACATATTAAAACTCTCAGTCATCCGTAATACCTCATTCATCCCATTTGTGTGAATAATCTTGGCTTCGTCTCAGCCTTCGTTAAAGCCTAATGGACTCCCATAGCTTCTTCTGATTTATTGTGTGATGCACGCTAGAGAACAGTGACAAATCAGAGAATTCTAAATAAACTTGCGGCCAGAGAAAGCCCAGTTTGTCTAACATAGTTCGCAGATCCAGTTGGCTGATTATTTAAGCAAGTGTCGAAGCTGCATCCTTTTCTTGCCTCGCTTCGAGTCGTCACTGAAATATCTCAGGTGGCATTGGAAGAACGATTTCTGTCTTGGCTTCCTTTTATGCTTCCTGTGAAAGCAATGTACCAAATACAAATGAAGAACCGTGGTTTTGAAGCATCAGTTTATTCCTACTTACAACTTTATACAATAAATAAAGATGAGGATAGGTTGTTGAAATACATACCTGTTGGGTTGGTGACTTCTTAGGCGTTTAGGCTCTTTGATTTTTGTACGTGATTTTCACCTTTTCTTGGATACCAAGTTATTTCTTTCCTTCATACCAACACTTCCCTTGCACTACAAATATTCAAATCTCTCAACACATGTGATCACATAGCAAAACATTTTCAGTTTAAAATATATATACATGACTGCAGTATCATTCGATAGTTGATTAAAGTTTAGGGTTCTTTCGATACCTTTTACACTTCACATGAGAGAAAAGGAAGAAGCTCCAATGGATTAGACGACAAATTCCCCTGAAGATCAACCGCTTTATTCAGAAACTCCGGAAATCTTTAACTCAGACAACCTTCATACTGATGTTACGGTCTAAACATCTTGGTTTGACAACGAAGCTGGTTCTTCTCCCATAATTCTTCACTTGGTGGTTGTTCAATCTACAGAGAACAAACCCACACACAAAAGTCATCAAAAATTTTCAATCTGGAATGAGTAAATTTGGCATATTGTTTCTGGTCTCTTTCTCACCTGGGTTCTTCCTTTAAGAAGGGGTCTTCTGGCTAGAATCTCAGAGAATACACAGCAGACGCTCCAAAAATCAACTGAGACACAATAACACATAACTAATCACAATTTTAATGTATATAAAAGAGAAAAAGACCAAAATAGCACTAAATGAAGTTTTTGTTCCCAAACTAGCACTCAATATCAAAAGTCACAAAAATAACACTCAAGGGATGGGGTTTAGGGTTTAGATTTTAGGGTTTATGGTTTAGGTTTTAGGTTTTAGGGTTTAGAGTTGAGAAGTGAGGTTTTAGGGATAAGATTTCAAATTTTGAAAAAGAAAAAAAATTAAATTTTCAAAAGATAAAATGTTATTTTGGTCATTTTAGTTTTTGAGTGCTATTTTTGTGATATAAACTTAGAAATGTGGTATTTTGGAGATTTGCCCTATATAAAATATTCCGTCTTATTGTTTTGAACCCAATTAAGACAAAAGGAACTAAAGAGCACAACCAAAACGTAAATTAAAGAGCCGCAAACAGAACAGAAATACCGAAGACATTACCAAGCGACTGTGGCGATGATGTTAAAGTTCTTGAAACCCAGAAAATGTTTTAGATACCCACCTTCTGGTCTCCCAGAATCCGAGAAACTGCGCCTGAACGGTGGAATAGAAGATGAGTTCAAGAAGAGGAATACTCACATCCATATATATCGAACACACACCGCCTCTCAGATCTAAACGACGCATTGAAGAACTCTTAATTGGTGTCTGGATTAATGGAATTAACACGAAAAGATCATAACGCACACCGATTCAGAAACTGTGAGGAAGGTCGGGCGTCTCCATCGACGTCGGACGGAGATTGATTAGGTTTGCGAAGGGAAGCAAATCTACGATGGACCTCGTCACGCAAATATCACGAAGGGCGAAGCCCAACTCCAGGCCCAGCTCGATTGATTCAAACTTAAGTGAAACGGTGTGTTTAATAGGTGTCACAATTTCAAAAGCTCAATTTCCAGCCTGACATCCCATGTGGCATAAATGAGAGTGATTTGTGGTCTTCTTTATATATAAAGATAGCCACTCTGAATAAAAAGAAATAAATGTCTATTGTTTGACAAAAGAATAAATACTCACATATATATAGATATATTCTTTTACCAAAGGATTCTGGCATTACTCATTCATTCGTTTCCTACACAGTTATTAGATTAAAAAAGTGCTTAATGGTGGGCTTTAGATTCACATTCATGCGGGTAAAAAATGGTGTAGGTCCATGTTATATTTTATTTGCGACCGACAAAACCATGGGTTAAAATTTATGCCGGAAAAAGGTCCAGTTAAGATTAATGGATTTTAGAAAGACAGTGATATCCCCTTTAATAATCATTTAAAAAAAATGTAACCTTAACTTGTACTAATTAAAAAATAACTCAATCATATGTGGCACATCTAAATGGCCTTTAAATCTTAATTCTAGAGATTATAGAACATCTAATATGACCTATAGTTTAAAAACTATATTCTCTAGCAAAATAATATTATGAAAGTTGTAGTTTGTCCATATATTTATTGTTTTACAGACTTGCCTTAAATAAAACCTACGGAATTACCTAATGTGATTAAAATATATATAGCAATTAATGATTTTAAACAATGAAGATTTGAGAACAATATATACACTTTTTATCATTTTGTGTATTTATTTACTATTAAAATAAATTACATAACTTTATTAATCATATAATAAAAATCTAGATTTTTTTTCGTATATGTTGTATTTTCAATTTTTCAAAACGAGTATAAATTACTAAAACTGTTAAAAATTTCGCGTAATTTGTTTATGATCAAGGTTTAATTTTTTTCTATATTAATATAAAATGAGTATTAGACCATATGAAGAAAAACATTATTTTAATAGGTTTTTATGTTATATATATTATATATTATATATATATATATATATATATATATATATATATATATAAATATATATATTTCGCATCGTTTAAATTAAACTACTAAACTATACATCATAAGTAAATGAAGACTTATATTTTGATATTTGCATTGAACATAAATTTAAAAGTTAATATTTTAGTTTTGAAATCGTCATTTTTTTATAAATGATTATAAATTATTGAAACTATCCCACATTAAAAAAATTATTGGTTTAAAATTTTGTTACACAAATATGCACATAATCATAAAATCGTGTGAGTAAAACTTCATTTAATAAATATCCACATTAAAAGTGTAATATATATGTTTTGAATTACTTATCCTAAAATGATTGGGAATAAACATAAATGATAGTTTAATTTTTACACACATGCCAATTTATTATAAAATAGTAATTGCTTTCTTAGTTATTTAATATATATACTTATTATTTTATTATTTCATAATATGCAGAAAACAGAAAATAAATATAAAATATTTATTCCGCAAAAAGTGCAGATTTTGAAAAAATTAAAGTACATAAGAATCAATCGGAACCAGACCCCTAAAGATTCGATCCAACCTAAACCAAACCAAACCCGTAAAGATCCGAAGAAATAAACAGATTTTACAATATAAAAATTTAAAATTTTAATAAATATTTCACCCTGCGCAAGGCGCATGTCTTATTCTAGTTTATAATAACTTACTTCGATGAGCCTCAAATTTATCCAGTATAGACTTCTAAAATACTGGTATCAGAGCCTTTCATCTTGTGTTTTGTGTGATAGAATCATTGTTTATCATTGAAATGTTTTAAGTGTTTTGGAAAGCAATTTTCTTTCGAATGTCTAATTCCCAGCCTACTTCCATTGATTCTCCGTTCGCAATTTCTACACTTCCTAAAAGTAAAAGTCGCTCTTCTTCTTCCTCTTCCTCATTAAATTCCCTGTACGAAATAGAATATATTCCGGGAGACCAGTTACCCGAAACTACTCTTCCTATAGTAAATCCTTATGAATATTTTTCAAAAAAACCCAGCACTTTCTCCGTTAGGGGAGTTCGTGAACTCATTAAGCCGTCTTCTAACCGAAAAGTTTTAGAATACATTCAATCCAGCAAGTTTTCATCTTGCCAAGTCCCAGCGACTGAAGAAGAGCAATTCATATCGCTTAATATTCCGGAGCACCTACCCAGATTATGGCAGCAGCAAGGCTACACTCATCTCCATTTCGGTGTAGTAAGAATTGGTCTGACCTTACACGCCAGAAAAGGTCTACCAGTTATTGCAAGGATAGCTTTAATCGACTCACGATTAAAGTCATACCAGCAAGCATGCATCGGAACGGTCCAAACAACATTAAACGCCGGAACAGTATTCGTAACGCTGTTTCCAAACTTTAATGTTTCATTGCCAGATCCAAACCTCCTGAAGACCCTCAAAGTTCAACTACAACTGATCGGAGCACCAATGCAAGAAAAGAGTGTTGCAGCCACTCTACATCATCAGATCGTCTACCGAATCCAAGATCATGCTCTCGATCTTGTATTACCCTCATCTGATGAAGCCTTATATCTCGAAGTCACATCAGCATCTCAAGCACCCAATTCAATACAAATTCCTCGCCAGATATCACGTGAAGAACTGATACGTCGACTACCAGAATCATGGGTAACAAGCTATGAAAAACTTCATCAAGCCACTCAATCACCTATTCAATCCTCTGAAGTCAGCTTTCACTCACGAAAAGACGGAACGACAGAAATCAAGTTTGAAAAACCACGATCGTCGTCCTTCAGAAGGCAACTATTCACGCAATTCGCCATCCAAGTTGATGAACAAGACTCTACGGAAAAGCAAAGAGACAAGACATTCCCAGACCT
Source organism: Hirschfeldia incana (assembly GCA_026261945.1). NCBI lineage: Eukaryota > Viridiplantae > Streptophyta > Magnoliopsida > Brassicales > Brassicaceae > Hirschfeldia > Hirschfeldia incana. Next base: position 10,073,509 of record JABCMI010000009.1, read on the forward strand.
TGTAGATTTGACAAAAATGGGAAAATAGTCTATCCTTTTATAAATGAAGACGGACATTGCCGCTTCGACATCTGCAACCATGAGTCCGATGATGAAAAACGAAGACGAAGACGGGCTAAAAGAGACCCTCTCTACAAAAGGTATCTCGAAGGAGATCCTACTGTTGGTCCACTTGGAGACGATAAATATGATTTTATCGTCCAATACTCCAACCAAAAAGAAGACCCAAAAAACGAAATCATGATGATGAGCCTTGAAGACTTTCCCCCGAGTGAAGAATTCACCAAAAACAACATCGCTCACTGCCCAAAGATTCTCTCTCAAGCCGTCAGCTCGGCTGGACCAGACGAAATGAGTCAAGCTGAGAAAGTCCTCAATTGGCAGACCGAAAACTCTCTTGCTCAGAATCGGCTATTATCAACTATTAACCATAAAGTTGATCAGATAGCAGCGGGATGCAACAAGAGGTTTCATAGCCTTCAAAGTGCGATAACGGAGATACATGATCGACTGAGCAGCCTCCACCAAGAAATGATGTCCTTGGCAAAACACATGATGGTCGATACATCTCAATTCCGCAGTAAAGAAGCAGAGATGACCAGTCTTAAAAACCAGTTAAAAGATCTTCAAAGGAGTCTCGAAAGCATGGTTCACAACCAGCGTCAATCCGAGTCATATTTCAATCCTCTTGGAAGCACTTCAATTCCAATGTATCAAGGATCCTACTTTCCTGGATTCCTTTCTAGATATCAAACTCCAAAGACAAAATCTCCTTTACCAGGCTTTCTTCATCAGACGAAGTTTTCACGTCTCGCTATGGGTCAGCATCAGCTACATACTCTGCAAAACCAGCAAAACCGAAATCTCGAAAGCATAAAGATTCAGACATCCGATTCAACCCAACCAAGAAGCAGACCCCGACTCTCACATCGTCTTCTAGTCACGAATCTGTTGAAGACAAAAAAGACAAAGCAAAAGACATTGGAATTATCGAGTTTTCAATGACTAACTTACTCGATAGTCTTGGCAAATCCACTGAAGTTACCCCTGAAGAATCAAAAAGTAAACCTGCTCCGTCGCAACAAGTCATGCATATCAAACACTTCTCGGACAACAGTTCGAGTGAGTTCGAAGCTAGCTCAGATGAAGATTCCCTCCCAAAGCAATTCGTAATTGGCGAAACAAGCACTCCCAAGAAAGAACCAAGTATTCATGAAGTTTAATCGAGTGACGAAGAAATGCATCATGCGGCTCCAACAGAAGAAATTCCCAATCGAAGGTTTTCTTCGAAAGTTATGGTATTTACGTTCGACGACATCCCATTCGACAAATGGAATGACCGTTTAGACGAATTTCATGCAAGGATGAATTCTGAAGCCATTTCCTCTCCCCTGCATTTGGTGATTCAACAATTCACGGCAAGACTATCTGGTGCTCTCAAGGAATGGTGGATTTCCTTGGAGAATACAGACAGCTGCAAGTCTATCAAACAACTATTCCAGTACTTCTGGGAGAAATTCATCGTGAATTCATTGGTACACCTACACACCAGAAAGAGCAACTTCAAGAAGAGTTCTTTTCTGCGAAATGCTGCACTTTGCGAAAGAAAGATCTCGCAAAACACTTCGAAAGGCAAACGCGGAGATATTATGCTCTCGACGGACTCAACAACCCAAACCTGAGGCATGTTTATCTCTCATCGATGGACGATTATCTTAGCCAGCAGACTAAGTTATATATCAGAGATCAAAATCAGACAGTCGAAGAAATCTCCATTGGACAAATCCAGCAGTATGTCTTCAGAACACTCGACAAGCTTTGCAAACAAAAAGAGTTCTGGACAGAATTCATGGATCGATCTAAACAACTATCCAAAATATGTGCAAGACCGGATCTATCCATCAAATGCTCGAAGTCCAAGAAATCTTGTTCATGTGACTCTCATGGAAGGCGCAAGAAGTTCAAGAAGAAGAATTTCTCTAGACGATCACCTGATTTTAGGCGAAAAAAGTTTTTTCGAAAGAAAAGAAGCTTCAAAAAATCGTCAAGGTGTTTCTTGTGTCGGAAGGAAGGCCACTTTGCGAAGAACTGTCCAAACAAATCAAAGAAGAAGAAGCAGTACTTAATCAGCTCAATATCAACAATTGCGCCGGATATCGACCTTGACAACCACGACTTGGAATCTGTCCTATCCTATGATAGTGATGAAGATGGAGCTATTTGTGGGTATTCAGATTATGACGACTCTTCTGAATCATCTCAAGATGACGATGAAGACTGCTGTTTCAAAATAACAGAAATACCGAAGCACGAAGAGATACAATCGCCACATTTACCAATATCAATCTTCGACCTGGCTCGTAAGGAAGAACCAGTCCATGCCATTGCATTCATTGACACTGGTGCTCATACGACAATAATAAATCCCAAGATTCTCCCGCCTTCGATGTGGTTACCTCACCAACAAGAATTCCGTGTGGCAAATTCCAGATCGTTAACCATCAAGCTCAAATCGAAACCAATTACGATTGAACTCTTCCCAAAATGCCAGATCACAACTCAAGTTCTAGGATCTACTGCGCCGGGCAAAGACGTAATATTGGGATGGGATAAATATTACGCTCTTAAAAGTTCCTTCGATATTTCAATCGAATCTGGAGGAGTACGTTGGAAGAATCACTACAAACCTTTTACAACGGTGCCACGACTTTTCGCGGTAGAAGAATTAGCCTCTCAAGAATTTCTAAAAATCAAGGAAGAAATGACGAGATCATCCTGTGCAGAATCTCACACAGATTTCCTCTGGAAGTGCAACAAACCGCTATGGCTAAATTTTCAGTTCTTTGTCTCACTACCATTCAAAGAAAATATTCTCACCACACCAACTAAAGAAAGCCACGCAGGAATGCCACCAATTCTTTTGAAACAAGCAAATGAAGAATGTGATCAGTTGGTAGAACAAGGAGTAGTATCAAACACAACCTCTCAGTGGGCATGCAAAGCATTCTACGTCAACAACCGTGCAGAACAAGCAAGAGGAAAACTCAGGCTTGTAATTGACTACAAGCCATTAAATCAGTTCCTCCAAGATTTCAAGTTTCCTCTACCAAATAAAAAGGCGCTTCTCCAACACCTTCAAGGAGCAACGATATTTTCAAAGTTTGACCTCAAATCTGGTTTCTGGCAACTCGGAGTTAAACCAGAAGAAAGGTACAAGATCGCATTCTGTCTACCAAACCGACACCTTCAGTGGAATGTCTTACCTTTTGGCCTAAAGACGGCACCATCACTCTTTCAAGAAGCCATGTTGCGTATATTCAAGCCTCTTCTCGAGTCAGCTTTAATATACATTGACGACATGCTCCTCTACTCAACAGACAAAAAAGAGCATGTTAAACTACTTCAGCGCTTCCAAAGTATCGTTCTACAATACAGAATTATGCTCTCGGCCCGTAAGATGGTTATATCCCAGCCGAACATCGAATTCCTTGGAATGGAGATAAAAGATGGCAATTTCACGCCACAAGCCCATTTAGCAAAGACGCTTCTTGATTTTCCCGACGAAAATCTAACTAAGCGACAAGTTCAACAATTCCTTGGTGTAATCAATTATGTCAGCGATTTTATTCCGCAACTTTCGCAACTGACAAGACCACTCCAAAAGATGCTGACAAAAAATCCACCACAATGGACAACACGACAGACCGACGCAGTCAAAAGCCTAAAAATAGAGGTGCAGAAGCTACCACCTTTAAAGATTCCCTCTATAGGCACGCGTATTCTACAGACCGACGCAAGTGACAAATATTGGGGAGCCTTTTATTTGAAGAAATAAATGGAAAACGTCAAATCTGCGGATACAAAAGTGGACGCTTTAAAGATTCGAAGATGCATTATCACTCCACGTTCAAAGAGATACTAGCAGTCAAGAAGGCCATCGAGAAGTTCGAGTTCCATCTGATAGGACATAAATTTCGAATCGAAATGGATATGTCATCTTTTCCAAAGATGTTACAATTCAAGCAGAAGATGGTCCCGCATCAACAGTTATTAAGATGGAGCGAGTGGTTTTCTAAGTACGATTTTGAATCCGTCTATTTAAAGGGATCGAAGAACACTCTCGCAGATATGCTCAGCAGAAACCCTCCAAACGAAATACACATGATGGAAAACTCCTCCTCATCCTCCTCTTCCGAAAGTTATTTCAACTTCACTACAAACATGCCTACAGACGCTTAGCAGCTCATCGACAAAAATGTCCTGCACGAACGCCTCAGCTACAGGATCTTCCACTACCAGTCAATCATTCTCTCAAAGTATGGAGCAAACAGCCACTACATTAGCCCAATGGGAGTTCATCCCGATTTCCCGTTCGCGCATCTCTACAAAATCGAGAACATCAACATGCCGGAAGAAGTCCTATGTTTCCTCTGGTACATTTGCGCATCTTACACCATCGGTATCACTTTTGATATTCAATGGTTATACCAGTACCTCAATCCCCAGTTCTACGACCCAATGCGTGGAAACAACGAATGCCTCTCTACTTTCTTATCATGGTTCGCACCGTTATCAGCCTTGAATGGCAAACTAAGGAGATCAGCAAAAGCAATTGGTTTATCATTCAAGAAATTGAGAAGCCGTGCAAGTCTTAACCCCTTTTTCAACCCTCACACCATATACTTCTTCCATCGTCCTGTTCAGGTCAACAACAAGTCAAAGAAAATCCATGCTTTACCGACCCTCATCCATCACAACGACTATCAAAGAGGAGTTAGACCGGATTTCAACCTCAACGACAACAAACTTTTCGAAGAATTCCAAAACCATGCGTTTCGTCTCAACAGTGCCAGACAAACGTTCGCCATTCCCTTCACTCTAAATTGGATGTATTATCCAATAGACTATGCCATGAGCCTCGACGAAGACCTTCAGTACTATCAAGAGAAATTTGCTCATCCACCTGCAAATTTAGAACCACCGAAGAGAAAACGAGCAGTAGCTCAGCAAGAAGAAAAAAAGACAGAAGAGAAGGAAGATACCCAAGAAGTTCCTCAAGAGTTCTTTCAAGACGCGCAACTCCCAGATGATGAAATAAATATTGATAAAATTGGAAAAATGTTCAACATCGACATCAAAGATGATCCAAAACTCGAAGAAAATTACGTATTTCCAGAGCCCGAATACGTATGCCCGGACGACCACTACGGATGCTGCGAAGAGCACATGCTCGAGTTTGAAATGGATCATTAAGCAAACCGTACGCCGTACGTCGTTTATGTATAATTATGTAAAATAAGTGTGTTTAAATTTCTGTTTGAATAAAGACATAAGCATGATGTAAGCGATGATGTAATCGCAACTTGCTTATGAAAGTGTGAAGTGAGGTAAGCGCTTATGTCAGCGCCTTATCCTCCACTATATATATGTGTGTACCCCCATTGTGAAATATCATCTAAGAATTTCCATAAAAACCTCTCTCTAAGTTTCTCTCTCTAAATGTCTTTCTAAAAACCTCTCGTTTTCCAGACCTTATCTCTTTTCTTGATAAGCTCTGATTTCTATCTCCAAACAACACTAAGATGCGATCCAATTAACAGCTGTGTTTCTTTGTTAGATATTCATCAACACGACTTTGTCAACACGGCATCTGGAAAAGGTGATTTCCTAACAGTGGGTTGAGCTAGATCAGAAAGTGTGTATTGCTCACTTTACCTGGAAATCATCGATTTCGTTTGTCAATACGACTCTGTCAATACGATGTTCATCTGACAAACAGCTAAAATACTGGTATCAGAGCCTTTCATCTTGTGTTTTGTGCCTTTATTTTCGTTAGGGTTTCTGAATGGTTTAAACGGGAGCAGCTGATTGGTTGAGTAATATTTGGTAAAATTATGGTTAAAAAATCTAAATATGGAAATGGCATAGCAATGTAAATAACTTGTAAACTTAATGGCAGAATCCTAATAGGGACTCTGCTTTAATAATATAGATATTATTATACCCTTAACTAATAAAACCTAAAACTACCATTTCTTCTCCATGATTTCTTATAAATTGAGATTCATATTTAACATGATCAGATCTGGGAAGAGTCTCCGGTGGTGATGAGTTCTCCGACCAGATTCGACGACTTCGGCCAGATCCGACGACACTGGCGAGTTCTCCGGCCAGATCTGACGACGTTGAAGAGTTCCTGACGAGATTTGACGAATGTTGACAAGTTTCCGGCGAGATCTGACGATGCCGACGAGTTTTCCGACGACATCTGACGTGGCTAACGAGTTTTCCAGCAAAACTGACAGACACTACAAGCTCAGACGAACAAGACGATCTCTCTCCCGACGCCTAAGAAACGCTAACAAAGGTAAGAGGAAAATAGATGGTGATTTTCGTCTCTTTTTGTAATTGTAGCTTGATTTATCAAAATCGATCTGTTTCTGAGAAAGAAGACAGAAGTTTTTCTCATGAAGTTTTGAAATCTAAAATTATAAGACTTTAAATTGAGTCATTTCAAATCTTATTTTTCATTTGTTAGCAATCATAAGACATAGAGCTTAACATATATTTAATTCATGATAAATTATTAACCTAAGAGTAAATTTATTCCATGATTATTTCTTCTCTTGATTGATCTGGTAATGTTATAGGGAATTACAATGGTGTGATGTGAGCTTTTGGATTTAAATGACACTGTTGAAAATATGTGTGGTGATATGCATATCAAGTACTTCATTTTCTTGAAGTAATACAATGCTACTATTTCTTTTTTAGCAAGGTTTAGTATGTGCAATATATGATGTGAAATGTTGGTGTTTTGGTATTGTAATGTCCTGTTTGGTACTTATGAGGTTCATATTTTATGTCTTGTTTTGTGTATAATATCTATAGAAGCAGTGTAGATGGAGCATGAGTTTGTTGAGTTACGAAAGCATGTTATTTTTGTATCTTGTTTTTTTTGAAGCGAGTGTTGATGCTTATGAATAATATGTGACTGGCTTGAGTTCAGATTTTGAAGAACGACAAGGTTGGTGAGCTGTTTGAAGAAGCAAGAAGGACTCTGAACAAGAACAAAGTTTATGTGATTAAAGAATGACTATTTATAACGCTTTATAAAAGTTGCAGAATATGTTTCTTAATACATTCTTCTCTCTCATCTTCTTAAGACATATCTTATACTAAAACAATTGTATCTCTCTTATGAGTTGCCTAGTTGGAGAGATTGGTTGGACGTGTAAAGTGAGTTTGGTTCAGTCGTTTCTTTTATAGAAGAGTGAAATATGGAGAAGTCTTGATGTTGTCATATTATGTTAATAATGACTAATAAGTACTTAGTTTTGCAAGTACAAACTCTGTTGGAACTAGGTTCAAATGTTACAGAGATTTATAAATTGGTTTATAAATATTTATAATTAGCGTATAGAATGCAGTAGATATTTTATAAAGTATTATAAATCAATTTATAAAGTTCTTGAGTTCTATTATTCACAAACGATGGCAATATAAATCCAGAACTGTTAAACGATTTTATAAAACCTTATAAATGTTTTATATATTCTTATAACTGAATTATAAACCTCTATGCCACTCTTAATCAAACAACCATGTAGCCACTTCCCTTCATGTAAAGCACCGAGCTTTGTGCAAGCCGTAACAAGAGTGTCGTACATAACTTCAATACCCAAAACAAAGTTTCCCTCATCCGATTAAACACAGCCAACCCTTCTTTGTTTAAGCTGCTTTTCACATACCCTGCAATCATCGAATTCCAGGAAACCACATTCGTCAGGGTAATACCGTCAAGCACTCTACAAGAATCCTCGATCTATCCACACTTAGCATACATATCTACAAGACCTGTCAACACAATATTATCAAAGCTTGGCGCCTTAACAATGTTGCAGTGTATCTTCTTCCCGTTATCTAAGTCCTGCATCTCAGTAAATGCTTTCAAAGCTATGGAGAAAACAATGTTATTGTAATATCATTAAGCATTAAGTTGTACAATCGACAATATCATAAAACCAAGATCTATAAGAGGTTATAATTCTTTGAAATGCAATGTTTACTATCCGAAAATCTTTCTCCTAACAAGAACTATTCAAACGACAAGTCTATATCAAATTAACCATATTTGTTTCTTCGTTGATTTTTTTTATGTCAGAAAGAAAAAATTCAAAAAATTACTTGAATCAAACAAAAAGTATACAAATTATAAACATACCAGTGTGAATCGTGGTGAGGGGCGAACATCTTTGAGATTTTAATCGTGTTTCTCGTAATCTCTTGTCGTCGGCTGTGTGAGAGAGAGTGATGATGGATCTCGACAGAGACGACGGATGTCGGAGACGATGGATCTCGACGGAGACGACAGATGACGGAGATGGTGGATCTCGACGGAAACGATGATGGATCTCTGTAACTCTTCTGTCACCGACTGCTTGAGAGAGACACCAGATTTCGTCGGAGAGAGGCGACATAGAAGAGATGATGGAGAGAGAGAGAGAGAGAGAGAGAGAGAGAGAGAGAGAGAGAGAGAGAGAGAGAGAGAGAGAGAGAGAGATTGTGTTTAAATTAGGTGAAAGTTATTTTTGTCTTTTGTCAATTAATGATTTATGTATTTCTGAAAATATCCTCTTTCTAAGTGTATATATGAAAAGTGATACCAAACAAAGTGTAAAAGTGAAATTTCTCCCGATATGACTCCCTTTCGACCTTGTTTATTTAACCGTATACCAAATTGTAAAACTGGTCATTGGGCTTTATCCAATGATATCCAGTTGAGAAAAAAAGAAGAAAGAAATAATAAGGTCATATGAGTAATCATGCCGAGTAAGAGCAGGTCCATCAGGGGGTTTAGGGAAAGGTTCTAACCGAATAAAAGGAAAAAAATAAATGAAAAAATGGGAAAAAGAGACGGAACCGGGAAAGCTGTAGAAGTGCTAAGGAACCCTTACGTGTTTAAGGTTTTATTCGGCCTCCCATCTTCTCCTCTCTCTCTCTCTGGTTCTTCGTCGACTTGTGCGTACACGAAATCAATCGTTTCTCTTCCTCCTCCAATCTCGACCACTTCATCTTCTCCTGTTCTCGATCACTCCATCCACATCGGAGATGGGATCGAGCGGCGCTTCTGTTCTGGAGAGCGGCGAGGATGACGTACATAACATAATCAATCGCGAGAAAGTTCACTTCTCCGTCTCCAAATGGGCTGATGGAAAGCCTTAGAAACCAGGTTTCTTCTTCTTCACTCTCCTTCCTCAGGATCCTTGTTCACGCTTGTTTCTGTTTGACCAAGACCTAGGAGATGATAAAAGGTTTTGACTTTAATTAGAACCACACATTTTGTTTCGTTTCTTTTATTTTCTGTTCTTTATTTTTAATCTGAATTTTTAGTTGTACTGAGATCACAGTGATGATGAAAGTTTGTTCCTTTGGTATTGTTTTTTTTCAGGAGCGAATCAGAGTGTTAGTATTGCTAAAGATCGTTTCTTTATATTCAAAAGTGTGATGCTTTGTTAAGAACATCTGATGATCTTCAATATTATAGTTTAAGACTCGTAAGTTTGATGCTTTGAGATAGCTTTTGATTTTGTATAGAGATAGCTTCCGATTTTGTTAGGAGATAGCTTCTGATTTTGTTCAATGGTTTGTATACAGATATCTTAATTTTGAAATGCAATCTATTTTTTTAATCATGTTGGTAGTTGTCTTTGAGTGATCCTGAGCAGTCATTAACTCAATATGTTAACAGCAAAGAGATAAAACCAACTTATATGTCTACGTAGGATAGTAGAATGATATGTTGAGAACGTGGCTTAAAAATTAGGAAGAGGATCCATGCTCTTGCCATTATATTAAAGAGTAACCAAAATATCCAGACAGTAGGTAAAATATGGCTAGTCTTACCCCTGCAAACACGTTCAGTTTTTGGTGATATGACAATTATAATTTGTGAATGCGTTGGTTTTACAGAGGACATGGCCAGATTTGGTGACAACTACCCTGAGTACAAAAAAAATGCAAGGCAACGTCTCAAAACAACGTCTGTGTGGTTCAAGCTCAACAACACGGTTCCCTCATCAACAGTATCAATGCCAAGCATTCCAGCAAGAATCGAAGTTTGGACTAAACCTCCTGTTTCTATTGTTAAATGCAATATTGGATGTTCCTGGTCGGCGTCGACCTTGTCTTGTGGAAGCTCATGGATTGTCCGGGATACTAGAGGAAACGTCTTATGCCACAGTTGTCGAATGTTCTCTCAAATTCACTCTGAATCTCAAGCCGTTATGGAATCTTTCCTATGGGCTGTTAAAGCTATGCAGGATTTGAAGTTTCAGCGAATGATCTTTGAATTTTCACGCAGATTGTTGTATAACATCCTCCACCAAGAGTCCTTGGCCCCAGAGTTCGGATGGTGGATCCAGAAGGTACACAGTGCGCTGTCCTCCTTTGAGCTTAGCAATTTGAGCTGGGTACCGGTGGGATGTAATTTCATAGCTCTGGAAATCTCTGCTAGTGTGTTAAGAGATCACTGCACGCAATCATACGTTGCTCACCAAGGTCCTTCTTGGCTTCAGGATCGGATCCAAAATGAAGCTTCCCGCTCTGGCTAGTGAGCTTACTTCTCTCGAGGATATGCATCTTTCCATGGTGCCTCAATTTATGGCGTCCTCTGCAAGTCTGTTTTATCTTCTAGTAGCTCTTGGAACTCTGGTTTCCTCTGCACCTTCTGGTTGCGTTTGTTTTTCTTTTCTGTTTCAGTCTTGCTATTTGTTTCTGCGTTTTCTTAAACGCAAACATTGAGGTTATTCCTTTTTATGACAAAAAAAAAACGTCTCAAACAACCCTGGTTACTGAAATGAGCAAGCTAGTTGAAGCAAGGAAACTTATACTGGTTTCACAAACAGAGCAGGACTTGGCTTGCAGTGGTGGCCAAGGAGCTGCATATGAGGTAGTGAATACCTTTGGTGAATCTTCCATTTCTTCTCTGTCCCATAGGAAAATATATGTTGCATCCATCAAAAATAACTGAAAATACATGTTGATCAAATTTTAGTAAAATTTTTCTGTATGTTTTTCTTTTAAATAATTCAACTTTGAAAAAAAATATTTAAGAATCTCAATGGGGTTCTATCAATGGAGGATGAAAAAAATTAAATAAACTTAGGCCTTGATTGGTAGAGCATTAGCATTAGCATTATGCTCTACATTATCCAATCAATGTTTGTTACAAAAGCATTTAGAAGAGCATTTACTATATGCTAATGCTCTCTAAATGCTCTCTAGCAAATGCTCTCATATGAAGCTTTTGGAAGAGCATTTGCATTTATAATTATAAATTTAAGAAATATATATATACAATTTCATTATTTTATTTAATAATATCGTAAAATCATTTTTTTATCCAAAAAATAAAATTTTGATTTCTACAATAAATTTACAATTTAAATATATTTTTTAAAAATATTTTTTTAACATTTAAAATAAAATTTAATTATATTTAATTAAATTAATATATAAATTAGATAAATTAATTATATAAATTAATTATATAAATTAGAATTAATTATATAAATTATATAAATTGATTATATAAATTTAATAATATAGTTATATATATAATAAATTAAATATCTAAATTATATTATGTATAAATTATATTTTAAATAAATTAAATAAATTAAATATTTTTATATTTTAAATTAAATTATATAAATTAAATTATATTTCAAATGCAAAATATTATTTTTAAAAATAGAAATTTTAATTTAAAATTTATTTTTTAAAATAATATTTTAATTGTAAACATAATTTTAAAATTAGTAAATAAAATAACTAATTATATATATATATATATTAATATATAAAATAATATATATATATATATATTACAAATAAATACATTATAAATAAATATATTATATATTATATACTAATTTTAATGATAAGTTTTAATATCATGTTCATACTGCTCTACCAATCAATCTTTTAAGCAGTTTAGCATAAGCATACAGCTTCTGCAGCATACTGCTTTTATAGCATAATGCTACTGCTTTCTCATCTGCTTTGCCAATCAGGGCCTTAGAAGGGTTCTAAAGCTTTCAAATCACAAAACTAAACACAATTTTAATCTAAAGAACTCAATAGGGGCTCTAATGGATGGAGGTGGTCTAATCACCCTAATATATTTAGGGATTTTCTAGAGTTTATTAGGAACAGTTGATTTATAGATTTTCTAGGGTTCTGATTATTCTTCACCATGATTTTCTAGTGATTTTAATCTGTTTCCAAATTAAATTCGGTTGCAACAAAAAAATCTGCTTCCAAATTTTCCATTTATATGTTAAGCGGCATGAATATTTAACTCTCACATAAAAGTAATCCGATTTGTCTATCACCACTAAAACGATCCTTTAAAGAATAGTATGAACCTTGGCCCGTGATGACATCCCATTTTCCATTTGAAAGAACTTCGTAACCTCTTTTCAAACCACTATAATTATAATGAGAAATAAGATAAAAACAAAAAGGAAGAATCATAGTACAATCAAAAGGACGGTGACCATACCAAAATAAAGAGTATGGTTACACTTACACATTAGACAAATGAGACCTTTCGGACTGTCTAGTCCTAAAGACAATAGCCTACACATGCATGCATGCAATTACAGAAACCAAGACCCATCGAACATCTTTTTTTCTTGAAAAAAAAAATGGTTAAATCCTAGTCAATGATGACACATATCTAACCTCCGAACAGAGATACATCCCACGGATAGATCTTCTACTGGACATTCAAATGAACCGAAAACAATAACCTATCAAACATCTTGTGAAAATAAATATTTTATAAATTATTAAACTTTCCATTAATTCTACTGCTGAGAGAGAGGTTTAACTATTACACATTTCATTAGCTTAACTAATTTTGTCGAACGGCTAAAATATTATCCCACGAGTACACGTGTTTTCGTAGGACTTCCACGTACATAATATACATGATTGAAACACCTGTAGAATCTCTTTTGTTATTTTTTTTTTGGTCAAACTGCAGAATCTCTTTTATAAATGTTGTATTTTCTTTCGGGTTTGGAACTGTCTTCTTTTGAGTTGATGGATGAGATTGGGAAGAGTTCAAGGGTTTTTGGTGGTATCTTTGGACTGTTTATCATCATGTTGCAACATGGAATTGGTGATGATGAGCAATATGAATCATATGATGGTCGTGGACCCATATCCATCATCATCATCCAATCTCGACCGTACGATGAGTTTTGACCCGTGATTGCTTTTTGCATCAACATATCTTCAGGTCCACTTTCGTTGTAATAATATTCATTCATCACCACTTTGCTTTGAGCTTCAACTCCAGTTCCCTATATTTTCCAAAATAGCAGTCTAAAAATTAGCTTATAGCATTTTACCAAAAAAATTAGCTTATAGCATAAAGTTAAAAACTATGGCAAACAAAAGAACGTCTTATTAATTAAACTAACAAGTTAACATTCCTCATTTTGGCTTTCTATCTAAACGGTTTAAACAGCAAAAAATTGTATAATATCATATTCTAAAGCCCTTAGTCAGTTTACAATTATCCGGTAATAAAAAATGTATAAATATACGTTAGCAGGCCTGTACAAACCAGAGTTGAGGTTGAGATTGTTTGTTGTTTGTATCCATATAATTAAGGCCGGTTTTGTTCATAAACATTTATCCAATATAACTTTACAAGAAAAATGTTTAACCTCAAAAAGTAATACTATTGAAATATATATCTATATTACATACCTGATGAGAAAGACAAACGGGAGAAGGCTGAGAGCAGCAAGCGAAAGACATATGATCATACGGACTATGGTGATTATGGTAGGAAGGATTCTTATGATCGATGATGTTATTAAGTGGTTGAGACATCGTCGATATTGATTTGAGTTTGATTTGTTGTTGGTGAAGTTGCTTAGCGATTTTTTTCCTCAGCTTCTGTCTATCTCTGGCCTTATGGTTCTGAAACCAGTAAAACACGTTTTTGCCCTCAATACGTCCATAGAAAGCTAAGTGAGATGTGATCTGATGTATCTGCACCGCATTAGGAGTTCTTATACCGGTCCGGTACATCTCTTCCAGGATCATTAGTTGCTCCGTGGTCGGACACCATCTTGTTGAAGCCACCGGACTCATGCTCCGTTTAACCAAATATTGATACTTGATATGTTTTTGAGTGTATTATGATATCTTCAAATATTGATGGTTTGTGTTTGGATGAAGTTATTTATACCCGAAATGAGACTATATGGTTGAAGAGAAAATTGGAAATTAATGTAGTTTTGTAAGTGCATTGGATTGAACAAAAAAAAGTACGTGCATTGGAAAGAGACGCAAGAGAGAAGTGTTAGACAGAAAATAAGCATAAAGAATGAACATTGTACTATATTGTTTTTTTTTTGGTCATGGTGCATTTTAGTTTTTACTCTTAATTTTCTTTTGTCGGGAGTTTTCACTTTCATATACAGTAGTATATATTTATGTCAAAAAGAATACGACAGTAGTATATTAATACCGGCGAGATTTCACCCTTTTTATGATAAAACAAAAATAAACTTCTTACGTAAAAAAAAGAATATATATACGAAGGGGGACTTGAAGCTTGATTTACATCTAGGTCAAGAAAGTGAAGTACATCTTCTTATGCTCAACATAACTATGTAAAACCATTAGATAAAAAGTTATAAACTTAAACAAATTAAAAAAACATTCATTGTATAAACATCAATTTTCTTATAAATTTACATCATTCCAAAATTAAACGTTAAATAATCATTTTGTAAAAAATATCTTCGCTCTTTATTACAGTACTAATAATTTTGGCAGTTCAAAGAAAAATACTAATAATAATTTTGGAACACAAAAAGAGTGAGATAGAAAAAACACTGGAACAATAATCCAATACTCCAATATAAGAAGATCAATAAAGGTGCATGGGTTGTCGAGGTAGATCATTCAATATGTTAAAAATATATGTATACACCTATACTCTCAAACAATTAATTAAGACATTGACTTAACATGAAAACAAGTATGTAGATTCATTTTCTTATTTTTGTACCTAACATTAGCACTGTGCAAAAATTTGACGCCATCTATCTCTCTGTTTCATAATAGAGTAATTATTGGGTTCACAAACCAATAGTATTTAGTTATTTTAGATTCAATATTTTTTTAGAAAAATAAAACAAAGTGATAAAAATTATCAAATTATATTATATCCTTAAAATAAATAAAAAATAGTAGTAATTACAATTTGTTTTTTAGTTTTTAATGTTTATGATTTAAGGTTTAAGATTTATCCAAAAGATTAGAGTTTACCCAAGAGGTTATGATATATTATTTAGGGTTTAGGGTTTAGTGTTTTGTTCATGGCGTTAATATTTTTTTAAAAAATTGGTAACTACTATTATTTATTTATTTATTTATTTAAAGACATAATGAATTTTGATAAGTTTTTATTATTTTGTTTTCTTTTTTGAAAAAATACTGAATCTAAAATAATTAAATTCTATTGGTTGTGAACCCAAAATTTCTCTTCATAATATAAGTAGTTTTAGTAATATGAGTATTTTATCATTTCAATACAATTTTGTATTTATTAAATATTGTGTGATCAACTAAAAATGTCAAAATATTTAATAGTTAAATTATATATTAATGCTACTTTTTAATAAGTAATCAATTTCTTAAAATTAATGTTTTTAACTAACACTATTCAAAATATGAATCGAAGGGAATAGTTCTGATGAGGAAATAAAACCCTATAAAATTCCCCACACAAGAAAAACAATACTCCTACCATAAAGATCCACAGAATGTGATCATTCATATCATACCTAGCATAGGTAGGTATGTGTGATTATATATATATGCATATATGATATATGTAGAGAATGCAATTATGTAGAGAGAAGATGCAAAGAGAAACTTAAGTGATTATGTCATAATTGCTTTATTATGATTTACTTCCCTCAACTGAATGACGTTGACACATCATATTAAAAGAAAAAGTGGGTAAATTTTCTTCAAACCTTTTAAGACAAAAATATTCTTCAATCCTTACATGGACAGACAAGCAAGTGAATTAGCACAACCATGTGAATGAAACATACACGTTCAATGTAGGCAGTCGCTTAAGTGTATTAACGTGTTTTCATTATAATCATAACCAAAGAAATTGTAAATTTAGAAGCATGAGTAGAACTATTTATTTTAAATCAACACATTATATTATTTAAATGTTGACATGTGTTAGTAGTGTTTCAAAAAAAAAACTGTTTCAAAAGAAAGACATGTGTTAGTAGTTAGTACTACCGTTTTTGTAAACTAAAAAATGAATGCGTTCCAAATATTAATTCACGCATAAATCTGTCTGTTAAGAAACTCCAGAAACTGAGCATTTTGACTTTGTAACGTCTGCATGAAAAAAACATCGCATGCATTAGCATTCCCACCTATTAGTTGTCTATAGGCTCTAAAGCCTTGTCTAGCTTTCTCTCTGCCCACTGTTAATATTCTTGATTCTGGATATTCAGTTTATCTTTTGGGACTAAAGTATATTTATGGACACATCTAGATATATCAATTTTTAAATTATACCTTTTCTATATTCTACATTACCAACAGCATTTCATTTGAAAATCTCAATTTCTTACCTCATGTTCTAAATAAAACTTAATTACCGTAGGAACTTTGGATGTTTTATGATCTAGTTCATATAATTAAATTCCATTTATTGGACGGCTGTGCTAACGAAAGCACAATTTTCTTCAAAAAAAGAAAACGAAAGCACAATATTTAGGGTTTATTCTAAAAAGTCATCAAGTTCTGAACCTTATATCTTTTTTTTTTTTTTTAATAAAGGGTTAAACCCGGGTCAATGATGACACAGACCTAACCCCCGGGTGGAGGTACAGCCCACAGATAGACCCTCTCCTGGACATTCAAATGAGCCGAAAACAATAGCTCATATCTATGTGGCCAATGGGGTTTGAACCCGGATTCACCTTATTGAGATTTTATTTACCCTCAAGTGCCACTAGGCCACCACCATTAGTTTTTCTGAACCTTATATCCTAACATTAGTGACAGTTGTGTTTCAAAGTTAATTCGTTGTGATTTACTTTAGTTAACTCAAACCTTATATCCTAACATTAGTTTGAGTTAACTAAAGTAAATCACAACGAATTAACTTTGAAACACAACTGTCACTATCATAACACACCAAATTAACATATACATAACTTAAACAAGGGTTTCAATAGAAATTTCAAAAAGAAAAATATTGGAATAATAATGTATCAGACATCATTGACTAAGGGATAGGCCTGGGCCTAAATAACTGGAACCGAAGTCCATAGTGTAACCCGAACCGAACTTTCGGTTTCGGTCCGGTAACGGACCCAATGAAATAACCGAATGGACTTTGAAGCCCACGCATTTCGGATACGGGCCTGGTCGGTTTGAAACCGAAGTCCATATGCGTAACCGAAACAAACCGAGCATTTATATATCTGTCTCCTATACATACATTCATTTATAACATATATGTCGTATATATCAAAAGGTGAAAGGGGGCGTGCCGACAAGAAGCTCTTCGGTAAACCGTTCAGGCGTGCCGACAAGAACACTAGTTCCGATTTCCGAAAATTAAAACTCTTCGTCTTTGATGCTTGATTCATCATAACAATCTCAGAATGGCGAGTATAAATGAAGTAGTCTCGCCAATTTCTTCTTCACACAATCAATCGATAATCCAATCGGAGGTATCTCTCTCTTTTTTTTTTCAATTCTTCTTCTTCTTCTTCTAATAAAAGTATTAGTTATGATTCTAGTCTTGAGTTTGTTTATTGATTTCTTCTCGAATTGATTTTGATTTTTTTTTTCGCAGATGGATTCAACATCATCTTTAGACCCACAAACTCAAAACAAAGATGATGCTGGAAACATTCAAGCACCCGTGAATTCGAGGGAGAGAGCTAGAGGAGGGACAAGCAAAGTGAAGCGTGTTCTCCCTACAAGATCCGATGTTTGGAACCATTACACAAGGACCAGAGAAGATCGAAACAAGTGTGTATGCAACTACTGTCAGAACACATTTTCGTGTCTCACAAGCTCAGGGACATCCAATCTAAGGAGCCATCTTGATAAATGTAAGAGCTATCTGGCTTGGTCGGCAGGACAAGAAGATCAGCAGCCAAACATTGATGAAGAAGGGAGACTTAAGAAGGCAAGGTTGAGTTCAACTCAGTTGAGAGAAGCCACAAATCAGATGGTTGTCTTAGCACAATTGCCGTTATCTTTTGTTGAAAGCGTGGCATGGAAACAGTTCTGTCTCAAGGTTAGTAACTTAGTAATGTCTAAGCTTCTTAAATTTTCATGTTTAATTGTAACTAATGTCTTATATTTTCTATGTTTATAGGTGAACTTTGGTTACACTCCTCATTCAAGAAGAACTTTGAGAAAAGACGTGATCAAGATGTATGTGGAAAAGAAAGCTGCACTCAAGAAATGGTTCTTGACTAGCAATCAAAGAGTGTCTTTGACAACCGATATTTGGGTCTCTCCAACTACATGTAAGCATCTATACTCTCTGACATAATTTGATCATTTTATACATATTACAAAGCTGATAATAGTCATGGGAAATCGTTTGATTATTTTCTGATCTTGTTTTTTTTAATGTACAATGTTTACAGGTGCGAGCTACATGGTCATCACAGTGCACTACATTGATCCTTCTTGGCGATTGAAGAAGTTGATCATAGGGTTCAAACACATAACGGATCACAAAGGTCAGACTATAGCAAACGTTCTTATAGAGTGCTTGTCTGATTGGGGAATAATAAATGTTTTCTGCATAACCGTGGATAATGCTACTGCTAATAGTTCAGCTTTGAGGAAGTTTCATAAGAGTTTTGCTTTAGGATCTGATCATGCTTT
The DNA here is from genome assembly GCA_026261945.1 of Hirschfeldia incana. Classification (NCBI taxonomy): domain Eukaryota; kingdom Viridiplantae; phylum Streptophyta; class Magnoliopsida; order Brassicales; family Brassicaceae; genus Hirschfeldia; species Hirschfeldia incana. The sequence continues at coordinate 10,092,496 of JABCMI010000009.1, forward strand.
TGTATTAGATGGGGAGTTTTTCCACATGAGATGTAGTGCCCATATCATTAACTTGATAGTTAGGGATGGAATGGCTGAAATAGATAAGAATGTAGCTGCTGTTCGCAATGGTATCTCCTATGTTAGATCTCATACTAACAGGTTGAGATCTTTTGAGCTAAAAGTCGACTCTGGTAAGATTACAAGGGGGAGTCTACCATTGGATGTCAAGACAAGGTGGAATTCAACCTATTTAATGTTGTCAACAGCCCTAAAGTTCAAGGTTGCCTTCGAGAAGATGCAAGCAGAAGACAAGCTCTACAATGATCATTTCAGTGAGTTTGAAGATGGAGAAAAAAGGGTAGGACCTCCTCAGCTAACGGATTGGAATGCTATTGAGAAGTTATGCCATTTTCTGCTCATCTTCTACAACTCGACACTGGTGGTCTCAGCTTCAACATCACTCAGTTCCCATAAGTGCTATGGTGAGATCGTAACCATTGCCACTAATCTGGAAGGTCTTTCCAACAGCTCTGATCCTGATATGAGGTCTAAGGCGACTGAAATGCTTAAGAAGTTTGAGAAATATTGGGATGGCATGAAGAACATCAACATGATGTTAATTGTGGCTACTGTCTTCGACCCCAGCAACAAATTGGAGCTTGCAAAGATGTGTTTTGAAGAGATATATGGGCTAGACACTGCTGACTACAAGGAGATGTATGAGAAGCTGATCTGTCTATTGAGGAGTTTGTTCACGGAGTACAGTTCACGTCGTGGAGCCAGAGTTGATCCTAGTGACCAATCATCTCAGTCTGACCACTCAACTCAGCCGAGAGACCAAATTGCTGAAAGGATGGAGCTTGTGAACGACTTTGAGGGTTACAAAAGGATGGATGTTAGGTACAAGCAGAAGCTAAACGAAATGGGGGTTAGAGAAAAGAAGGATGAGCTGGAAACATATCTTAAAGAGTCTGTGGAACACCCTGATCTGATGATTGGGACGGAGTTTGATGTACTCTCATGGTGGAGAAAGAACTCAATCAAGTTTCCTATCTTATCTGAGATTGCTCGGGATGTGTTAGCATTACAAGTCTCATCTGTTGCTTCAGAGAGTGCCTTCAGTACTTCTGGTCGGCTTCTAGGACAACACAGGAGCTGTTTAACCCATTACATGGTGGAGGTTTTGATGTGCACGGAGCAATGGATGAAGCAAGACATAAAAATGGAGTCAAAAGTGCTTTCAAACAATCAGATACTAGAAGACCTTGCAGAAGTTGACCGGCTTGAAAGAGGTATAAACTCCATGATTCTCTTCTTTGCTTATAATATGAATCTTCTTTGCTTGTAATATAAATGTTAGTAACTGGTTTGTACATTAAATTTTCAGTGTGTGGAGACACAAAAGTGCCAGATGAAGACGAAGAAGACAATGTTGTTGCTTAAGAAGATCATGGCTACAAGGAGATGTATGAGATTCTGTTTTTTTATCTTTCTCGGTTTGAAAATCTGTTTTTTTTTTCCAAGTTGTTCTCTGCTTGAATCTTGTTCTCGGCTTGAATCTTGTTTTCAAATTCAGGTTTAGACACATGATGTGTTTTGGTGTCTAAACTTGTGTATTGGTGTGTTTTGGTGTGTTCTGAACTCAACTCATGTTTGTCTTAATGCAATTTCGGATGTTTGGTTATGTTATGATTATTTTCGGTTTATTTCGGTTTATTTTCGGTTTATTTCGGTTTATTTCATTTTATTTCGGTTTATTTCGGTTTATTTCGTTAATTTTGAATGTCTTCGGTTATTTAAACCGCAACCGTACCGGACCGAATTGATAATCGGACTTGCTCGTATTTTGTTTCACTCACCGAAACCGATCCGAAACCGTTTGATTCCGAACCGAAACCGATCCGAATTTTCAAAAAAACCGAATGGTACTTATATATTAAGAACCGAAAATCCGATCATCCGATATAACCGAACCGATACCGAACGGTATACCGAACGCCCAGGCCTACTAAGGGATTATGAAGCTATGATTAAAAATCAAGTAATTCAAGAAGCACTAAAGATGTTATCATTTTCCTGCATAAGAAGCAAACTCCTACTATTTTCTAATATATTATTGGTGTTTCCTTCTATTCTCTAATATTATTGGTTTTCAATATATTTTATAAAAATGGATACCTTTGCTCTTTGTATATATAGTAGTTTTGTATTTGAGAAGATATAACGCAAAATTTAACAGATTAAGTTACCAATTATTATTGGTATTTGTGTTATTTGAATCATAACAAAAATCACAAATTTTTGTTCTGATCATGCCTTGTACTTATATTAAGACGACCACGTACGAGATACCAACATCAATATAACTAAGTTAACATTTATGATGCACTGCTTTTGATATTTTTTCTCTTTTCTTTCTTTGTAAAATTAGAAAACCACATTATGATGGTTTCTACTGGATGAAGAATTGTCCTATTGATCCATGTTTGGGATCAATTTTCTTTTAGTGCAAAATTGCTACCTCTTTGTGTAGACAGACGCCACAGATCTAATTCTTATTGTATGTCGTTGGTGGACCGATCCACATGAACCATGAACCGGATAAGTTGTATTTTGATCTAAACATCTCTCCTGTTTAATCAAAAAAAAAAAAGGAAAACAAACTAATTAAGAGACAAGACTATAAATGCATGTATGCAGACAAATTGCAATTTGCCTCTGCATTTCCTTTTAACACAGTCTTCTTTTCAGTTATTATTTTAAAAATAAAAATTAGAATTTATATCCAGACATAAATGCGTAGTGTTCTGTCAACATTCTTATTAAATCCATTAAATCCTAAACTGTTGGTAATTGGTAAATGGAGTACCAAATAGCTATCTGCTGTTTTTTAATTTCCTCTCTTTTTGTCCCCATTTCTGTCTTTTCAAACTAAAATTCAATGAGAACACTTCATCGCACAATGCAAGTTTTAAAGTATAAACTAATTAAGATGTGAAATGGTAAACCTACAACAGCGACGTACCGATAGATGAGTAACTGCAAAAATGGACCATATGAATTCTGTAGTCTCATGAAGAATGTCAAAGTACAGTTTTTGCTACGTCAATGGTAACTAGCACCTACCGATTTGAAATCATTCTTGTCGGCATTTTCTATCAGCAAGAAGGCTCGTGCCTTAATTTGCGTATAATCTCAATCTTCTTCTGCAACCTTCGGTAATGGTTATTAAAGTGTGATCCATATCTCTTCCCAAATACTGGAACTTGAGAATAGAATCAACTTGAGTTGTTGCCACTAAATACATTTATCCACCCCTATTTTTCTAAAATTGAGAAACTCTAAAACAAAGGTAAAGTTTTGCTCAAGTGTGTTCATATATAATAGAAGAATGCTATATTTTATATGAATAGATAAATTTTATTTTTCCTTTTTAATAAAGGCAAAAAGAGCATTCATCTAATTTTAAATGAAGTATAAACATTTCTCTGTTATAAGAGAATACAGTGGAGCAAAATCTGCACCTCAATTTTTTTCTATAATAGAAAAAATCTAAAACAAAAATGGGTTAAAGATGGTCTTAGACTTTTCCGCAGTTATATACTAAATTGATGATTGACATAAATATTTTCAAAATCAATACCTGCTATAAAACTGATTTTTAGCTAAATTTACTGCTGGTCCGCTGATACTAAGTTAATTTGAAGTTTATAAAATAAAAACAATAATAACAATATAGTTTCAAAGATATATCAAAACATAAATAGGTAATTTGGATAGTTCATTATGTTTTTCTTTGAACAGATAGTTATTGTTCTCTTGTTATTGATATATCTTTGGAAAGGCAGTTCTATTGATAGTTGGTTTCGACAATACTTCTAAACAGTTCTATTTTTGACAATTTTGGTTCCAAGAATTTATCATTTTTTTTTTCTTACAACGAAAGGTCATTATGTTATTCAAACTGAAGGTAGTCTAGATTATCATACTGAAATAGAACAACCAACAAAATAAAATTTCTTATAGAAGAGATCTAGCAGATTCTGCTAAAGAATCTGAAATTTGATTATGCGTTCGTGGAACATGAATGATCTTGAAATATGGGAAGCATATCTGAAGAGTCGCTATCTTTTCTAGTTCCATTGCAAAGGTAGACCAAGCCTGAGGTTCCTTGATCATGACAATCAATTTTTGACAATCTGTCCCAAAGCTCTGGCAAAATGAGTGTTGAAGCATATTCTCCATCGTCCATCGCAGCGTTTTTACTTCAGAATGCAAGGCTGATTCTCCACTGTAGCAGTTTCTTGTCCCCATTAGCTGAATCTTCCCTAAGATAACCTTCCACATCCATCCACATCCACTAAATTGTACTGTGGGAGTCCATGACCCATCTATCAAACATATGCTACCCAAACTTAAGATTTGGGGCTCCACGGAACTATATTTTTGTGTCATTGATGGCACCACCTCGTTTGCATTAAACCACGCTTGGTATTCACTCTCTATGTAACAAAATAACTCCATTAAATCCCTGTCTATTCTCTTAAATAGTTTATCATTCCAAACTTTCCATAAATAGCATATTATCTAGGGATAATGGTCCATGTCTAATTCTGGTTCAACAATGTTGTTTTTTCCCCAGAAAAGATAATTCATATTGCTGTATATACTCGACAACGGAAAGATGTTTGGGTTTAGTTGGATTCGCTGATAAGGACCAGGCTTGTAAGGCTGAAGGACATTCAAAAATTGCATGTGTAACAGATTCATCTGGTTCTACACATCTTGGACAGTAATTATCACATCTCATATTTCTACAAACTAGATTCCTCGTTACTGCCACATGATCAGTTATCAATTGCCATATAAGATGACATATCTTTTTAGGTTCTTTTGTCTTCCAAGCAAAAGCTTGTAGTTCAGTGATACTTGGTTCCAACACCTCCTTCTCTGCCTCCTGCTTTAATAAATATTGTGATATCCAGTATCCAGACTTTACTGTATACTGGCCATTCCTAGTATTTTCCAACAGAATGTATCACAACGATGGGTTGAGCTTATGGCCAAACTCTTTATGAGTGGTATGTCATCGGGCTGAACATAATTCTTCAGTAGTCCACCATTCCACTCATTCAAAAACGGATTAATCAAGTTTCTTATATTAGACACATAGTTGTCCCACATCGGTAGTTGGAAGGGATCCTTAATAATATATAAGATAGATGGACCACTTCCCTAATTGCCAATTGGTTTTAGGTTGGAAGCCCATCTAGCTTAACATGGTATCAGAGCCCGATCCACGCAATCCAACCCGATCCATATCGATCCAGCCCAAAGATGGCCCATCGATCCTTGCCCGAACATTCCGAGATTGATGCTCAGAGAACCATCATCTCGAGGAGGCGTATTAGACACATAGTTGTCCCACATCGGTAGTTGGAAGGGATCCTTAATAATATATAAGATAGATGGACCACTTCCCTAATTGCCAATTGATTTTAGGTTGGAAGCCCATCTATCCTAACAGCTTAATCTCATGTTTGGATGCATTACTGGGGCTACAGGGATAGCCGGTCTAGCAGATGTTGTAAGGATCCATGGATCCTCCCACACCTTGACACCATATCCAGAATGTATCTTCTGTCTGATTCTCAGTAGCAGTAATTTTGCACCGCTAAAATACAAATCCACACATAGGATGAGGAGCTTAACGAATTCACTAATAAAGGCGAACTCAGTTTCTATACACCTTTTAAAACTTGGGCAACCAGTGAGTCTAGATATTGAACTAGCGAATTGATCATCATCGTCTTAAGTTTAAACTCTATATTGATTATCTTTAGCCGTTGGTAGAAAAATAAGAAGATCCATGGCACAACATAGTTTCATCATATAATATATCAAAGTTTAAAAGAAAATTAAGCCATGACATATTTTTCAGTTTATAGCATATTTTCAGTGCATGCCATGATACGACAGTCGCCACGTTTTAATACGTGATTCTAAATAGAACAACCAATAAAGAAAAATTCTTATGAAAAGACCTCACAATTCTAGCTAAAGAATCAGAAAATCCATTTTGCACTCGCGGAATATGAATGATCTTGAAATCTGGGAATCATATTAATAGTCTTTATCTTTGCAGTCTTTCCCAAAGCTCTGACATGTCGAATGTTAGAGCATGCTCTCAAGCGTTCAATATAGTGCTTCCACTTTTGAATGCAAGGCTGACTCTCGCCATCTATAATTCCACTTCCCTATAAATTATTATTTCTCCAAGCTGTCCATCAAAGCCCATCCGCAGCCGCTGAACGGAGATACGGAAGTCCATGATCCATCAACCACACAAATATTACCCAAGCTTAAGACTTGAGACTCCTCAATATACTATGTTCTTGTGGACTTAGTGTGACTGTCTCATTACCGTTGAACCAGTCTTGACACTCACTCTCCGCATATTGAATTAGTTTAAGTGGGTCTCTATCTATTCTCCGAAATATTTTGTCACTTTGTGCCTTCCAAATATACAAAATTATCCAGAGATAAAGATCTCTATCTAATTCTGGTTCAGTTATGCTATTCTTTCTATAGAAAATATAATCCATGTTTGCATATATAAATGCTCAGTAATGGAAAGATGTTCGGGATTAATGGTGTCATTGAAAGAGAGCATGCTGGTTCAATTATACACGATTCTTGTGGTGGTGTTCGTGACAATTGTGTGCAGGTTGGGCTCGGGGCAAGAAGTACAAATGATGCAGCCTCTTTTGCTCGGAGTGGAATCTTGTACTGGTCGTCTCCAGGCCTAATAAATGCTCGATTTTGGTTGTTTCTGGTTTTCTGTTGCTGTCTGTTCATGTGTGTGGGTGCTATGAAGACCTCAACGAGCTGTTTTCGGGTGGGCCATTATCTTTAAGAGCGGATCACCAGAGAGACTAGAATTATCTGTTTTCAGTAATTAAATACTAATGCAGACTTGGTTGAATTTGGTTCATTCTTTTTCGGCAAAATATTGATGCAGACTTGGCCGAGCTTCCGGATAACAGTTTTAGTTGATGTGTCTTCCTTGTCGTAGCTAGATTGAATCTGTGTTTACGATTTTATTTTCGATTCTCTGTTTTTTGTTAATTTATGTCAAAAAACAAAAAAAAACTTGGTAATAATATCTGTATGTTTTTACCAAGAAAAAATAATGTTTTAAGAACTTGTAACTTGTAAAACAAGCATTGCGAAAAACAATATAGAATGGAACTTGGAGCTCATAGAAATTAGGCTGGATTTTAATAGTTCGAGGAAAAACAAACAAATAAAAGAGATGATTTGACGAGTGACTGATCAAAAATATGGCAGACTGTCCGTACTTTCCAACTTGCCTATCTTGTGGAGTCAATGCAATAAATTATCCCATTCCAATCTCAAGTCCATATCCAATACACTCTTCTTCACGCATTCTTCGCTATTTGGGTCATTTCAGATTGGATTGTTGTGTGAATTTAGAGTTTATATGTGCGGACTGTTATTTTCATATCACCAATCAAAGTCTTTACAACTTGCTATATTTGATCATCTTAACTGGATCGATAAATCACACAACAATTAGTTAAACAACGTGGTATTCTAATAATCAGTGATAGGGAAAATTCTATACAATTACCTGAACTAATTTTTATTTGGCATAATAATACATAAGTTGTTTTGGCTTCTTATCTAATACACAACCATTTTTTTTCATACCCAATTAATACGTAAAATTATGTTTAAATTACAAGTTACACCGCTAAACTAACGATGTTAAACCTATTTTTTCGTTAAAGTGTCGTAAGTTTTAGCAAGAAAAAGTTTCCAAAAATATATGATCTAATTTTCATTTGATATAAAAATACATAACTTATTTTGGTTCTATGTTTGATACACAATCTAATTTTTGATACCCGGTTAATATTTGAACTTTGGAAATCTATTATATTAAAATAGAAGTCATGACTTATAATTCATTTGTGATTTTTAATAAAATGGACTATAACTAGAATTAGTCACATGATATTTTCAATCATCATTAATCTTTATATTAAATAAAATATAATACATTATTCATCATTAATAATCTTAATATTATATAAAAAACAATAACTTCCCTATATTTTAGGGATTTCATAAATAAGAATAACAGTATATGAAATTCAACTTATATTTAAATCATATTTATATATATCTATATATATATGTATCAAAATTTTGAAAAAACTGTTTATAAATATTTTAACACAACTGTTTATATATATATATATATATATATATATATATATATATATATAACTAAAACATTAATTAAATTCTTTATAATATTAATATATGAATTTATAAATTAAATTTTTTTAACTATCTTATTTAGTGAAATATAACATTATCTTTGCAGATGATAGTATTTTAATACTCTACCAAATTCTATTTCTATTTATTATTTATTTATTCAGTAATTAGATACTAATATAACAAATAAAAAAATAAATAAACGAATACATGTGAAAGTTTGAAATCTATTTGATGAAAAAAATATACTCTAATATTATTATGTTGGTTTTTTAAAATCAGTTAATACCATTTATTATTAATAATAATATAACTTATATATAACATGAATAATATAATTTGTTTCCTAATAAACCAGAAACATAACCACAACATCTTTTGATATCTTTTCATTTCAAAAAATCAAAAAATCTGTTTTAGAAGATTTTAAAAAGATCTTAATTTTCAAACTTATATGTAAATATTTTCACTAATTTTGTAGTTAGTTTTGAAATATAATTTAACATTAATATATTCAGTTAAAATGAAATATAAATATTCTATTATATTTTTATCTATTATATAATCACAATCAATCATATTAAAATTTATTATCTGATTTAAATATTTTAACAATATCATAAGTTTTTCAAATTTCGTAATTAGAATTGAACTATATAATTATTATGCATTAATAAGTATATTTTTATTGTTTACAATCCGTCACATATTAATTTGTTTAATAAATTAAAATAAATACAATAAGATAAATATATAATAAGAGACAAAAAATACATGTGACAGTTTTAAAAAATTGATTATTTACAACATGTAAACTATAAGTTATTATATTTGAAATACATTAAAATTAAAAATGTATACCATTATTAATTTAAAATAAATAAATATATATATAATTAAAAATAACACCCGCACGGTTGTGCGGGTCTAGATCTAGTACTACAATTAAAATAAACTAATAGAAAGTGATGAAAATAAAAGTTCATTACATTGGATACATATCAGAAACTAATGTATATTCAAACAAACAAAAAGAGCTGAAAATAAAACGAGCATTGGATTTCCTTTCAAACGGTTTCTTCTTTGGTTGGTACTTGCAATTCCTATTCTAGAGTGGAATACAAATGTCACAGAAGCCCTAGCCGCCTCGCTCAACTTTTCAGATCTTCTACCTTCCTAGGTGGTCTGGCTTTGCCGCCGCCAAGGGAGGATCTTCGTCCTATTTCCTCCTCTTTCTTAAGGTGTTTCTTGTTTATGTATGATAAACGAGAAATAGTTTTGTCAGGGTATGAGTCGTCGTTTGTCTCGGTTGTATGAATTTCCGTTGGTTGTTTCTGAGATGTGTATGGCGTCGTATTGCTCTCTGTTTTTGATATGTGGTTGTTTCTTCGAACTTTCTTTCGTTTTGAAAGCTTTGGGTGGTGTTTACTCTTTGGAAAATTATCATCGTCGTTGTAACAGGTTGTTTGTGCTCTTGAGCACGGGACTGAAAGATGAATCTTCCAGCTCTGTGATTATGGTGTTCAGATTTGATGTGATGTGGCAAACTGTGTTTGCGGAACCTCTCTCCGAATCTGGTCTCTATGTTTGAGGTTATGTTTGCTCCCTTGCCTCGGTTCCACCGGCTCGGGTCCGTATATCCTTTGTTTTTAGCTAACATACACTGTCAAACAAAAAAATCTTGAAAAAACTTTACGAATAATACACAAATTCACTTTTAATATATTTTTCGATGTAGACTTTATATTAAGTCTATGAAAATGTAGACGTTCATTTCAACTTACAAAAGTAGACGGTCAAATAGGTCTATTCTTTGGATTAGTTTTTGCAATTGTAAATTTTACGGGTTACTTTTTTTATTTGAAAAAGTTGTGATTTTATACAAGTAGACTTCAGTCTACAACATTGAAAATGTTAGTTTTCGTTATTGACCAGAATTTATTCAGGATTTGACTTTCGGAAATAGACTTCATATGCAGTCTACATGTTTTAATTTTTTTAAAAGACGTTTGTTTTGAAATTGACCATGTTTAACTTTCTACGAGTAGATTGAAATGAACGTCTACAGTTTTGCAGACTTCACATAAAGTCTACCCTCAAAACCAACGCGTTAGTTTTGCATTTGACCAAAATAAATAAATAGACTTCACGCGCAGTCTACATTGTTTTTTCAAGATGAGAAGACTGCATTTGAAGTCTACAATTTAATAAACGTTTGATTAATTTTTTTAAAAAATTAGTCAAACACAAAACTAACATATTCAACGAAGTCAAAGTTTTGGCCAAATGCAAAACGGACCTTAAGTAGACATCTTTGGCAGTCTACATTTTGTAGACTTCACCGGAAGTCTACTATGAGAAGTCAAAAGTTTGGTAAAATGCAAAACTAACATCTTTTACGTTGTTGTCTTGGTAGGTTTACGTAATTTTTTTTTTGTTGTCAAAGGTAAAAACGTAAACTACTGGAGAAGCATGTATTACAAAAAAAAAATTATTTGGTCAATTGCAAAACTGACTTGTGCGTTGACAAGTAGACTGAATCGTACGTCTACACAAAGGAGTAGACATATAAAACAGTCTACTATCGTGTCACAGATCTGAAAAATGGCATATAAAACGGTTACCTTTTTCCGGTGTAAATCTCGTTTCTAATCTTTTCAACCATCCAAACTCTAAATATGAGCAAAAAGAAGCATCTTTGATGATTTACAAATGAAGATGCTCAAAAATATGAAGTTTGTGATTATGAAAATGAAAGTGATAAGAACTTTTTAGATGGAAATGTAGAGGAAATGAGAGGAAATAAAGACTTGTTTGTTTAGAATGAGAAAAAAGTGGTTGAAAAATAAATTCTTGAGCTTTAAGAGGTCAGAAATGGTGGTTGAAAATATTGATGATAATGACATAATTGTAAATAAAAAAAAAGTGTTTAGGGTTTATTGGTTTTTTGTTATTTTTGAAATTGATACACATATAAATAACAATGGAAATTTTATAAATAATTCAAAAACTTAGGGATAGTATGGAAAATCTATTTACTAAATTTTCTATTAATTTTTATTGTTAATTAGATCATTGTCAGTAAGAAAAAAAAGTTTGATAAAAAAAATTTCTATTAATTTTTCTATTTCAAACTTAGTAATATTTCAAAATTGATTTACTTCCCACCTATATTTAGATTTAAACTTATATTACTTTCACAAATCACAATAAAATTTACAAAAAAAATAGAATATTACCCCTTTTTTTGTGAAAGCACATATAATAATGTTACATGAGTATTTCTTTAATTGCTTGATACAACTCAACTTTTTTTTATTATCCTTACTAAATCTTATGATGCGGTCATAATTTTTGTAAATTATGATGCTATTGTTACACATGAGTATGTGTTAACATGATGAATATGTAGGTAATTGTACATATGAGATATAACGGTTTTTTTAAAAAAAAAAAAATCTCCAATATTGAATGAATTAAAAAGAAAAATTTATAGTAAAAAGAAATTAGATTTTATTGTAAAAAACTTAAATAGTATAAAATTATAGAGTCCTATAAAAATAAGAAATAGTTTTATGATAATATTAAATAAAAACTAATTATAAAATAAGTGCTTTTCCTTTTAAAAGTTTAAAGAAAATAGAATTGTGAAAAATAGTTTTCTAATAAATAACTAAGCATATTTTATATAGATAATTTTCTGTTTAAATATTATAAACCAAAATAAACTTCTTCAACTATCTCACTTGATATGAATGTGACATGTGTCAATAAAAAAATATATTGTGCATCATGTCAATAAAGACCTGTCTTTCGAATAGCTTATTTTTGGAAAATAATAACTTTCTTTTTCTAAAAATATAAATAAAAGAAATTTTCAAAATAATCTTTTTCTTTTTAAATCGTAACCAAAAAGGAATTTTAAAAACAAAATTTCTGACCAAAGAGAACTGTAAAAGCTTTTTAAATAGTATTTATTATTTCTATGAATTTAATGATAAACATGATACTAAAATTATATAATCAAAACAAAATTTGAAAAAATATTCGTGATATTGAAAAAAAAATTAATTAAAATCGTTAATATTGACTGGAATTAAAAATTTCATAGTAATTTTATTTGTTTAAATCCTATACAAAATATAATTGTAAAATGTAATGTACATTTAATATTTCTTTTCTTAAATAGTAAGAAAAAAGTAAAATAATATATTATAGCAATTTTCTAAATACTTCTTAACAAAAGAGTTTTTTTTATCATATCTTCATGTCCTAACTAAAAAAAATTGTGAAAACAATTTGATGATAGTTTTAAAATTATGTAGTAGTAACTTGTGAAATAAAAGTGAAATAAATTTTAAAATAGCAATCATAAAATTATGTAGTAGTAACTTCAAATTATTATTTGATATTAAATTAAATTTCTGAGACTCTAAACAGAATATAATTGTACAAGATTATATGGTAGTTTTTTTTAAAAAAAAATTATAGAAAAAGAGAGATTTATAAAATAGAATATTATTCATTTTTAAAGCTTAACAAATATCTTTTTAGAAAATTATTTAATAGTAATTTTCAAGAAGACTTTGATGACAAACATGATACTAATACTATTCTCTCCAGTCCCAAAATAAGTGAGTTTTAAGGTTTTTTGCACGTTGATTAAGAAACTACAAAATTTTATTTCATTTTTTTCGTTTGTCTAAAAACAACAATGATTAAAGTAATTTCAACCAATAAACAATCATATTACAAAATATAAATAATTAAAAATATTAAAATACATTTAAAATTTTACTTAAAAATTTGAAAACATCACTTAAAATAAGAAATTTTTTTTTTTTTAAAACTCCACATAAAGTGGGACGGAGAGAGTATTTAACTAACAAAACCCAAAATTAGAAAGTTTCGGTGATTGATCTTTATATATGTATGGTCATACGAAATCAAACGCATTTGATGTAGATTATCATGTTTAGTCATGAAACATAGATTAGTATTGTTAGCGTAAGAGTTTTTATATATTTTTGGTCAAAAACAAAACAAGTTTCATCGTCATTGTATAACACTTTAGTTAAATGGTGGTTGATATTTATGTAAATGATAAAAATGCACAAATGTTTTTTCCAAAGATCTTAAAATGACTATACAAACTTCACTAAACGACCCAAAAATTAGAACATACTTAAATTCAGAAGAATAACATATAAATTAATACAAAAATTAAATTAGTAAATAAAAAAATGTATGATGTTGTCATCGACAGATTAGTCTTATTTTAATTTAACTGTAATTTTTAATACCGGTTGGATTCGGTTTAAATTAATAGGTTGAACTTATAGGTATATATATTTTCTGTAGCCCTTAATACAAAGTAACTATTCAGCCATGTACTATGATTATCAAAGTACAAATATTTACTAGATATTATGTGGGAAGATGATTTATTATTTCTAAGATAAATCTCACACAACATAAAAAAAATCCTAAAACTATAATAAATTATTTAATTTTATGTTTTTTATTCATCAAATAAAATCCTTGCGTTGCACGCACCCATATATCTAGAGAAATATTTTTTTTTTTTGAATAAATCTAGAGAAATAAATAAGTGTTCAACTAGTCCCGTCATTATTCGTAATAAAAGAAGCCTCAAACTTATTGGGCTTAATAGATTGCTCTCGAGTATAAGCCCAGAAATACCGAAAGAGCCCTACAAGAAAGATTTATTATTTGCATGTTGGGTTTATGTGAGAGGCAGAGCATCAAAGGAGTGGAGAACTTGTTCCAACAGAACTCTCGTGCATGAATCCAATGGATTCTCTAGACTGTCTGAATGAACAACGTTTAGTATATAAAGCTTCCGAGAGCTCACAAACACAGCTGAGAAAACCCTTTTGACCCCTCCTTTCGTGCTGTTAATTTTATACTCAAATTCATACACTTTTCCTTGTCCTTGTCCTAACCTCTCTCCTACTGATACAACTTCTGCTTTCTTTGTGCTTTCCTGATTCGAACAATTAATCAAATTACAAAAAGAAAAGAAAAACTTGTATCTCAAAGCTTTTCTTTTTGGTCTTTTTATTTCATCATTACCTTTCGCTTCTTTGCATTGATGAGCTTATCAGCTACAAATTGAGGAGTACCAAAGTCGTCAAGACACTTTATTCGGACATGACTCACCACAACTCCTATACTGTTGCTTCGTTTCTCTGGTTCTTCAAACAGAACACTGGCTCCAGGTTTCTCCACCTTTGATTATTCATATTAATCAGCCACAAGGGTGTTATCATGTTATCAGTAAATCAGCATTTGGAATACGTAATTCGAATTAACCTTAGTCCAAGAAGAGGGTACGAGAAGAGTGAAGCCATCTTTCGAATCAGTGTATCTTTGAAGATCTCCTGATTCTGCCATAGATTTAGCCTTATCCAACAAGAATCCACCATTGAACAAGAGCGTGAGAATCGAGAGATTCAAGTGTCTCTTGCTGAAACTGATGCCAACGGTGGATGAAGGAGTTTGAGTAAAGCAGATGAAGGTTTGGATCTTTTGATGAGAAGAGGAAAAAGATGACAATAGAGAAAGCTTGGGAGGAGGAGAGAAATTATGGGAGGAACTCAAGGAAGCTAAGAAGCGTGACGACCACATTTTGATTTCCTTCACCTTATCACATATTGCCGCGCGTTATTCCCAATTTTTCTTAGTGGACAACCTAAAAAAGATTAAACCTATATTATAAAAGATCTGATTTGCTTCAATTTAGGCAGCATAACCAACACAACTAGAAAAATCAAAGAAATGACAACAAATATTGATCATGATCTTTGTGTGATATATACAAATATATAAAGAATAAAAACGTGGTTTTAGTTATTTGAAATATTTTTAGTTCCTATTGCCTTCTTTTTTTCATTTTTCAGCTTCTTTTTAAAAACAATGATTTAAATTCAGAATCAAAAACAAATTTTTGTATATAACAAGTTATATTTTTGAAAAATTAATATGTATTTATATAAAAAAATATAATCTGATGATAAAAATGAAATTATATACTATAAACACAATATAATATTTATATGAATAGTTTTGTACTAAATGATCATTGCATTCAAATACAAATCAATTTTGTATGCAGTATACTATACCCAATATAGTATATACTTTTTCTTTATTTAATTATTTTTTTCTGCTTTAGAAAGTGATTTAAATATATTGTCTACGTAACACAAAATTTTGATTATAGCATGTTTATATAATTTATATTCTCTCTATCTTTTTTCTTTGATCTTTTGTTTCTCTTTCTATTATACTGTCATTTCTTTTTGTTTTCACCTCCATTGTGCGGATGTGACACAAGCAAAAAAAAAAGAAGAAGTAAATTTTGTATTTTACTCAAATTTGGACAAACTTTTGGGGAAGAGTACTCCTCGGAAAATACTACCTAACAAAAGCTTTCTTGCTTACCCTGTCAGATCAGCCTGCTCCCATGGTTGGGGAACGATCATGCTAGGTATAGACATCACCTTAAAGAACTAAGGCTGAGCTGTGGGAAATGGTACCAGTATCAACCTTTGGGATACGCCTTGGCTAATATGTTCTTCTCAAATCCGGCCAATTGGACCAGTGCGTGAGATGTATAAAGATCTAACGGTTTCTGCCATGTTCCTCGCTGAGACGAATGAATGGAACCTAGAAAAGAACGAATGGAACAAAGAACATATGATTTATGGACTTCTCAGGTGATCCACATCGTGCGCAAATTGTATCTTCCTATATTTTTTTCGTCCTTATTTTTTTCTTAACAGCTACACATCATTAATACCAGATTCTATAAAAAATGTTTTATCTTAAATGGGTAGCTTACTTTTCAGTAGCTAGTTTTCAGCAGAATGACGAAGAACCATTATTCTTTCTTTATCCGGATACACCTGTTTTACTTGGTATCTCGATTTAACTAGATATTGCTGAATGTTTGTAAGATGTCAACAATCCCAATATTTTGTATTTATATAATTTACATATTTAATATAAATACAAAATTAAATAATATCCCTTATATACTGAAGTACAAGTCACATAACCAACAAATTTTTGACACATGGAATTTGTATAACAATTTTTAAAACAGATGAAAATATAGAAAATTTCAAACGTAAATAACCTGTTTAGTCTATTAGTTAATTTTTTATATGTAATAAAGGTTTTCAGTATTTTGACACGATATCCATGATCCCACTACTTTGAAACCGCTAAATTAACCTTTCTAGATAAATGCCATCTATTAGTTCCATCTCTACTTGCATTCAGAAATAATAAATTCTTAAATCTTTTGGAATGGCTCCATTGATCTCTCCAAAATTTCAACTTCTACAGACGAAGGCTGTAACTGGTAAAATATTTTGGAATTGGTGGAATTAAAATTTATGGAATGTTAGGAATGGGATACAGCAAAAAATGGAATAGAATTCATTCCATTCATTCATGATCAAATTTGTTGTGGAATGATTCTCTTTGTATTTTAGTCATTTATTTTTGGAATTGGTGGAATGAGTATTCCATTTCATTCCTTGCAAATGGTGAAAAAAATTATGGAATTAATGGAATAAGCCATTCCACATCATTCCATTCCAAAAATTAACAATCCAGTTACAGCCGAAACCATTTGAAGTTTTGATCCAAACCGAAATTGTTTCTGGTCCAACAGTTGCCTAATAGTTTTCAAAAGAATTTCTTCTTTCATCGAAATGAGAAAAAAGAACATCAATATGCTACGGATTGATATTGAAGTTGAAAGATAAAGCTGAAAGTCCAGGTAAGTGAAAACTATAAACGCTCAAACTCTTTATGCTTAAATAACTTTTTCATTAACCGTGTTCTCTTCTAAGCTACTTATAACTTTCGTAATCTTTTTCTGTACTTATATACATTGGCAAAAGCTACAAACTGTGGTGAAAAAGATACAGGTAAATAAAATATTCTATAATTTATAAACTATTATATTATTAATTTACTTGTATATAATATAGTTAGAAATAACATATAAATTTATATGTATTTTATTTATGGAAAATCATTTACGTTAATTATGTTATATAAATAATTTTGCACTCAAATTAAAAATTTTGAAAATATTTCTATATTTATACTTGCTATTTTTAATATGTATGAATTACGATGTTGCACATTTTCTACTTTCAGTTACTAAATATATAAATTATATTGTATTGTTACATAACTATTTTATAGGTAAAAAAATAGTATAAATAAATATTATTGTATTTTAAAATTACTAGTATATATTATATAAATATAATAAAATATACATTTACCGTAGGAATGGAAAAAAAGGTAAAAGGTTTATTTTTGTCAAAATATTTTGTGTGGCCATAGTGATAGTAAATAGTGTTATTAATAAAATATAAGTAAACATTTTTTGAATTAATTTAATTTATGAATATGCTTTTTATTCGGTTATTGTTTTTTCAAAAAAAAGAATTAATTTAATTTATAGAAAACCATCTATTGGCTAGAAGAAAGAAACAATTGATGAACAATTTCGAAAGATGTGTGGACTGAACATTGGAAACTACGTTGATGCAGAAAAAAAAACAAAAAAAGTTACTGTTTGTACAGTTTTGTGTCTACCATTCAAACTCTAAATATGTACATACGGTAATTTAGAGTCACAGTTAACCAGCAATGTCTAATGCCTACAGCCATCCTGTCTGCACCGGTTTGGTTAATTTCTACCGAGGCACATTATGATTTCCATGAACCCAAAATCGAAATTACATGTAACCACAATATCGCTCGAAACAAAATTGTTGCTCCTATAAACGAAGCCTTCTACAAATTTTTAAAAAGAACTGTTTTTGTTTTCCAAACAAAGAACCGTTGTTGATTAATTTGCTAGTGCGGAACATATCTTGATCTCTTGTTTTCCTTCCTCCATACAAACATTAGTTTCGATCACTCTTTTTTGTTCATCATCGACTCTTGTCTCTGTCACATTACACTGCTTTCCCCTATGATTCGGATCATAGTTGCAAGAAGCCAAGTGATCCAAAGCCATTACTACATCAGATATCACCGGTCTCATACCAGGCTGATCTTGAACACACATTGCAGCTATCGCAAGTGCTTGATACAATCCTCTAACCGGATATTCTCCTTCCATCAACGGATCAACCATTTTCTTGAAGTTCTTCCTATCTTTAAACAACGGACGCGCCTGTAAAATCACATTAAAACGTGTGAATTAAGCTAACTAGAAATTAAAAAAAAAAGGAGACAATTTATAAAGTTAGAAACATTTTCTCATTACCCATCCAACTAGAGTCTGGTCTTTACGCGCTTTTGTTTTGTAAATCGCCTTCATTCCAGTGATAAGCTCCAAGAGAACAACACCGAAACTGAAGATATCTGATTTGAATGTGAGTTGACCCGTCATTGCGTACTCAGGAGCACAGTATCCGTATGTTCCCATAACCCTTGTGGAAACATGTGTTGCGCCCCCGCTTGGTCCAACTTTAGCTAACCCAAAGTCAGAGAGTTTCGGGTGAAAGTCTTCACCAAGCAGGATGTTTGAACATTTAAGATCACGGTAGATCACAGGAGGCTTCATTGTATCGTGAAGATATTCCAAACCTCTCGCAGCACCAGCCGCTATTTTCATCCGGGTGTTCCAAGAAAGTGGGGTCTTACCATTAGGACGATCTAACGACCAAACAAAAAAAAAGTCAGAACAATCAACATCACATAAAAAAAAAAAGCAGTGCCAAGCTTGGTTTGAAATGGCGCATGGCGAGGTAAGGCAATGAGGGTCTCGCCTCTCGCCTTGCACCATGGCGACACAAAGCGATCGCTTTGTGTTTGAAGCCAATAACAGTAACTAACATCATTTTACTATACGCAATGTTCAAGCATCAAAAACCATTATGAAAAACCTTGTAAGGCTCTTATTTAGAAGGTCAGATTAGGGTTTGGATATAAATTCTATATGATGCCGAAGGTTCAATCACAAACTTAGATTGGTTTAATAACCTAATTATGCACAAACCAACTTGGTTTAGCTTAAATTCAATAAGGCAACGCTTTGGTCGCCATAGAGGTTACTAAGAAAGCGCTCAAAGCGATCGCTTTGTGTATGTTGCCTTGCCTTGAGGTCTCAAGTCAATGAGGACATCGCAAGACCTCGCTTTGCGCCATGGCGACCAAAGCGAGCGCTTTTTTAAACCAAGGTGCCAAGATAGAGCAACTGAATAATAAAACATACCATGGAGGTGATCTTCAAGAGAGCCTAGAGGCATGTACTCGTAGACCAATAGTCTCTGAGCACCTTGTGCGCAAAACCCTATAAGCTTTACAAGATTGGGATGGTCAGCGAGACTTAGCGTCATCACTTCCACCACGAACTCTCTAATCCCTTGAGCACCATTTCGATCAAGTTGCTTAATTGCCACAACCTATATATATATATCAAATAACCATTTAATAATAAAAAAAACCTCTGACTGATTTGTTTGGATCAAGAAAAACGTATATATACCTGATTGATTCTCTCAATGAGACCCTTGTATACTTTTCCGAAACCTCCTTCACCTAGAAAACAATCAGACCTGAAGTTTCCTGAAGAGACAGAGAGTTCTTCAAAGGTAAACGTCTCTGCTTTCTTCCCTGAAACTTCATCTTCCACATTTGAATCTTTTACGTCCAAAGAAAACTGATCCTCATCGGTTGTTACCTCCTTGTTTCCATCATCTCCACACGGACTACCTCCTAATCAAAATACAAACAAACACATCAATAAAAATTCACTAGACGATATATAACGTACACAAAACCGAATCATCTGTATCAAACGACGGAGAAAACGTAATTAATTACGTAACGTCAAAATCGATTCCAAAAACGGCAATGTAGCCTAAAAATCGAGATCATCTAAATAGCTAATGGAATCTCTGGATCGGTACCTGAGCTAGGTTGCGTATGCGAATCGCGATCTGCGCTTCGACGAACGCAGTTTGCGTCGATTTCGAGTTTATTGTGTTTGACGAAATCGTTGTCCTTCTTCTTCTTCGTCTCGGATCGTTTGCTTTTCCCCGCGAGGCCGAAGCATCCCATGGCTAAATCTTACGAAGATGGAAGAGATTGTGAAATTTTTGCTTATGGGGGAAGGAAAGGGAGGGAGGGGAAGGATTACGGTAAGAGAGAGAGAGAGGAAAGGGCAAAAGTGAGGGAGAGAGAAACTTTGGTTTTTGAAGTTTTATACATTATGGGTGTGGATCGTGTGCGGCAAGGTACACGGAAGGTTAAAATATACCGTAGGGGTTTATTTATTAATAGGAACTATTAATAAGGTGTGTTAAGTTAATTACTGGGACTTCGGTTGAGTTAGTAAGATCTGTCTATGTGGGGTCAACCTTTTTGTTTTGCTACCCTTTGTTTTATGAGTTGACTTAGCCCTTTCATTTCTTGTAAAATTTGGTTTTGAATACTTTTTGTATTTACATAATTGATATAGAATTTAGGATCGATTCTAATAATTTTTCTTTTTTTGAAAGAATGTCAAATTTATTCTAATGAAAAAGTCATTTATACAATGTGTGTTAGTATGGTGCTGAGTTTAGGAATATGCGGAAATTATGAGAAGAAAGAAAGCTAAAGAGAAGTTAAATTTTTCATCTTGATGTAAACCACATGATCATTTTGTTGATGCAACTCTGGTTCTGACGAGTTTATCAATGTGACCTGATGAGGCTGCCCGCGTTCCGAGTTTACCAACAGAGAGCTGCTATCACTTATACTCCTAAAAGATACTTTGTGGATCAGAAACCGTTGCTAGTGCTGAGCATTTTATCCGTTAAATTTGATTCGATTTGTTATTCGTTTCGATTCGATCTAAAAAAATTCGGATATCCATTAACTTTCGAAACAAAACAAATACTAAAAATCAACATCCACTAATATCGAAACAAATCACAAATATTAAAATTTTGGAAAGTGGATATCCGATCTGATGCGGCAATATATACATACATGTATATCTTAATTATATTTAAAGTTTGAAATATATTAAAATATATAATTATTATTCTAACATATGATTTGACAAATTTTTTTCACACTATTACTAATATAAAAATATTACATAAAAATGAAAAAACAATTATGACAATTATAACTTTTTTTCAAGTTTTGTGTTATTATAATGATTAACTAAGTTTGATTCTTTTACAAATATGTAGAGAAGTTGAGCTTTTCATCTTAAAGTAAACCAAAAGATCATTTTGTTGATGCAACTTTGGTTCTGACGAGTTTATCAATGTAACTGATGAGGCTACCCGCGTTCCGAGTTTACCAACAGAGAGCTGCTATCACTTATACTCCTAAAAGATACTTTATGGATCAGAAACCGTTGCTAGTGCTGAGCATTTTGTCCGTTAAATTTGATCGATTCGTTATTCGTTTTGATTCGATCTGAAAATTTCGGATATCCATAAACTTTCAAAACAAAACAAATAATAATAATCGATATCCGTTAATATCGAAACAAATCACAAATATTAAAATTTTGGAAAGTAGATATCCGATCCGATGCAGCAATATATAAATACATGTATATCTTGATTATATTTAAAGTTTGAAATAGATTAAAATATATAATTATTATTCTAACAAATGATTTGACAAATTCTTTTCACATTATTACTAATATAAAAATGTTACATAAAAAGGGAGAAAAAAATTATGACAATTATAATTCTTTTAAGTTTTGTGTTATTATAATTGTTAACTAAGTTTGATTCTTTTACAAAATATGTAGATTCACTACTTATTTTTAATTTTTATCTATATCATGCAAAAATATATTTTACAAAATAATTTATTTATCGAATTTTTAAGATTATTTGTATTAATCCAAATATATGAGATATCCGTAAGTATTCATAAATATCCACGAATATCTAATCATTTTACGGATATCCATTTTTTCGAATATCCATTTTTCTCCGAAGCAAAGCAAATCGGTAAATTAGATATCTGTAACATACAAAGCAAATCATAAATACCTTCAAAAACTCGTATATCCGATTTGTGGTCAGGCCTAACCGT
This sequence comes from Hirschfeldia incana, assembly GCA_026261945.1. NCBI lineage: Eukaryota > Viridiplantae > Streptophyta > Magnoliopsida > Brassicales > Brassicaceae > Hirschfeldia > Hirschfeldia incana. The sequence continues at coordinate 10,114,906 of JABCMI010000009.1, forward strand.
TGCAGCTATATAACCCAAAGCGTAGAGCGATCATATATGATTTGTCATGTTAGTTGTAGGCAACAGAGCTTGTTAACCTCAGTGAGTGATCTCAAGCCCAATCATCTTTCCTCCTTTGGGTTACATACATCTTTCAGTCCTATCTTTGTTTTTCTTAGATTCAGCTCGGAGTCTGATCTAAGAAAATCTCAACATAATTGATAGATCTCTTTAATTCATTGTTTAGACAACCTGAAAGCTGACATCCAGAAGTTTGCGAGGTTCAGAATAACCGAAATGGTCAGCTGAAGGCTACCCACAAAAGATAGATCGATGGAGAACTGTCCATGAGCTAATACGTCGTCTGATTTTTTAATAAGAGGTTGATTGTTTGCAGATTTTAAAGTAGTTTTTGGCTTTTGTTTTTAGAAAACCCATTTTTAAAACAATCAAGATTTTAAAGTAATAGATTCCCTATAATCTAGGGAAACTAGTTTTTTCAAGTAAAAACCAAAATCTAAGTTCTGATGGGTTTTTCCAAAGCCAACAAAAGTTTTTTAATTTTTTTTTTCAATTTAAACTTTTGCTATATTTATGCACTAATACATGGAAAAAAAGAAAACAATAACTAGTATAAGAAATCTGCTCTAGTAAAATCCGTTGTTTAATAATATAATACACCAATAATTTCTATTAAGAACATTTTTAATACATGTCAATAAAATAATATTTGTTATTTAAGTTTATTTTTGTATAAAGTTTATATGTTTTGTCGATAATCTACTTTTTCTTAAAAACCAAAACCTGCATTCTATTTTTGACCCAACGACCAAAAATTATTTTCCTTAAAAAAAGTTTCAATAATTTTCTTATATTTTTGTGACATAATATAGAAAAATTAATTAAAGTTTTAAGTCTCAATATATTGTAAATTTATTACACTTTAATTTATTTTTGTATTTTAAAAATTTAGCTACTAAATTTTATATACAACGATTGAATATAATATAAAAATACAATCACATATAAAAACATTTGTCTACACAGATAATTATTTTTTCATTTTAAAATAGATTTATGCCACAAATAAGTGTATTATTTTGATAGTTTTTTTTGTATTTATATTTTTGTTTTAAATAATTATATTTTAAAATGTATATGCGTTTTGATGACAGTATTTGTTTCTTTTATTATTTGAAATAAATATTTTACTAATATTCTTATTTTATTAATTTTAAAGGAAAAACCAAAAGCTAAAATAAAAATCTAAAACAAACAATCAAGTTTTTCAAAAAACTAAAATCTACTGCAAAATCAAAAACCAAAAATCAGAAACTAAAATCTAAAAACCAAAAACCAAAAGCCAAAAACTAGAAACTAAAATCTAAAAACTAGTAAAACAATCATCACCTAAGAGATCTTCTTATGTGGTGGATTACCATTTGGTGTTCTGATGTAGTTAGTAGCCCACAAGTGGTATTGGTAAATCACAAATAGCCTTTACTTTTTTTTTTTGATCTCTGAGATATCATGGAGATACTGATGTATATGTATTTAGACTATCTTTAGCTTTCCTTTTACAATCTTTGCCTCACATATGGTTGGAGTAGATGTTCGCGTGATATACATAGATGTTCGTGCTCAAGAAGGTAAACCGATTTGATTCTGCAAGACCAAGTAAAGCTTCTAATTATTGATAGTATGACAGCTCCTCTTTCAGGGTTAGTCTAGTTTCTGCTTCCTCCTGATAATTTTCATCCATTTTTGTTCCCTTGATGATCTTAGTGATTGATTTTCAAAGGGGAATTAATAGAGCTTAGAGAAAGCATAAGTTGGACTTGGCTTGGCATATATCTTCCTTGACGTATGAATACGTAGTCTTGTTTTAACTCAAAAGTTTGGTTTGTATCTTCACGGAAAACAGCCGATTCTGTGAATTAGAATCATATTGTCTAATCCTTTATATATTAATCTTGGAGCGTTACAATATATTTTTGTATACACGTGTTATCACTCATCACTATGACGATTCTTAGAATTTTTAGAAATATAAGTGGGTTCATAAAAATATATGTTATATTTTTAATTAAACTAACTAGCAAATTAAAAGTTACGCAATTGCCTTAAATAAATTATTTTCCTAATTAAAAGTTACGAAATTACCTAATATGAAGTATATGAAAATTAATGATTATGAATCATATATATATATATAAATTTATAACGATTGTGTATCCTTTTTTTAGTTTTATATTATTAAATTAAATTAAACAATCACATTAATTATGTAATAAAAATATTAAATTTTTTATATGTTGTATTTTGAATTTTTAAAAATGACTATAAATTACTAAAAATAGTAAAAATCTCACTGCAATGTCGGGAGATCCATGCCTCTTTAGAGACAGTTTTCAACCGGTCTTGAAATACTTTTGTTGGGTTTTTCATTGTTGATGAATTTGATTTTTGTGTGTTCTATCGACCGCAGACTCTAGGATTACAAGTGAAGATTTGATTCATAGATATGTATCTAAAGTGGAACTAATTCTTACATATGTTTATTTTTTAAATTAACATTTATGTGATTCACGAAAAGTCATAGAATGAGTTGAAAAACTAAACAAAACTAATATCAGTGAAACCGAAACGAGAATAAAAGCACAATTTTATAGAGATGAAATCACTTATGGAGAGTAAAGAGTAAAAATATCGAGACTAGAAAACCTAATCCACTTTCGTCATTTTATAACCGATATCGACTATATGATTTCGGTGATTTGCATCAGCCGCAAAACTTAATTTCTTTTGTGCATATGAAGTCTTTACCATAATTAAAATGAGTTATAATACGTTAATTTTTTTAACAACGAGAAACCAACATTTGTATTTGTCATTTAACAAATCGATAAAAATTATAATCTTATAAAATTTTAAAATCATTTAATAAACAAACATTAGTATAAAAAATTTACTCCGCACGTGCGCCAACGTTATCAGCTAGTCAATAATTATTTGACTATGCGATTCGATACCTGAACAAATAACAGATTTGACTTTAAAACCGGAACTAAGAATAAAAAAGCTTTGAAGTACCTCTTCCAGACATCGTGTCACATAAATGGTAATCTTTGTTGGAGACATGCTGACATGGAATAAATGATGTCGTTTAAACCAGTGAAAAACCACGACGGAAGTCTCCATTACTCTCACAAATAGAGGCACTGCAATGAGCTATAGATAATATGCTTCTGTATTTTACATGTCAGAACTTTAGAACGGACTGTTAGAATTTGGCCGCTATGATTAAAGAACCTTATGCTTGACCTTACTTTTCAAAAGAATTGGAGAAGATAGAGATTTTGCAGATATGTTTTTCGGACTTCAAAATAATTCATATTTCACGAGAGCAAAACTAGATTGTTGGTTCCTTAGCTAGGATAGCAAGGTCTTTTTATCGAGATTTTTATTTCGTAGGTTGTTCTATTCCAGTCTGATTGCACAGACAACTTCAAATTTCAAATTTGAGTAATAGAATAGTCGTTTTTGTTAAAAAATAGAGTCTCTTAGTATAGAATCATTGTTTAGATGAGCAAATATAATATATATATATTATTAAAACAGAATCACACTAATTTAACTATAATATTTTTGATAACTTTTCATTTTAAATATATATATATATATATATACTTTTAATTTTTTAACAAAATCTGTGGAATAAAGATTATTCGTAATCTTATCAAAAAGTATTTCTATAAAATGATTAGTAATAAAAATTAAGACTATTTTCCTCGAACACCATATTTTTAAAATTTTGTCACCAAAAGAGTCATCTAAGAGGAAAATGACCACAAGAGGTAACTCGAAAAAGGTAAAAAACAATTCTAACCTTTGCCTTATATATATATATATACACAATCAAATTAAAAGGAATAAAATATTAAACAAAAATCTAGTAGTTTCAAATTATATATTTATAAATTTGAACTTTTAGACGAAAATTTTGAATCTTGCTTTAATATTTTTATTCTTTCAAATTTCTTTTTGAAATCTGAAAATACTTTTTGAAGCTATTTAAAAAATATATATTTTCAACTTTACTGACTCAACCGCGAACCGATCCATCTCAGCATGTTACTGTTTTTTCAGTTTCTCGTTAATTATGATATTACACTGATGAGAAGTATTACATAGACGATTGTACGACCGGAAATTATACCACCTTATGAGAATATACGTTTTATTGCACCATTCTGAGCCGTCCTATGAGATCTATGTCTGATGATTCGCCATGCATCATGCTGAAAAATTTCTTGTAACAATTTTCTCCACAATCTTCATAATTTGCATTTTTGTTCTTGTTGTGCCAGTGTTTGGAGTCACTATAACAGTATTTTCCGTTTTGGTTATTGTCAGTATTAGAATATCTCTGAAATACACTCTATAACTTCAAATATAAAATTTTAACTTTAAAAAGAAATTTCAAGATTTTAAATTTTAGTAGTGAAACATCAAATATAAAGTATCACTACCCAAAACTTAAATTTATGTTTCACATTTTTATTTACATTTTGGTCCGTACAGTTACATATTACATTTGATTCTTCTTAGATATTTTGTTTTTTATCATTTTAATATTTAAAAAAAAATATATCTCATAATATTTCATATTTGTTTCATAAATTTAAGTTTTACACTTAAAACTAAATAAAAACCTTAAAATAAGACTTAAAATATTTTAAAGCTAGATTCATACAACAACAATAATACAAAAGAAAATTAACAAATGCACTAATTGATCATATATTTTACTCATAATTTAGTATTTAGACATGTATTTGATGTAAAATTTTATATTTTCGTGTAGTTGTTTATTAATTAATAATGATGTAGTATTTTTATATATGTGCTAATTATTAATAAAGTTTTATGAATCTAAATTAATTATGTAGAACGAACATAGTATCAAATATAAGTATTTTTGAAGTTGAGTTTGAAGTTTTAGTTTTGGAGAAGAACATGTTTAAACTTTAAATATGAAGTTTTGCAAATTTCAAAATAGAATGTCTTTTTGGAGACACTCTTAGGCATGGGAATCTGGATACCCGTTCCTATTCAGATCAGATATTTTGGATTTGAGTTCTATTTTATAAATAGGTCATAGGTTTCATACTAGTAAATTTGTAAATATGGACCGGGATCAGATATAACTCATCGGTTTTGGGTCAGTTTTGTAACACATCCTATCACTCATAAAGTAACATTTATCGTTCAGACTCAGGTTATATTGGTTCGGATATACCTGAAGTAAAATCTAAATTTAAAAATCAAACATAAGAAATATATGCTTATTTATATAGAATGTAGTATTAAAGGTACTTATTTAAATTTTATGTGTTCCGTTTTATTTTCTATCTATTCAATATTCACTTTGCCTTCCTAGTATGCCTTTGTGAGTTATTAGTTTTCGCTTGTATCACAATATAATTTGTTTGCAAAATATAAGGCAAAACTTTAAACAGTTAAATATTATTTTAAAAAAGTAAAAAGAAAAATTTTAAATATAACTTATCTTTGGTCATTTTCTGTAGTTTAAATTAGAATACAAAAGTGGTTACCTTAAAAATTGTGTATTTAACCAGCACTACTTATAAATAAAAACAGAGATGTACTTAGTTGACAAAAAAGTTTATGAGATTCAGTATTTAAGTTTGATCCGTAAAATTGAATTGAAAATTGTGATTAGAGTGAAGATTATAAAAACATAGATTGAGAGAATGATGACTAAGAAAACATTTTTGTAAACAATCGTGGAGTCGAGATATAATATCTCTTTCCTAAACTATTAAATTAGCTCCATAGTTTGATGGTATTTAAGCGAAAGAGAGTCCGAGTTTAAACCATGGTAGGAAATTAATTATGAATCACTTGTAAAGATCTTTGTGAACTACAAACTATATGAAACACTTTTAGCCTTACTTTGAGAGATTTTTTTGCTGTTGGTTTTTTATTTAAAATGTACAGATGAATAATGAGGAGAGACTTTATTTAAATCAAAGAAGGAGAAATTTTCTTCTTAAAATCCTCTGTCTTATCATTTACGATATCTTGGACAAAAAAATGGAATGCATGTTGTTTTGAGATAACTATATATACACATTGTTCAGAAACATTTTGTTTTCTTTTTACACTGAAAAATTTATTCAATATTTTCTGCGTGCTTTTGTAATCTATGATGTTTTCAGTATGTAAGATTAATAAGATTTTGAGTTACAAAAAAAGAAAGGGTGCCAGCAAAAAGCTCCACCCCTCAAGTACATCATAATAGTAAAAGGAGGCAAAAGAAAAATAAAATCAAGAAAGGCCTGATACCAGTAGGTACCATAACAGATGGCCAGAAAAAGATAATGGTGAGAGAGCTAAATGAATTAACCATGTCGCATCTCTTCATTGAGCGTTTGTAAAAGCCATTGGGGACCACCTCTAGCAACGATTATCTCTCGTAACACTGTCTGCAATCTTAGTTGCAGGGGATGCTCCTTGAAATGTTTACGTGTGCAAAACGCCAAGATTCCAAGTCACGCAGCAGATTAAGAATCATAGAGGAGAGGTCCCATAGCCAAGCAAAGCTATCAGGGTTGAGAAATACCTCTCGCGCTTGTTCAAAATTAGCCTCGAAAGTAATGTTTTGTTCCGCTTCTCTGGTAGACATAATGCCAGAGTATTCTCTACGACTATGAAGCATCACTGAGCCATTCCTGTCTCTAAGTATCCATGCAGCTCCACTAGACGATGAGTTTTCAGCCCAAGATGCGCCTATATTGCATTTTTACAGTCCTCTGTTCCGGACGTTTCCAGGATGCAGATTGTGTCAACTCTCTGGTGCTCATAACAGAGACTGGAGTAGAGTAATTGACAGAGAACCAAATTTCTGCATCTTCCTTAGCACGTGCAAATATAGAAGCCGAATCGTACGTGGTTTTTTCAAACACCATAGCGTTTCTAGCTTTCCAGAGATGCCACGGGATCCATGGGAAAGGTTTCACTGTCTCAGCATCTTGTCTCTTACGTGTATTGATCACCACCAAGTGAAAGAGATTGAGAATACCGAACCTGGCGAGAAACCATGTGCTGGGAGGGGTATTCCGGACAGCGCCCAGGTCTCAGCTGCCGTGGGACATTGAAACAGAACATGACATATACTTTCTGAAGGCGCTCCACATGTCACACATGTTGGATCAACCGGTATGTGCCTCGACCGTCTCTCCTTAACTGCAAAAGCACCAGAAAGTGCTTTCCATAGAAACATTTTGTTTTGGCTTAGAAATAAGTGAAAAAATCTAAAACGTATATAGTCCAAAAAAGTTATTGGAATGGAGGCCCGCCATCAAAACCTGCCCCTGGCGACGTTGTGGCTCAACAAGCGCGAAGGAGATGGCTCTCTCTCCTCTAAGACTTTGAACAAAGATTAGTCTGATGCCATATGATGTGGGATTGTTGAGTTACACACTTAAAAAATTGTCAATGATTTGTTTTTTTTTTTCTTGATGAAATTTCATATTTATTGATCAGAGTAAAAGAATATATTTACAATCCTACTTGTTCAAAATTTAAAGAATGAGGAGCAATAAAACCACAACTTTCACATCATCTGCTGCGGGACCAAACCGTTGCGCTCAGGTCTTCAGCCTTGAGTTCGAGATTCAAACCACCTGCACATTAACCCTTGCGGCTGAGGCTTCCGGGTGTAATCAAGTGATGTAATTCTGTTTCTTATCGTTTTGTCAATCAACCTTGCTAGTTGGTCGACTGGCTTATAGATGTTGTTATGCTCCTTTCATTCCGCTCGCGCCAAAATAGTAAATTGTAACTTGCAATGCCAGCCTCAGAAGAATAAATGTAAGCCTGTCGTAGGAGTTTGCTAGTAATCATGTCAAGGTGATATCCGAATCAGGGTCTGGGTCTCTACCAAATAGACTCCCAGCAACCCGAAGCCAGTGCGTAAAAGTGTAAGGACAAGCGAAATCATTTCATCTCTCATTCGCTTGAACTTTGCTTTGAAATTTGAATATATCGGACTTCAGTGCTCGTTACAAGCTTTCCAACGAGCTATTAATCTCTCCACAACGACCAACAGTTTTGCCAGAAAGCTACGGGAAAAATCATACAAATTAGCATCTTAAACATGTCAAAAGCCATAGTTCCAACAATAACTAGTATGAAAGTGATTTGATTAATTGGTTGTTGTTTTTTCATGTTCTAGGATATGGTTTGTAACACCTTGATGCCATTATTTGATCATATACATTTGTTTGGTAAAATTTGTAAATATTATACAATTTTTGAATTTTGACATAGTTTACAGAGAATACAAGAAGCGGATTGCATAAACGAAACTAAACAAACAGACAAAAGCAACAGTGAATTGAAACCGAAGAAGAGCGACCAACCTAATAACTAGCTAAACAGCAAGACACTAAGACCAAACAGAGCCAGAAGGTCGGAGATAAATATCTGGTGGCCCCAAGTTACCGAGAGATAGGCGCCCTCAAACCTAGAAACTACGGCTCCTGCAGCTTCGAACAATCAGCCCAACACAACCAACTCGAAGAATCATAGAAAAGACCTACTACCAAACCAGACAGGCGTACCACCGACGGCACGAGAGAGAGCCTTCACGCGATGATGCCGTCACTCGAACGGCAAACCTGAAGATTGCCGTCTCCAAACCTGGCCTTCTTGCCCGTATAGACCCCTTGAACAGAAATCTCATATAGAGAAACCAACAAGAGGACCTACAAACTGAGAGCTAATTAATGGATCTACGAAGCCGAGATAGGTTCTTTCAATGGGTATGAATATCATCACTTAAGGAAATGAACATACATTTATACTGTAAAATTGAATAATCTAAAACTTAAATGCAAGTATTTTATGGTAATTGTTTGAACCTTAATCGTAACAATGTCATGATTGTTTTTTTTTTGGTAAACATGTTAAGTATTATTACCATTTTCGATTTGAGACAGAAGATTACATAAGAGACTAGTAGCGGATGATTAACTAAAAGAACAAGAAACTAATCTAAACAACACTCTAAAACTACACTAACCCACCCTTACCAACGACAAACGCACGGAGCAAGACTGGGAGACAAAGCTAGCAAGTTAAAGCGAAGCTGTCTCTGAGGCACAACAGCTCACAATAGGTGGTCGACATATCACACGGAGACACCGGACCCGGTAGAATGCGGCTTGCCCAGAGTCCGGTTCTGAAGGATGACCTCAACACAAAGTAGCCAAAGCGAACATTGACATCTTCACCAGTCAACTGCTAGCGAAGCAAACACGGCAGGCCAAACGAGACGATGAGCCGAAGGAAGAGCGATTATTCAGGAAGGAGATCTCGCCGGAAGTGCCACTCCACCGCACCTGAAACCAAGGATACAGACCAAACCAGCACCTTCCCCAAGAGAAAGGTCAGAGACAAGCCCTAGATCGAGCCTCCGACACCAGTTGAAACTGCACGCGCCGCCACAGAGCACAAGACCGCAGTTGACAAAGCCACAAATCCTAGCTCCACGCGCCACTACCACGGAGAACCCGAAGCAGATAACCTTAGACCGGAACCGATGGCCTCACCGGAAGAGACACCACGAGATCAACTAACAAGCCCTAGTAAACCAGGAGAGGGAAGAGAGCCAGGACCGAGGAAACACTCTCCCGAACTCGAAACCGAAGCCACCACTGGAACAGACCTGCGAGAAGCGCTCGCCCTAGCCGAGAAGGAGGAAAGAGGGGCGTAAAAGAAAGCGGCTGCCGTCTTCAACACTCAGATCTGGACCCCAGATCGAGCTTCCGCCACCTACAAACGACCAAAGAAACCCCGAGACCCCAGCTTTCTCAACCTCGCCGTGCCTCCAAAGACTAAGACCGTCAGATCTGAACCGCGGTGACGGCCAAGTCCCAGAACCACGAGCATATCGGTAGAGATGGAGCGAAGGTGAGAGGCGAGGAGGAGACAACACAAGAGCAAATGGGGTGGAGACCGACGACTAAACGCGCCGGCCGCCGAAAATCGATTCTAGATCTAGGTTTTTCTTATCTTTGGGGAGAGAGAGGAAACGAAAAAATCTCGTGTTAATTGTTTAATTTATGTTAAAACTCTTATAGGAAAATCAACAATGTCATGATTGTTGATGATCTCTACCAATCAATACTATTAATTTTCCACCTTGACCAGTTGATATAGGTTGTGTCCAACTAATTATTTTTAACTATCTATACTTTAAAAAATACAAACTGCATATATATTACGGATGTAACTACCACCCAGCACAATAATCGAACTAACTACCACTCAGCATAGTAATCAGGCTGGGCCAATCATTTATGTTAACTTCAGCGTAATAAAAGCACCATTGCTTCGAATTAATTATGAACATTTTAAAAATGGATGTAACCACCATTTGTTTCTCTGATATACTTATGGATTTCTATCATCTTCTATTTAATATCTAATTACATGGTCAATATCTAATTTCAATTCTAAGTATATTTTTAATATGTATTTGATATTATTATGAAAGTATCATTTATAAATATATTCCACGGATTTTAGTATAACAGAGTTTAAATAGGTTATTCGATTAAAAATATTTAATAAATGTGATTTTATTTAAAGTTAGTGAAGACCATAATAGCTCATTTACACACACACACATACATCAAGTTAAATAAATTAAAATACTAAAAATAAAATCAATGTGAAATAATTCACAAGTTTAATAGGCTAATAAACAAAAATCATAATGCGGGTCAGAATTATTTGGAGTCTTCAAAATTTTGGTCATATTTAAAATAACAAAAATAATTCATACAATAATTTTAGATAAATTTCATAAAATTCTTAACAAAATATAATTTATCAAGAATAAAAATATTCATGACATAAAATTAATTTTTTCAACAAAAAATATACCCGCCTTTTGAAGGGCGGATCAGAATCTAGTTATTGTTTAAAACAAAGATTTCATAAGGAGTTAATTTACCATTCTCTTGAACATGAGGCGGCGGTCATTTCTTTTAGAAATAATGACCAATAATTAAGAAGTCCTAGCGAAGTCTCTAACACTAATCAGTCCAAAGCGTTACAGAGAAACTTGTAAATTAACCATACATGTTATAACGATCTATTTGATCTGTTATTCTCAGTTGGTTATTGCTTCTGCAGCATGTCTAATTAGCATCGGACGAAGCCATTTCAACCTGTTATGATTTTCATTGTGCTACTAATCACATAGATAGTTTTCTTTTGTACGTGTTATTTTAATGTTATATCGGCGACGTGAAACTGGAAAGCAAGGCAAAAATATCGTCCAACGAATCATATGTGGCGTATATACACTTGGCATATTATCATTGGTGTATAAGATTATTTACATTATCTGCAATATTGAAGACCTTCTTTTTTTTTTTAATTTGTCACTTGGCTTACGTACCGGCCCTAGCGAGTAACGAAGAGGTCCATTATTGGGAGTAACCAGAATTGGAATAATTTATGTTTTCCAGATGTTAAGTTTTATATGTTTATGTATCTTTTAAGGTTGAAGACTTGGTTAGCACTTACCATCATGGGAAAGGGCACAAAAATATTTTGCTGTTTGACTAAGATAGCAACAAAAAAAAAAGCATTGCTTCTTCTTTTTTTCAATTGAATTTTCTAATCAACTAACCTCTTCCTTTTTTCTTACCGACCTATGTTTATTATAGCAAAGACGGAGGCAGTGCCCCTGGAAACGGAGGGTGAGGAGTGCACTCGCCCAGAACCCACCCTAAAATTCAATAACTTTAATAGTAAAAAAGACCTAGATTTTTTGTTTTTCTTTTACAGCAACGATCCATAATCTTAAGGTTAATAATTGTTAGGTGAAAAAATATTTTTGCCCAAAGGCCTAATACAATAATACTAAACCGGCTCTGGATGGGGAAAGGGAGGGAAATTACAGTTTACATTTTATTGGAAGAACGCAACTACATTTTTCTAAGATTGTGTGTTTTATTAGAACTACTCAAAGACTGGATTATATCATTTATAAGAAACACAACTATCATTTGAACTTCATAATGAACTTTTTAAAACAGAAAGTACAATGTAGTACAACTCAAACTGATACATGAAAAATCAAAGATACTAACGTTGTAATATACAAAAATAGTGTTTTAAAATCAGAAAAAAGAAAATAATATATATGGAAGAAGTAAACAGTGTAGGGATGTGAATGGGATACATAATGATAGTGAAATGTCAAAATCATGGGAGCCAACTAATTTGGGAGGATCTTTTGGGGAAATGTATCGACAAATGCGTGTCTACATTTTGTCATTTCCCATATAACAAGAAATCTATATGTTAGATTTTATTGGTAAACATGTATTCATTAGTTACTAGTCAAAAATTCCGACCACCTGCCTCGTTTTTTTCTGAATTAAAATTTCCTCGGTTTTTTTCTATAATTGGTTTTTATTTCTCAAATTAACGTTGCTTTTTATTTATTCCTTATTAACATTTCAAAGTTTCGGTTTTTATAAAAGGGCATCATAATTTCGTTTTGTTTTGAAAAAAAAACGTAATGGTGCATGTTTAAGATTCATTTAAAATATTGCGCTTTATGCTTAGTTCTAAAAACTATCCTAAAGTAAATAAATCCTCAAAGAAGTTCAGAATTTCTTTGTCAAAAAGAAGTTCAGAATTTAAGTTGTAACATCTTCATTTGAAACATGTGTTATTACGGTGGATAAAAAGAAGTTCAAACGTTTAGTCATTTATGTAGTCATCTAATCACATGTCACAACCCATAAACATATGTCTTCAACAATCATATCCCCATAAATACTATTTTAGCCATCGCATCCAACCAAAAATTACTATAGTATTATTTTTCAAATTTATTATGTTTAATTAAAAAGAACATTTATTTACCCACTTGCATATTTCCTTGTCGGCAAGGCGTCTACATTGCTTGCTTTTAAAAGATGTCGCTGATATTTTATCTCGCATGAATCGAACAACTAGCATAATACTAATTACAAAAATGATGAAAGAGGATCCCAATCCTTTTTTTAAATAATTGTATAAGATTAGTCTTTTGAGAATATCACCTAAATTACTAAAAGAATATGCGGTAGATCTTACATAGACTCTTTTGTATACAGAGAGTTATGAGATAACAAAAAAATGAAGTGTACCGGCAAACTCTTCCATTTAAACATCTATAATAATTAATAATTTTCTCAGAAATGAATTCTGAAGGCAGTACATTTTACTCTTGTTTTTATACAAAACATGAAGTATGGAACTCATACAAAACAGAAACAGACAAAAAATACATTTGCTCGGAAGCTACTATCGCCAAATTTTTAGAAATCAATAAAGTACGGTATCTTTTTTCTTTAAGTAAAGTATATACAGTATATAATCTTTTGACATAAAAGTAGGAGCGATACAAGAAAGAAAGAGAGAACGAAAGACGAGAAAGTCGCATGTTACTCATGGTCGTGAATCACATGTGCCCTCAATCCTCTTTAGATTAGCGTATAAAATTAGTATATAAGACTTGAGGCAACCCCAGCCGTCAGATCACTGACCCACCTTATTGACCATTGTGAAAGGACGATGGCGTCCAAGACAGCTCACAATCTCATGTTTTATATGTAGAGAAATTGTGCAGTAGTACTCAGTTCACGATATCTAGATTGTGTCAGTCATATATATTCTGCAATAACACCAACTAGCTTTGTATCCGGTGCTGGTTATTTTTCGATTTTATTTATCATTTAGTGTAAAAGTAATTGAAGTATTTTTGCTCACACATATTAGAAAATATGTCTTGTGGATAATATAAATATCAAAAGATATTTGAAGTACTAAGTATCTTTTCATATTTGCATTTTTAAAATAAACTTATATGTTTGTTTTGCATATTTCAACTAACTATAAAAACCCTGAAATTATTTGTGTAACACAAGGGATATTGCTGTGACCAACTACGTGCAACAATGCAATATTGATGAACAGTTTTATGGATAATGATTACGATTCTTCTTGAAACACTTGGATCAACGAACAGTTCTGTATATATACCATTCTCGATAACACAATTTCTCTTTGCAGCAAATGACCACAACGAACGATTCTATCTAAAATATGCTAGAATTTTGATAAGTTTTATACCATATAGAGTGTGATACACAGACAATAGGGTAACACAAATCTCACAACAGACGTGCCACCTATGCGTCTTTTCAGATCTTTCTCAATTTTCTTCGTCTCGAGCCACTGTTGTCGTCTTCAACTCACCTCTCCGACGCCTCTCGGCGTTGTGAGAGAGCTACTGTCGCTCCCGTAAGTCCATCTCCTTTCCTGTCGTGGGTCAGGTCAGTGAACGGTGCTCTGCTTCTGGTCTTGGTTGGTGCTCTCTGCCGCTTTGGTTGGAGGACTCGACGTGCTGAGAGAGCTCAGGTGCTGGTCTTTATAGCGACTGTCTAATATCTTCGCAGCCTCTCCTCACCGGATCTTGCGTCGTCCCTCACGACCACCTTAAAACCCTAGCGGTTAGGATCTAAATGTCGCTGAGAAAATTGGTCTTATCTATCAATGTTCAATTGGGATGTGCTTCACCACGAGCTTGTGGTCTCGGGACTTCAGACTCAGGATCTGAGACGGCTTGTTCGTCTCTCCATGGGTCAAGCTTAAGTGCTTGCCATTGAGTGTAGCTTCAATTAGCTCATCGTCCCTCTTTTGTGTCTGATTTGGCGTTGCTTGTTAGTCTGGGTTGATTGTAGGTTCAGCTGATTTGGTAGTGGAGGTGGAGGCTCTTCGTTTTCTTGGTGGTTCGGGTTTTCAGTTTACTCCTAGAGGAGGTACTAAGGCTCGGGAGTGGTGATGCTGCCCCTTTCTCTTCACCGGTTTAGAGGACGAGCGTGGTTGAGTAAGTTGAGTGCTATTAAGCTCATGTGGTTATTGTTGTCCTGTCTTTCGTCGGAATCTTGGCTTAGACCGTGTCCTAGTTTGGACCTTGAGGGCAGTCCTTGAGCGGGCTTGTGTTTGCTCTTGAGAAATGATAAATTGTTCAGGCGGCTGGATGAATCAGCTTCTAGTGAGTGTTGTGCTTTCTCGTTTCCTAGTCTTCGGTCCTCTCCTTTTAATCCTGTCTCGGCTCATCTTCTCTCTCGGACTGCTCAAGTTTGTATCTTTGCTTATGCCTATTCGCTCACACAGAACGGCTTAAGTATAGATTGTCTTTTGTTTCCATGTTTTTTCTACTTTTTTTTGCTGTGGAAACAAGTCTATAGGTTTTCTGGTTGTTTATCACATCTTGTTAAACCTCAATTTTTATTTCTGAAATGATAATTACAATTTAGGAAAAAATATAGAGTGTGATTGCTTATCACAATTGGCGAGAAACTTTCAGTTAAAAATGTATTTACTCTCTTTTCAACTAAAATCACACCAATCAAGTGGAAAAACTTTTTCACTATTTTACTCTAGTTACTGTATATCTAGTAATAAAAGCATATGTTTTGTCCCTTATAGATTTTGTGGTGGAAGAAAGTTGCCCCTTGTTTCACTTTTTGTTTTTTATACTATTATATTTTACTCTCAAAATTTTACTCCAAATTCTGCTATTTCTTATTATTCTATACTCCATTTGTTTCAAAATACATGAAGTTTTAGGATTGTGCATAACTATTAAGAAATTTGTTTTTTTTATCTTTAAAATATCATGAAAATATAAATTAAAAATCATTCAACCAATCACAAAACATACTACAAAATATTATTGATTACACAGTTTTTGATAAAGTGAAAAAAATACATTGATATATAAAAATATCATCTATTTTGAAACATCAAAATCTCCCTACAAAATCATCTAGTTAGAAACATAGGGAGTATTACGCTAAATTAACCAATCTTACCCATAATCTGCAAAAAGTGCATTGTCTGGTATCCGAACTTCAGATTTGAGTATCAAATTTTTTTAATCTTAACTAATAGGATATAGTGATTTCACAATGAAAAAATGTCATGTTACATTTTTAATGAAAATATAATACTGATATACCATGATTTTGATCCACTTTTACCCATGATATTTCTATGATTTTACTATATATATATATATATATATATATGTTTTGGAGTCTTCTAGATATGTTTTCAGGTTCAAAGGCATTTTGGAGTAAAGTGATGTTTTAGGTGCCATTATGAGGCTTAAAGGAGAGTTTTCCCGAGATGACCATAAAGATCAGACGTGAAGCTCAATATCCATAGATACATATCGATCGATACACATCCTGTGTAATCGATCGACGACGCATGCATAGAAATCGATGACGAGATACCCCATCGATCGATATACTCCTAGTATTATCGATTGATATCGAGCGTGTAGAAGAAGAATAAATATTCTCAGTCGACTTGAAGCCCAAGATCTCCTATTATTACAATAATGCCCCTGGCGAGTTTTTTAACCTAATTGAACTCAATATTTATACTTATGCCTATGTGTTTTGACAATACATGCTTTCAATACCTTCTAGTTCTTTTACTTGCTTTCCATTGTTCTAAGTACTTTTCATTTATCAATCTAAAGTATTCTTTTCATCTTGTTCTCTATTCATTAGAGGTTATATAATTCTAAGATCTAGAAAAAGATACAAAGATATTTGTTATCTAGAGAAACTTAATTGTTTAATCTTCTATCTTTTGAATCTCTATTATTACTTTGATGCTATGAATCACTTAGCCGTATCTGAGTAGATTCTTTTGTTAGATTTAAGGTTGAAATAGTTATGAGGGATTAGCTCCAACTATAGATTGTTGAGTTGTATACTCATTATCCTGATGAACCCTAATGCTTATTCTAGAGTAGCTAACTAGAATATGATCTTGGAAGTGAACTAATCAATAGATCACTCTTCTTGACATAATCTTGTATAAGCTGAGATCCTCTAGGGTTAAGCGAGAGCCGGTCTATGATCTTGGTTAACATATATTCAATTCGATCTGAAGCTATATCGATCGATACTCAAATAGAGTAATCGATCGATATTGTCGGCAGTCAGATCAATGGACGAGTCTAATAGTGATAACTATTAGATAAATATAAGAATTGAAGTTCTTTAGTATCTGTAAGCAACTCATTAAAACATCTATAACATTATAATCCTGAATTAACTGAATAGTAACCTTGAATCTAACTACCTTCTCTTATTGTTTACAACCTAAATCCATTCTCTTGAGCAACTTATCATTGCTCATAACTGCAATTTACATTTAAAACCATTTCAACCTAGCTTAGTCTCTAAGGATCTCAATCTTTTGTGTTCCTTAGCTCCTCGTGATTCGATCCCTAAATACTACATCTGAACCTCTTATTTGAGAGAGAATTCACTCCTTAAGGTAATTTGAGTGATATCAAATACTTTTGTGAGAATGAATATTGTGATAATAGAAAATCACTTCTCAAATAATGTTTAAAGTATAGAATATTTGAAATCTCTTAGGAAATGAGACCTTTCTACAATGTTTCTAAAAGATTAAATTAAATAATGTTTAAAGCATAGACTTTTTATTTTATTTGTCAACTAGTTGAAAAATAAACTGAAATTATTTGAATAACACAAGGGCGGCATATATATATATATATATATATATATATATATATGAATAATAAGTAATAGAGAAGACAAATATTATGTGCTCGATTGTGCATATTTATTTAATTTATATGTGAAATAAACGAACTTAAACACAATTTTTTAAAAAGAGTTTATTATTATTTTACCATCCAAGATATATATTATTTTTACAATATTTTTATTTTTTTATATTTATTTAGACTATTTGAATGTAATTCCTTTGACAATCCCCTATATATTATTTGAGAATTGATTTTGCCACATGTCTTTTATACAATCAATTTCACAAAAAATGATGACATGACTTCCAGAAAATATGACATGGATTATTTCATTTATTGTTGATTATATTTTTGGTAAAATTTTTATGATATGGTAATAAATCATACATTACATTTAACTTTGATATTTATTTTTGGTAAATTTTTTTAAATATGGTAATATCTCTATAATATAAACATCTTCATATATAAAATTACAAATATCAAAATGTATTTTATTTTATTTTCTATAATTATACAATTTGATTATTAAAGCTTTCAAAATTGTTACATTTTTAAAAAAGATTTCTAAACCTAAAATCATTAGTTTCTTATATATCTACCAATTTTACGAGTATTGTTTAGTTTAAATTTTTGATAATTATAAAATATTATATATTATATTATTTGATCTAATTTGTGAAAAATATAAATTGATTTAATATATTTAACCAATATAAATAGATAGAAAATACTATCTAAGATTATAATTTAAATATATACATATATATTCTTCAATATTAAAAAAAATCATTTTATTTAATTCAATATTTAACTAAATAAAATTTATAACTAAATACCGATAAAAATAATAAAATATATAATATTTAATAAACTTTATTTTAAATATAAATTAATTTTTTAAAAAAATTCTTACTGCACATAATGTTGGAAAACACCTAGTTACAATCTTAATTACGTCAAAATGCCTAACCCGTCCCTAATTATCCCCTTGATAAAAGTGACGGCAGGTTTAAAAAACAAAAGTAGTTAAATCTGAACAGTGACAAGAAGAACCGGAAACCTGGTAAGCCGGTAGACCACTGCCAAAAAAGGACCAACAAGAAAATAACGTTATACAACATTACCGATATATCATATATAGAGAGAGAGAAATTAAATGTTTTAGCTTTGATTATAAATGTTGGATCAGTCCTCTAAGAAAAGGCTATGAAATATTCCCTCACACGTCTCCCTCCCTCAACTTTCTTCGCCGGCGTTAACATTTTTCCGTCTACGAAACTTCTCCTTCCCATTCCTCGCCGTCACATTTAAACGGTGCATCAACGTGGCGCCACCGTTAGTGCTTCGATCATATCACTCTCTCTCTCTCTCGTGTTGACTAGATTATAAGACAGATATCGCTGATACTGATCCTTCTCCTTTCTTGCAGAGATGCTGGATCTTAACCTCGACGCTGGCTCTCCCGAGTCGACTCAGTACGGTGACTCAAACGCAGAAGGCTCCGGGAATCGAGTGGACGAGTCAGGGACGTCAACGTCGTCGGTAATCAATGCTGACGCAGACGAAGACTCTTGCTCGACTCGCGCCTTCACTCTCAGCTTCGATATATTAAAAGTCGGAGGAGGAGACCAAAGCGCCGCCGCTTCTATCTCCGGCGTTACCAAAGAGTTTTTCCCGGTGGCTGGAGACTGGATGGATCTCTCTTTCGGCACAAAATCAGTGGCTCCGGCTCCGGCGCCGGCTCAGGTGAGAAAGAGCCGGAGAGGACCGAGGTCAAGAAGCTCGCAGTATAGAGGAGTGACCTTTTACAGAAGAACTGGTCGATGGGAATCTCATATTTGGTGACGACACACAGTCACTCTGTTTTTTAAAAACTTTTATTTGTATTTTGTGAGATCAAATCAAGAACCTTTATTTTTATTTTTTCTGTTAATGCAGGGATTGTGGGAAACAAGTTTATTTAGGTGAGATTAATTATCTAATTGCTGATAGAACAACAAGTGTTGTTGTTTTGATTTTTAACTCTCATCTTGATTTCAATTTATAGGGGGTTTTGACACTGCTCATGCCGCTGCTAGGTATTACCCTTTACATCAATCACTCTTCTCACTCAGCTTTATTCATTTGGATTAGGATTTGTATATGAATAAAATTAAGTTTATAAATGCAGGGCTTATGATCGAGCTGCTATCAAATTTAGAGGCGTTGATGCTGATATCAACTTTACTGTTGGTGATTACGAGGAAGATATGAAACAGGTTTTTTTTTTTAATATATGAATGTAGTTTTGGTTTATATCTTTCTTTTTTTATGGAATATACGTTGTTTGAGTGTGTTATTATCCTTCTAAAAACAGGTACAGAACCTGAGTAAGGAAGAGTTTGTTCACATACTCCGTCGCCAGAGCACTGGTTTCTCTCGGCGAAGCTCAAAGTATCGAGGGGTTACATTACACAAATGTGGCAGATGGGAAGCAAGGATGGGGCAGCTTCTTGCTAAAAAGTGAGCAACCTTTTCTCTTTCATTCTCTGAAATGAGACACTAGGAATGGTGAAGTAAAGAAAAACGGGTTAGCAAATGGTACAATTGTTCAGTCTTGGAAAATTTTTAAATGGTTGAATTGGGAGTAGACGCTGCAAGGTCCTATAATGATCATGATTTACTTGTTTGGCCAGAAAGAAGAGTTATGAGTCCCTAAGAAGAATTTCATTAGTTTTCAAGATCCAACATGAGTTTCCCTCTTTCTGAACACTTGCTTCTTGAAAACAGGGATTACGACAAGGCTGCGATAAGCTCTAATGGTAGAGAAGCAGTCACAGATTTCGAGCTTAGTTCATACCCGAATGGGATTAACTCAGAGAGTATGTAATCTTGTGAATTTTTTTTATCATCAATCAATATAAAACAGCTCTGATTGTTTTCTTCATCTCTATGAAGGTGGTCATGACAAACTTGATCTAAACTTAGGAATCTCTCTTTCTCCCGGAAATGCATCAAAACAAAACAAGAGGGTCTCTCATTTACCTTCTAATCCTTATGAAACTCAACCCGGAGTCAGCTTGACGGTAATTTTCTCAATATCAAATCTCTGAAGAATTCTTCAAAATGGTTAAACTGTTTCTTACAAGTGTTCAAAACTGCAGCTAGATACCGAGTTCATGGGAAAGCCGGTGAATAGACCTCTTCCTTATGGTTCATCGGACCATCGTGCTTACTTTGAGGTAAAGACAACAGTACCTGAAGTCAAACAACGCAATTCCTAAGTAATTCCAGACAGTGAAACAATGTTTGATGTTGTTTTTAACGTTATGTTTTGATTTTTCAGGAGAATATAAGTGAAGCTGAAGGAGGGATGATGAATAACTGGGGATGGCATAGACCTGACCAAACCAGCACCATGAGACCGCAACAACCTGGCGCACAACCACCACAGTTGTTCTCAGTTGCAGCAGCATCATCAGGATTCTCTAATTTCCGGCAACAACCTCCCAGTGAAAATGCCTCTCATGGTTATTTTTATCCACAGTTTTAACTATACAGAAGGAGGCTTACAAAAAAAAATCGTGTGTTTGTATATGAATTCTTTATAAAATGGATATCCTTTATTTAACTTTAATGTGGGAAAAGAATGTTATGCGTTGTGCCTTGGTCTTGTAAATTGGAAGATACATTTTGTAAATAAATAAGGCACGAGGATTGATCTTTTGTTGTTATGTGAAACTTTTTGTAAGGAACGTAAAGAGAGTTTGTGAGTGATAGAATGTGACACATTTGGCTGCCTCTTTTTGGAACCCTCAATGTATAAGGAGGTAAAACTTTATTTTTTCCTCTGTAAATTTCATTAGCAAACCAAGATGAACATGAGAAAGTACAGACACTAAACAGGCGGAAACAGAAATATCCCCTGAGACTAAGCCCACATATAGGAAACAAGCTAAACAAACGGATTAAACAACAGAATATAGCACCTGGTTAGAGAAACATCATCTTTTAAACAGAAAATAAGACTAGAAGACTGAATTCCAAAGGGAGCAGAAGGCTTCGACACAGAAGCATCTCACTCAGTAGATGTCACAAAACCATACCACCACCGAAGACAAGAGGCTCCTGCTTAATCCTCGACCCAGCTACAGGAGTAAACCGGCGAAGCTACAAGAGAGTCAACACAAACCCGACCATCTCTTTGAGAGACAAATTAAGAACTCACCCTTAGGAGTTAAAACATTAGTTTCTATTTGTATACATATTCGTATATAACTAAAAGCCTAAACGTAAATTAAATACTTAACCAATAATTCTTCTATGTTCATGTACGGATTATAAAATCATGTCTTTCGGACAGAAGATGTGGTTAACCTACCCTGCGTTCACTTGGCACACAAACCCTTTGTAAATCTATTTGTCATTACCAGAATTACAAATAAACATGTTAACATTGTTCAGTATAGTTTATTTTCATCTAATATTATTTCATCTAATATTGCAACTAGTTTTGTTTCTGTCAGTGTGTAGAAATGATCAACTTGTTTGGAAATCACAGACGATGGATGCTAAGACTCAAAAGTTGGGAGTTGCTCGTGGTTGAAGCTAGTACTCAGGTTTCAAGAAGAGGTGTTGGTGGAACGTCTGTACTGTATATTTCAGGCAAGACTTGTGATGGATGGATTGAGATTGCATTACTCACTCATAACTGAACTTTAGAATTTTCATTTCCATAGTAGCCAAAGCATCATGGGTAATACATAAAAATGAAGCAGAGCTGGATATGCAAGCAAGCTTAGCTAGGGAGAATTCGATCAATTGCTACGATTTGCATTGAGGTAAGATTGAGGTGGAATGAAGTAAGGGGCAGTGAAATTGGAGAAGTTACTTGTCTTACACTTATCCCCGAGAGTGAATATTCCGCGTTCGTTTTTATCAATGAAATAGATTGAATTTTGGCATTTCTGGTGCGAGCTAGCCTTGAGACAGAAAGGTTCAGACTTGGAGATGAAAATGCAGAGATCTCCAATGTCATTAGTGTAACACCATTGCCCTGGGTTAAACCTGTTAAGACCTTGCTTGAACACCAAGATTTGATGCTCTTCCATCCTCCCTCCCTTGTTGTTGTTTCTCTTTCTGAACCGCTTAATCATAAACATTTCTTGCGTCGATCGTGACTCCACCAACTCTTCGATCGTGCAACACAAATCTAATTCTACCCATTCTGATTGCAACAACGGAGGAGTGTAAAAGCCATTTCTACACACCTTTGGTTTCTCCAAGTTTTCTCCAAGATCCCAGTATCCTATGTGTGTGCCTCCATAAGCGGGCATGGCGAACTTTTTATCTCTCTTTGAATACATGACTCGGGAGTTGAAGAAGCCCGGGTCTTCGATTCTGATGTTGACCCACTTTATATTCTCTTCAGCAGGCCTACATAGGCTGAGTTGAGGTCCAACGAATTTGACGGCCAAGATGCAGTCTTCGTCATCAGGAGAAGAGGATGACATGGCCACGTTGGTTACCAGCTCGGTTTGGCAATGAGGCAGCGTTTCGAAATCAGGCAGTACGATTCCCGATGAATCTGATTCCGACACTCCAGGGTTTAGATCATCTGAAAGAAACGGGCCGTACTTCGAAGTAAGAACCCAGCCATGTGATGCTCCCATCGTTCCCGTTTCTGCCATCGTGTCCATGGGCACCGTCTTTTCCAAAACCCTAGTCCAACAGCTAGGGCCAGAGAAATCTGTAATCATGAGTCTACCGATTTCCTCTTCAAGCCAATTCTCTCCACAATGTTCAGCACCGTAGATGTGACATAGAGGGGTTTCGGACAAGAAACGAGCACCAACGAGGTGTCTCTGCGGATTAATCCCACATCAGAAAAAACCAAAAAAAAAATAAATAAGAAGAACAAACAAAGTATTACATAACAAATTAAAAGACAAGAGAGAGTGGCTTACAAATCCTAGCGCAGGTGGTTTCCTCAGATAGAGCCTAGAGAAACGGCTGAGAAGCAGAGAACTCATAGCAAAAGTCTCTAGTTGAAACTTTAGTAATGACTCCATTTAATATAAGATGAATAGCCTTGTACCTCAAGTCTTTCCATAGCTACTTTAATCTTTCTGTGGTTCTCATTTTCTCCCGAGTCATATTTATTTTAATTATTTTGCTTACTAAAACTAGTTGTTTTCCGGCACCATGTAAAGAAATATTTTTTTAAAAAAAATCTAACTTATATTTAAAAATATATAACTAATGATCTTACGATTAGAAGCTTTTTTTAAAAAAAAATTGTAGAAATTTTTGGAAGGTTTAGTAATACAAATTGTATAATTATAAAAAAAATAAAAAAAAATATTTCAAATTTTAATATTTTATATATGAAGATATTTATTTTATAAATGATGTATGAGTTATTACCATATTCTAAAAAAATTTCCAAAAATATAAATAAACACGAAATGTAATATATGAGTTATTGTCATATTTTAAAAACATTACCAAAAAAGTTAACATTAAATGTAGGTGTCCATGTTGAAAAATAATTTTTTGAAAGACATGTCATCTTTTTTATTAGCCATGTCATTATTTTTTTACAAGAATGATTGTAATAGCGACATATGACAAAACAACTTCGCAAATAATGTATAGGGGATGTATCCATATTACTGAGATGAGTAGCCTCCCCAGAGTCCGATTTATTTTGGTTACCTGAAAAGTATATGAATAGGCCCATGAATCCATCTTTTACCAAATTAGTATAACGACTAATGTCAAATAATTTTTATTTACACAGATTAATGAATATATTTGTCAAATACCTTATATATTAATCCTGAAATATTACAACATAAACATAGTTTTGTATTCACGTATCATCACTAAGATGATTCTTAGAATCTTTAAGAGTATAGATTGGTCTTTCTAAATATATATTATAATTTTATTAAACCAACTATTTAATTGATTAGTAGTGTATACAATAAGATTCAACATTATTTTCTTATATAAAAGTTATGGAATTACCTAATATGATTAACATATATATAACAATTAATGATTATGAATCATATATATTTGGTAACAATTTTTGTATACTCCCTCATTTTTGTTTAATTTTATATTATTAAAATAAATTAAATAAGCACATTAACCATATAATAATTTTTTTTTCTTATATGTTATATTTTGATTTTTTAAATGATTATAAATTACTAAAAATGTTAAAAGTCCAACTATGAAAATTTTATGATCAATGGCTTAATTATTTTTTGTTATAACAAGATAAAAATTAACATAAAATCATATGAATATGAATTCTCATTTAATATTCATATTAAATATATATATATATATATATATATATATATATATTAAATTAAACTATATAAAATATAGAAAAGAAAAATAAGTTAATTTTAAAAAATATTAAATAAAAAAATTTGGGATGAATAGTCTATTTTTTTGTTACAATAAATAGACAAGTGTTATAAACCCACATTATAATTGTTTTGATTTTATCTTTTAACCATAAAATTAAATTAATCATAAAACAATCCAAAGAATATTATGAATGAAAGTATATTCCTAAATTTATGTATTTTATATTTCTTATTTTTGTATCAATTAATAGAGTGCATGTACATACAGTTATGTTTCTTCTTGATAATTTATGTTTTTATACTTTAGTTACAAGTGTGGTATATTTGTCACATGAGTTCATGTTGCTGGATTTAATAACTTTTATGGACGGAAAAATAGATCTACAAACCGATTAAACTATATACATATATATTCCAACGATAATGTTTTAGAATAATTTAAATGAAATATTTTTTTGTAAAAGATGTAAGAAATTTTACTTAATACTACATAAATCATATTTAAGAATTTAATAAGTATTAAATAAAATATTTATCTACCAAAACTTCACATTCAGTTCTATAATATTAAATTTATTATTTCAAGTAAAAAACATAAAATATATTATATTATAATAAAATTTTAAATCATTTATACCCGCAAAACTTGCGGGCAACCACCTAGTAGTTTTAAAATGGGGATTTATGTTGAAAAAATGAAAAATGGCTGCAAAATTAGGTCTGCGTACAGAAGATGTCGAAAAAGAATGATAAAGGAAATTACGATTTTACCCTTACATTAATAAGAAACAAAAGGTTGCATAATTGGGTTTCAAACCTGCCATTAGACAGATGGAAATGTTAAACTAACTACTAGACTGCAACAGATTTACTGTCTTTTTGATGTAAAATATATATTAAATGTATATGTTCTGTAACATAATAAAAAACTTATATAATTTATAAAATTACGCCGTGCGTGTTCCATGATTTTTCCCGCATTTCTAATAACTCGCTAGGTCTGAATGTGGTGCACACATAACGCCTAACGAGTTTTCGAACATGGGTTTTAAACTTTTAATAATGAAAATGATTTCCAC
This sequence comes from Hirschfeldia incana, assembly GCA_026261945.1. Taxonomy (NCBI): domain Eukaryota; kingdom Viridiplantae; phylum Streptophyta; class Magnoliopsida; order Brassicales; family Brassicaceae; genus Hirschfeldia; species Hirschfeldia incana. Next base: position 10,141,041 of record JABCMI010000009.1, read on the forward strand.
TATACTCGTACATTAGTTTGCAAAGTAAAAATGTGACTTTAAGCAAGCCAACAACCATTTAGTGTATTTTGCCTGGGTTTATAATTTTTATTTTAGGTGCTTGCCAACCTCATGTACAGTGAAAAAAATAATTAAAAAAATAAAATTCATTATTTTTAGATTTTATAATTTTTATTGTTAATATTTTAATTGAACATAAAATTAAGATAAAATAAATATTTTTTATTTAAATTATATTTAAGAATATATGTATATGTTTAAAATTATAATTTTACATAGATTTTTATCTATTTTTTCTGTAAAAAACATATTAAATCAACTTGTATAAAATTAATAAAAAATTGTTTTAAAAGTTGCATACTTATCAAAAAGTAAACAATAAATAGTATTTCTAAATTTTTAGATTTACAAAAGAAACTAATAATACTACGAAATAAAATTATATTTTTATATTACGAAATATAAATATTTTAAAAATAATTTAAGTAACAAGTTGGATAGTTATTTAAGATATAGAAAAATAATATTTTGAAAATTATAAAATTATAAAATATAACTATAAATTATAAAATATAACAGTGTCATCATTGCAACATGACATGTCTCATTTATTTGGTGAAAATGATTGTAGAAAATACATGTATCAATATTACTTGACAAATAATATATAGGAGATTTGAATAAACATATTAAAATTGTTATGAATAAGAATAATATAATAAGTTAAATTTATATAATGTCCAATTAACAAAATTTAGTTTCAAATTCCAACCCAAAATATTCAAAGTGAAACATTTGCTCATTTTATTATCTAACTAAATTTAAACCTTTTTATTTTACGCATTTGGACTTTTATTTTCCATTCAAAACAATTCTGATTTTAACAAAAGAATACACTATTTTATTTAAATTACGGTGATGATTCCATCATGTCCAACTCTTTCCAGAAATCTACATTGAAAATCTACATGAAAATGGTGTAGAAAACGAGTCCCAATATAGTCATCGAAACCATCAACACCAACATAGATACAATGTAGTATCGAATTCAGTTTCTTTGCAAGGAAGCGAGATCTTGTTAATAAACACTTTCTAGCCAGAGTGGCATAGGCAACAAGCATGTTGATATTTCGCATGTCACAAGTGTGACTTAGCTCTCATAACATTTGTCATAAACTCATAATATAATTAGCTAGATTTTCGATAAAAAAATTAGCTAGATCTTGAACCGCACAACAGTGTAGGTGTTCTTTTTATATACATAATTATTTGTTTTACATAATTAATAATAATATTTTACCATATAACTAATTGTTTAATATAACACTTTAAACACACAACAATTTTATAGTTCACATGGAATAATTTAATTTATTTGTTTTTAAAATTTCAGTTAAAGTATATTTAAAATCATGTGATACAAAATTCTAAATTGAAAAATCTTATTGATTAAAGATCAATAATTTATTGAAAATATTATATTAAATTAATATCTTAGATTAATACAAAATTGGAAAGGCATTTAATTATAATTACAAAATTAATTAGATTTTTTTAAAGTGTGTTAGTTAACATGAAATATAAGTTTAATTTTAAAATAAACACGACACTAAATAAATATTTAAAAGCTTTTTTAAGTGAAAAACGAAATACACATTTTGTTTAAATAAACAAAAAATACTTAAAAATTTTAAAGGTTAATTCTAATGGAAAAATGAAATAAATATTTATGCTGCAAATAAATGATATGAAAATATTTTATTCAGATATAATTTCAAAGTAAATATATAAATATTTATTTGATTTGTTTGTTTTATAATAATTCAAATAATTTTAATATTAATACAAAATAAATTGAAACAACTTTCTAAAGAGTGGTCCAAATTAAAAAAAAAAAACACATACAAATTAGGTCATGACATCTATTTTAACAGAATAAGATTAACTAACAACCATCCCAATCAAACTAGGAAGATTTGTTGTATCATTGTGATGCTCAAACTCCACATAACATTCAATTCAAAAGTAAAGCCAGAGTATACAATAGAACTGCGAGTGAGATTCCATTGTAATCCAAACGCGAAAAATAAAGAAACACAATTAAGAGGATTGAGGTGGAATGAAATAAGGGACTGGGGAAAAGCCACGTCCACCAACCCAGACATTATCGCGGATATTGACTTTTCCGAAGTCAAAGTCGCCCACGTAATAGACGCAGTTCGGGTTTAGGCCATACGAGCTAGCCTTTACAGAGAAAGGTTCGCCTTTCGTGGAGAGAAAAATACAGAGGTCCCCAATGTCGTTAGTGGATATGGCTGTGCAAATTACATCATATTGTATCTTGAACACCATGAAACGCTGCCAACACGGAATCCCAAAATTGCACTCGCTCCCCCACCGGACATCTGAGTACCACTTAACAATAAAAGTTTCACCTGTGGGTGCCTCCACCAAGTGTTCGCTCCTGTAACAATTAGACAACTTCTGCAACTTCGACTGCACAAACTCTTCATAGTAGTAGGAAAGAGACCCCAAGTTACGGGATCTGTGTTTTTCAAGATCCCAGTATCCTATGTGTGTGCCTACACAATCCAGCATGGAGAACATCCCATCTCTCTTTGAGTACATGACTCGGGAGTTGAAGAAGCCTGGGTCTTCGATTCTGATGTTGACCCACTTTTTATTCTTTTCAGCAGGCCTACATAGGCTGAGCTGCGGTCCAACGAACTTGACGGCCACAATGCAATCGTCGTCCTCAGGAGAAGAGGAGGACATGGCCACGTTTGTTACCAGTTGTGTTTGGCAATGAGGCAACGTTTCGAGACGAGGTAGTGAGATTCGCTTGGGATCTGCATCAGACGCTCTCGGGTTTAGATCGTCTTGAAGACACACTACGCTCTCTTTCAAAGTAGCTACCCAGCCATGGGATGCTCCTATCGTTCCTGCTCCTGTCATCAACTCCATGGGCACCATCTTTTCCAAAACCTCGTCATCCTCCTCTTCCGAAGCATTAACATTGCGAATCACAAGTTTACCGACACTCTCATCCCTCGAACTATATTGACAATGATCAGCGCGTATGATGCGGCAAATAGAGGTTTCTGACAGGAATCGAGCGCCACATAGGTATTTCTTCTGCAGAGTAAAATCTGACATCAGATAAAAACAAAGTATTACATAACAAATTTAAAAGACAAGAGAGAGTGGCTTACAACTCCTAGCGCATGTGGTTTCCTCAGACAGAGCCTAGAGAGACGGCTGAGAAGCAGAGAACTCATAGCGTGCTTTTTTTCCCTGTAATGAAAAAGTCTCTAGTTGAAACTCGACTCCATTTAATATAAGATGAATAGCCTTGTTCCTCAAGTCTTTCCATAGCTACTTTTATCTTTCTGTGGTTCTCATTTTCTCCCGAGTCATATTTATTTTAATTATTATTTTGCTTACCAACGAATGGACCATATATGGGTGGGCATTCAGATACATGTTTGGGTTTAGATTGAGTATTCGATTTTTCGGGTATTTGAATATACGGTATTCTTAGTTCGGGTAAAATCAGTTTGGGTACTATTTTTATACTTCGGATCGGGTTTAGGTATTCTTAATTCAGGTTCGGTTATTTCAGATCGGTTCGAATATTTAAAATTCTTGTATTTAAAAATATACATTTAACTTAGTTAGTTAGTTTCTTATACAGACTCTGATTGTTTCTTCATCTCTCTGAAGGTCCTGGTCATGACAAACTTTATCTCAACTTAGGAATCTCTCTTTCTCCCGGAAATGCATCAAAATAGAACAAGAGGCTCTCTCATTTGCCTTCTAATCCGTATGAAACTCAACCCGGAGTTAGCTTGACGGTAATTTCTCAATATCAATTCTCTGAAGAATCCTTCAAAATGGTTAAACTATTTCTTACAAGTGTTCAAAACTGCAGGCAGATACCGAGTTCATGGGAAAGCCGGTGAATACACCTCTTCCTTATGGTTTATCGGACCATCGTGCTTAATTTGACGTAAAGACAACAGTACCTGAAGTCAAACAACACAGTTCCTAAGTAAATTCCAGACAGTGAAACAATGTTTGATGTTGATTTTAATGTTAAGTTTTGATTTTTCAGGAGAATCGAAGTGAAGCTGAAGGAGGGATGATGAGTAACTGGGGATGGCATAGACCTGGCCAAACCAGCACCATGAGACCGCAACAACCAGGCGCACAACCACCACAGTTGTTCTCAGTTGCAGCAGCATCATCAGGATTCTCTAATTTCCGGCAACAACCTCCCAGTGAAAATGCCTCTCATGGTTATTTTTATCCACAATTTTAACTATACAGAAGGAGGCTTATAATAAAAAATAATTGTGCGATTGTATATGAATTCTTTATGAAACCGATATGCTTTCCTTATCTTTAATGTGGTGAAAGAATGTTATGCGTTGTACCTTGGTGGTAACTGATAGACTCTTGGAAACTGGAAGATACATTTTGTAAATAAATAAAGCACGAGGATTGAAGTTTTGTCGTTATGTGAAACTTTTTGAAAGGAACGTAAAGAGAGTGAGTGAGTGATGATAGAAATGTGACACATTTGCCTGCCTCTTTTTGGAACCCTCGATGGATTAGGAGATAAAACCTTTTTTCCTCTGTAAATTTCATTAGCAAAAACCTAGATGAACACGAGAAAGTATAGACACTAAACTGGTGGAAACAAAACATAGCACCTGGCTAGAGAAACATCATCTTTTAAACATAACATAAGACTAGAAGGCTGAATTCCAAGGGAGCAGAAGGCTTCAACACAGAAGCATCTCACTCAGATGTCACAAAAGCATACCACCACCAAAGACAAGAGGCTCTTGCTTAATCCTCGACCCAGCTACAGGAGTAAACTGGCGAAGCCACAAGAGTCAACACAAACCTGACTAGGGATATAACAAATTAAGAACTCACCCTTAGGAGATTAGGAGATAAAACATTAGCCTTTCTATTTGTATACATATTCGTATATTACTAAAAGCCTACTATTAAGTTCTTATTAAATAATTCTTCTATGCTCATGTATGGATTATAAAATCATGCTTTTCAGACTGAAGAAAACTGACTCTATATATCAAAGACTGGTAAACATGATGTTAGCTGAGTAGATCGATCAGACCATAGAAGTATATAGACGATGTGAAATCCGTGGAAGTTGAAGATCATATATCACATCTATAGCATGCCTTCTCCACCCTCAGGAAATACATCATAAAGCTCAATCATGCAAAGTGTTCTTTTGACGTTAGTTCCGTGAAATTACTGGGATATATGGTGACTCATGGGGGTATCCGAAACAAATAAGGGTTATCCACGCAATTATCTTACCAATGAATGTACAAGAAGGACAAAGCTTATCCGAAAAATGGCAGTCCTTAACAGGTTCATCTCTAGGCTGTCGGGTTAATATCACGCTTTTTTTTTAGGCTCTCAAAATTCTAAAGAATTTCAAATGGAGCGATAGATGGGAGCAGTCCCGATCCTGATAATATATGGGCTGGAAGCAAAATGAAAAATATGGGCATGTTAGTAAATATGTTTGAAAAAATAGGTATATCACACTAGTCTGCATAGAAACCTTCACATTTCCATAAGAGAGAGTATTTACTTCCCGCGAAAACCAACTAATCTAGGGAAAGTTTCGAATAAATTCAGGCCAAAATATTACTTAATTTTTTAGCAGCCGGAAGCGTGAGCTTCTACAGCTTGTACCAAGGGCCGACCTGGATGGGAGTCCGCTGTAACTGATCTCAAATCATATCTTATTATGCCTCCTCTTTATATAGGGTATACTGGTTAGAGGTGAACAACACCTGACTATATATTAAAGAACAGTATAAGAGGCTAGAGTATTCATTTCTAAACTTGTTTTCTCCATTTTAAGCATATTATTAATGTATTAGAATATTAATAAAACATTTATGCTCGCTCACTCAAAGAATTGCAATAATTCAAACATATCAGTTGGTATCAGAGCCACATTCTATTATCTTGGTCGCATATGCGTTTACAACAACAACAACTAGCTGAGATTTTGGAGGAGTTTGAATAAGAGATCAGCAAGTTTAAACCAGATATCCAAAGGTTTTGAAGAAGTTCGAATAAGATCCATGCAAGAGATTTAATAAGTTTGAACAAGCATTAAAGAAGATCGAAGAAGCACAAGCTCAAGATATGCAATTGGATGATGATGAAGATGAGGAGAGCTAAACCAATTTGTGAAGATTTCAGTTACAAACAGAATATGGAAAAATTGTACAAAACAGAGTATTGAAGATTCAAGGAAGAGTTCTTATTAGGAAACGTATTGGATTCGAAGACTACAATCAAGATTCGAGGACAAATCTTCTTCAACCCGGAGAGAAGGTTGCAGTGAATATTTGGATATATTTCACTTTATTATTAATATTTATTAATAAGATAATTATTTTTTATTGTTTTAAGGTTTTAATAGTATTCCTATATTAAAATTAGATTAATTAGAGTTTTCTGAGACTAGTGATATATTATAAATAGGCATTCAAGTCTAAAGTTGTATTTAATTTTATGATGATTTAAGAAAGAAATTTTATATAATCTTTATAGCACAAATAATAGTATTTCCAAATCATAAAGAGCTTTTGATTATGCATTGAGAAGAGTATTATCAAACCCTAGAAACTTCTGCTACATCAAATTTTGTAGCTTAGTCTCTTCTTTACATGTTCGATTAGGTTTTCTCTCCAGAGCGCGTAGTGCTCTAGCTACCATATCAAGATCAGATTGTTGCGCTGAAGTGAAGCCGTGCATCTTGCCCATGTACCTCCAGATGATGTATGGGTTAACCGAGTGTTCACCACTCATTTTTCCTTCTTCGACAACAGCTCTTGTGGTTGTGGGGCTGCAGCATATGTTGATTGTTTTTGTATAATCCAAAATTTGGTAAGAACGATCTTCAAGAAGGAGTGGTGGATTGGTGGATTAATCTCTTCCATGGGTAAGCCAAATACCAGTGGAGACAACATTTGTGCTGTCACATAACCTTTTTCATTCCAAAAACCAGAAAGCTGAAACCATACTAGTATTGGAAGAGAACAACATGCAATACTTGCAGCATGATAGTGAGCTTCGTTCACAATCAAGTTCACTATCCTGATACAGGCTTTTCGAGACAGTTTGCCATATTCTCTTGGTTTTTCGTTGGAAATGTATGTGGATGAGATTGGCGAAGAAGAAATCTTGTATGCAGTACTTAATCACCATCGCTGCATTCTTATTTGTGTTGTTGTAAGCTCTCCACTCTTTTTTTTTGGGTACGGTTTGATGCAGATAAATATTAGAATATTTCGAAATAATTGTAATGATGAAGCTTTTGTGAAGAGTCTTAATAATCTGCTGCAAGCAAACCTTGTGCAGAATTCTCAAGATTCAAGTTACAAACAGATCATGCAAAACATGCTATTGAAGATTTGAGGAAGAATTTTTATTAGAAAACTTTTTGGATTCAAAGATTACGATCAAGATTCATGGATGAATCTTCTCCAACCCGGAGAGAATGTTGCATATAAATATTTAGAATATTTCCAATTTTTTGTTATTTATTTTCCAATATGTAATTAATTTTAAAGTTTTGTACAGTGACACTTAATAATTGAAGTTCTATTATAAAAAACTTCATATTTGAAGTTTCTTACTTTTTAGTCCTTATATAATTATATATTTTTAAAATTATCTTACTAACCTTTATAGCGATCACTTTAGTCCTTATAAAAGTTTTTTGCTTCATGCTAAACACAAAATAACATTATAGATATATATTATACAAAACATCATTACAGTAAAAATATAATACAAAATTCAAAAAGGAAAAAATACAGAAGATAAAATTATGTAAAATAGAAAATATTACATCAGTTACAATTTTACAATATTTTTAATAATTAGGTAAATTTGATCCTACACCTCCTAAATCACTAAAAACCGTCCATAATGATTTGGTTATAATTTTTTCTTGTCCAGTTCTGATAAACTCACGAGTAGTTAGATATTTGAAGAGATGCCTAATCCAAGTGGAGAATCTACATCTCATATCTGAAGAGCTGTTAGGAATTAAGTTTCCAAATTCCTACATCTCATATCTGAAGAGCTGCCTAATCCAAGTGGAGAATCTACATCCCAACTCTCATATCTTTTATCATTGTAACTATTTTTTTTTCTTTTTCTCCATAATTTTCACAGAGACTGATTATTGCTACCAATAGGATCTTGTGATATTTCTAGATACAAACGACGCAAACACTCAGATTCATCTTAATTGAAAGATGAACCTCTATTTTTTCATAGGTTTAACAAATGAAAAGATTGTGAATGTGACTTTTTCATTGGCTGTACCGTATTATTTATACAAGATAATTAAGTTTTGGTTCTCTTTTATGGTATGGAGACTCTTTTTTTGATAGTTTATATAGTATTGTAAATAATATATCATTTATCTCTAACTATTAAAAATATTTTTTTAATGCTTGTTTCATTTATTCAAATTTTTATAATCATAAACTATTATCTTCATTGTAAATCTTTTGTTAAGATTATGGTTGTGAAAATTAAAGGGGATATTTATAATAACATAACAGTTGACAAAAATTCAACATATAAAACATAAAAATAAGATCATGACACAATAATATATGTTTCAAAACACAATAAAATTCCAAACATAAAAAACATAGCAGTAAATTCATAACACAATGATATAAGTTTCAAAATATAACAATCATATTAGACTTCATAGCAGACTTCTCGGACGACTTCTCTGCAAACACCTCGAGATACTTCGGTAGACTTCTCAACCAGACTTCGCGGAGACATCTCAAGCAGACTTCTCAGCAGACTTCTCGAGATACTTCGGCAAAATTTGCGAGCAGACTTCTCAAGTAGACTTCTAGAAGTCTTCTAGTTATTTTTTGTTATAAATAAAAGTTAAGAAATATTGTATAAAACACAAACAAAATAGTCAATTGCAACACTCACCTATGCATTGACTAGAAAATTTATATATTCTCCATCGAGAAGATTTATCGCGAACAGATCTGAAAACAATCTGAACTCATACTTTGACCCCGTGAGATATCTTGCTTAGCTTCTCTAAGCACACAAAACTTCACTATGAATGATTCTATGAACTTGAATGACTCTATAAACCTTACAAAGTTTGGAATCAAAATATTGGGTTGGTCGGATGAATATAGAGAGAAAGTGAAAAAGATGTGATTTTTTTGGGTAACAAAATGAGATAAGAAGAGTAAAAAATTTATTTTTAGATGCATTAAGAGTTTCAAATTGGTTTGTTGTTCATAGTGGTTAGAGTATTAATAACAATAAAATTATTGTCAATACTTGACGAAGATAGCATGATTGAATAAAACACTCATTTACAAAACAAACAAGAAAAGTATTGTCAATTTGGTGAATAACCTGAACTTCTAAAGGTGAACAGGACAAATGAAAGTTCCAAGAAAACAAAGGTCATATTTGCATTTAAATTAAGTTTTAACACACTTTGGAAAAAATCCATTGTTCTTTGCATTTGAAAAACTAATGTTGTTATTTATTCCATGAGTAATAATTAGTTAGATATTTATTTTAAAGGAATTCTTTTTAAGAGAAACATTATGTCAAACTTATATCAAATATAAAAAATAACTAAAAGATAATTAAAAAGGATAAAAATATTTGAACTGGTATGAGTCGATCATATGGATCATATATTGACATTTGATATCTGATCCGATCATAAGTTTGTTTTATGTCACAGCTAACTTTAAAATAAATAATTAATTCAATGTCTAAAATGAACTTAGGATTATCTATTGATCCAAGCTAAAATTGGCTAAATTGAAGAAAATATATTAAACAGAAATAGAAAAAATGCAATTAGAAAAATTAATCCGACTTTATATATTTCAAGTTCAAAACAGTAGTAGCCAACTCAGAAAAATAACTACAGTCCAATATACACCAAAAGTAAGTAAATCAGTCGGAGTTTTATACATAAAACTGTAAGTATTAATAAGAAACGACATTTTATTATCTTAAAAAAATTATATTTATTTTTTTATATAATTTATAAAAAGCTTTTTTAGATAAATGAAAGAAAAATATTATCTAATTACAGAAAATCCACCTAGCATATATATATATACTAAATCGTAAGTCGTCTAGCGAATCAAAATTAGACATGTGGCAAAAAAATAAATGCAGAAAATTTGGAAAGTTAAAAAAAAAAATATTTCATACAAAAAAAACATATTTATCTTTCTTTTTATATAAAATAAAAGTTGCTAATATTTTTTGCATACACCCATAATCTCACGATCTTAGAAACCGTTTATCTCTTAAAGATAAGATTTAATCCATAATGCCATATATTAAGGTAGGTGTATTGAATTAATGATTTTAGAAGATTGTGGGATTTGGCTAAAATCACATGATATTCAAGTGATGATTTAAAAAAGAAATCCAAATCATGTGTTATTCAATATGAACTTTGTGTACGACAATTATCAGTCACTTACAATTCCCTGTTATTCAATTAACAATTTGTAAACTTTAAATCAAATCTACTATTATTTAAAGCTACACAAGATTTTTAAAAGAAGATTTGTGAATGGAGTTTAAGGAGATTTTTTATCATCTTTGCATTAGAAACATCTCCTACAAAGTAATATCTCTATTGGTGTTATTTGATGATAATGTTGTTTTATCTCTCTCTCAATTATTTTCTTTAGAGAGAATGTCGTTTATCTTTGAGAAAAAAATTAAGAAAGAATGTCATTCACCTCACTCTTGATGACATGCAAATCGAATTTTCGCTCCTTCCTCCCCTTGAGATCTCTTGTGTCAGAATCCTGAGACACCCCTCTCTGGTTTTGGCTTTGTTACTTTCATTATAGACACAGTTTCATTTACTTGTTTCTGTCTAAATCAGTCGGACATGGCAGACAAATCTCCTTAACTTACATGTCTCCTCTATCCTCTCCCGACTCTCTCTAGACCACAAACAAAACTGAATCTTGTCTTCGGCCTTGTCGCTACAAGTTGCTACAATCTTGACTCATAAGCTCATAATCATAGGCAAGGAACCAGTTCTTGTGAGTTTGTTCTTTATCTTTTCCTCACATCTTTTCGTTTTTGCATCCCAGATTGAAAATTGGCGGCCTTGATACGTTGTTAGTCATAAATTGATGAATTTTATGATTCTCAGATTTCATTTACATATATCACTTACGAAACATGGGAACTGATTGTTTTGCTAAACGAAAACATGTTCAGGATTTGATACGCAAATCATTATATGACGCTAAATATGGATACTTCTCTCAAGAATGACAATCTGATGGGGTGTTGGAGAGAAGCATTGAGTTCAACCGGGTTAGAGCCTTGAAATAATTCAAGTTTTCACTTGACTGTACTGTTTGATAGTGCTATTGTATTCTTGAATTAGAGAATCCCTTTGTTTGGAATTATGACATTATTAGTTCTAATCCTACATGTTGGAGTCTTAATTTGAGCACCGTTGACTAGTTTTCTTGGAATAGCCTTCACATGTTTTAGTTCTTGTAGCTTGATGTCAATCATCCTCTATGCAATTATGTGTATGAGGTTTAACTATGCATTGTTTTGAGCAATTCTGACATTAATTTGAAGGAATACTATGTGGTATAGGTTCCTGTCAACATGTAGGATGTATCAGTAGTGATGCCGAGAGAAGCTGCCATTTCACATAGCTATGCGGTTTTTATCTTGTTGAAGAGAAGACATTCACTACCTCTCCATCTCTAAAATATATACTGTAACTCTTGTTTTCTTTTTTCATTCAGTATATTAGTGGTGGACAGTAATGGCCATATATTTAATTTTCTTATGCATAAACGTTATAAGTGATTAGGCAGAGGGGACCGTAGGATTAGAAACCAAAAAGCAAAAGTATGTAAGTAAAATATTGACAAAAACTATTGTACTCAAAATCACTTGAACAACTCTAAAATTTATAAAAATATATCTTATCAAATCACCTATGAATTTTCATTTGTATTTCTAAATCTTCATCAAAATCACCCAATTAACTTAAAAACTCACCTAAATCCCAATAAAATTTAAACACTCACAGTCTTCTAAAATTTATTGTCTAATACACCCCCTTAGACTTTTTAGCTTATTAACCTCATTTCAGGTTGCATTTAGATTTAGGTGTTAATATTGCATTTGCATGCATAATTGCAAAAATCAGGGGCTAGATTGCATTTTTTGAAGTTTAAGGTTAATTTAGAAGGTCATTTCTGCATATTAAAATGTTTTTGTCTGATTTAAAAACAAGTAAAAGATAAGGGACAATCATGAAATAACGAGGAGTTCGGGTCAGCACAATTAAAATATTTGGGACTAAATCAAGAGAACATTCCCACGGTTTAATGTTAGAGTGCATTACACTATAACACATATTTTGTTTTTTTCCTTTCATTCTAACTCACTTCCCACTTGTGAGACATATTCACGGAAAACAAGACAATTTTTTGACATTATTACCCTTGTTGAGAAGAAAGTAGAGATGCTCTCGGTTTGGTTTGAGAACAATTTTTTTGCTGATTTTATATTTTGTTATTCTTGTTTTTCTTATCTATTATATTAAAAGAGAAATCGTGACTCTTTTAATGTGTGATATTTGAAAGTGGGTCTTCTCTTAAAAATCTTAATTTTAAATATATGCATTATATATTAAACCATGCTTTTTATTTTAAGCTAACATTAAAAAAAATAATTAACTAAAATCAATAACTTCCCCATAATTTAGGGATTTGGTAAATTAGATTAACAATATATTTAATCTTTAATATATTTCCATACCTTTTCATTTAATATATATATATATATATATATTTATATATTAAAAATTTCGAAAATATGATTAAAATATTTTAACAAGAATTTAATTTTTGAAAATTATATATATATATAGTTTAAATAATTTCGTGATTAGTTTTGAAATATATTATACACTAAAGTATTCACTTATGGTTTATAAAATGAAAAATAAATATTATATCCTATTTTAATCAATTATATAATCACAATCAATCATATTAAAAAAAAAGTTATGTTGATCTAAATATGTTAACAATATATTAATTAATTATTTATGTAAATACTTTCTTTCGTAATTAGCAATGAAATATTATTATACATTAATTTATATACAGTTATTATTTATAAAATTTAATATAAAAATTATATCATAATTTTATCTATTTTATAATCATAATCAATCATGATAAAATAAGATTATTATATTGAACTACATATGATAAAATTATATTATATTAATAGATAATAAATTTTATTTTCATACATATAAAATATTTATGTTAAAAATATATGGTATGATGACAAGACTACAATATATATAAAAATTTACAATCTTAGACTTTTGTATGTACAATAATATATTATGTAAAATGAATAAACATAAAAATATTGCTAAAATGAAAGATTTTAAAGGACGGGTAAAGATTTAACATAAATTAAATACAAAATAATTTTCATGCACATATTAATTTGTTTAGTAACTAAATGCAAATAATATAAGATAAATATATAATAAGAAGAAACAAATACATGTGATAATTATAAAAAATTGGTTATTTATAACATATAAATTATAAATTATTATATTTTTAATAGATATATTAACATTTAAACATATGACTAAAATTAAAAATGCATACCACTAATGATCTAAAATATATATATATATATACATATAAATTGAAAATAACACCCGCGCGGTTGCGCGGATCGCGATCTAGTTTCACCTTATGTTTCCATTTACTTATATATCAATTTTAAGATATATATAAAAATTATAACTGTGATAATAAATTCTATACGAAATCTTTACTTTTTATGATCTATTTTAATATATGTTTTTCATATATATATACATATGTATTAACATGTACACACAAGATGGACAAGGACACAAAAAAACAAAAATGTGAACATCGGCAGAAAATATGTGGATACGGATAGAAGATGTGAACACAAACAGTTTTAATTGTTCATAAATAGCCATCCATAAACAAGTGCAAGTAGATGGTTTTAGTTTAGTGTGGACAGTTATGTGTGAACAGACTAAAACCGTCTATGTCCACATTCTTTCACTTTGTGGATGGAAAATATGCAAATAGAGGACATGGACATTGTTCATATAACTATGCGGATGAATATTTGTGGATGGCTATTTGTGAATAATATATGAATTTGTGAAGACACAGACATTGTGATAGTTGTGGACATGTACATAGGAATTTTTTTATTAGAAACTTGTGTTACGAAACAAAACTTATATGCAAAAAAAATTCATAGTCATATGAATCTTGTTTTCACTGTAAGCACCAACAACATCACCATTCCTCTTGTTCTAGATTACTTTCATCATCACAATTAGAGAAAAAAAACAGAGTGACCTCACGTCAGTGATTACATACGTAACACCGGCAAGGTTTTTGACGGAGAGACCTGCTGCGGGGAATACTAATGTACTTAACCATCTCGGCAGCTAAGCTCTCGTTTATCTCTGAAAAACCATCGACAATAGAGAACTCATGCATTCTGGCAAAGAAAATTAAAGAAACATAAACGTTAGTGTCTCTAAACCAATGAAACAAACATTTTTATTCACTTTGACTACACAAACCATCATCTGATATCATTGTATACAACTTATTTACCTCACCCAAACAAACATAAATTAGAAAAAGGTTCAAACTTTGATCCAAGAAAATCATCAAAGCTCGGAGATCAAAAAAGGTTCAAACACTGATCGAAAAGAATCATCAAAGCTCAAAAATCAAAAAAAAGTTTCAAACTTCGATTGCAGCTAGCTTTACATTACCAGTAAACACAGGTTGGTGGCCAAGCCCAGATCTGAAGGTTATGTATCACGGTAGAGGAGCTCTCACTCTCTGAGTTATTTCTCCTATTCACAAGCTCTTGTAGCTGGTTTTGTTACCATGATTCCGCTCTCTCTTCTTTGAATCAATAACAAGGAATAAAGACATTGGAAATTATTTAAAAATCAGGATTTCAAATCTCCGTCGCCTCAAAAAGAGAAGATGAGATTTTAAGGCAGAATTGAGGTTTTGAGATTTGGTAAAGCAAGAAATTTGAATTGGAACAGATTGTTTTCATTTAGATTCTTAAGCAATTGGAATCCATAAGAAGAAGATGGTTTAGTTGCGATGTATTTAGTATAGGGGTATTATAGTTATTTTGACATGATAATGTGTGTCTCCAGCACAATGTGCTTTTGGAGTGTAATAGGAAAGTGGGAAAGTGACTGTAAATATATTTTTTTTCTTAATGTTAGTTTGTAATTGAGTTCTTAGTCATATTTTATTTAGTTATCAAGTAAGTTATAATGTTGTATCAAAAGGTGTGTGTAAGATTGGTGACTTTAGATTAGAGAGTTGTGTCTCTCATTCTAAAAGTCACAATGTTTAGTCGAGTATTGTCGAACCTATATAAGTGTATGTGTGTTGTCGTAATAAAATCAACAAGTTACAGTTTTACTCTGTTTTATTTTTCATAGAAACAGAGCAAGAAGAAACTGATTTCTTCTTACATTTAAGAATTTGAAGCACATTAAACATAATCAGATATTTGAAAGGACTAAAATGCAAATATGGAGAAACCATCCATTGTCGTTGTTCGATTCTTATCATCGCTGGAATCTGGGCTTGACAACGATGACGAACCTGTTCCGGTGTAATGGAGACCTCGACTGGGATCTGATAGAACGACCCGGAGATAGAGAGGTCGTAAGCTTGAGACGTGCAGAACCCGATGTTGACGAGTCGTGACAGATGTTGACGAGCCGCGACGAAGAGCTTGGCCACGATGAAGTGGATTCACGGCGAGGATGAGAAGAAGACAGAGGTGGATCAGAGCTTTTGCTTCTGTTCGGAGAAGACAGTAGCGAGATAACTCGGAGGCTAGGAGCGACTGCCATGACTGCGGATCTCGAAGAAGCACTTAACAGACCAAAGAGAAGTCGGGACGAGTCAGATTCAAGGAGGAACGACAAAGGTTGCGGTGTGGCTGACAATCACAGAGCACCAGAGCTGCGACAAAGAAATTAGGTCACGGTTAGCTGTAGCCGGTTGGAGCATGGCAGCTGTAGAAGAGAATCCAGATGTGCCTGAGAGGAAGATAACGCTTTGACATCGTGATTCTTTTTTTTCGGGCAAATAACATCGCCTTTGTTAAACACAGACTTCTGTTTGACGTAATAAAGATATAGGTGGATTATAATTTCATGATGTGTATTAATAAAGGATTTTTAGTGATTTAAACCCTCAGCTATTTTTGAATCGTAAAATAAACCCTCAACTATTTTTATAATGTTTTAAACTCTCAACTTACAAACCGTTAACGTTTGTCACCCTCCATCTATAATTCTGTAACGGAGGGTGACAAATGTTAACAATTTGTAAGTTGGGGGTTTAAAACATTAAAAATATAGTTGAGGGTTTATTTTACGATTCAAAAATAGATGAGGGTTTAAATCTATAAACACACATTTTAAAACAAAATGATTTAAGAATTTTTTTTTCTAACTATCAAATATTTTTTTATTAACTAAGAAACAAATGGATAGTGTTTATGAAAAACAAAATGAGGG
Source organism: Hirschfeldia incana (assembly GCA_026261945.1). Taxonomy (NCBI): domain Eukaryota; kingdom Viridiplantae; phylum Streptophyta; class Magnoliopsida; order Brassicales; family Brassicaceae; genus Hirschfeldia; species Hirschfeldia incana. The sequence goes on from JABCMI010000009.1 coordinate 10,157,788, forward strand.
TTCCAAATATAATCTGAAGGTGGAAAAAACACTGATGGAGAATGAAACCAGGACGAAGATTGAAAAACCACATACTGATAATGATTTCAAACTTTGTCATCAGAGTTCAACCAATTTTGTACGGATGCATGCATGAATTAATAGGCATCATACAATTAAAAAAAAAACTAAAAATAAAATAGTGTAGTTGAGTGGATGAATAAAATATTAATGAATAGAGTTGTATGGATGCTCTCTAATGCTGGCTTAGAAAAAAGGTTTTTAATTAGCCTTGATCGTTGACAAAAAAATTAGCATTGGTCCACAAACATACATATGATACATATGAAGTGCATCAGGTAAATAAATACGATGAATACTCATTTCTCTGATTTACTGATATTTTAACTATTTTTATAATATAGACTAATCGAGTTTTGTAGATTTTAAAAATATTCTTATTTTTATTATTTTAAAAAATTTCATCATGATTTTTAGACAAAATAAAATTATATTTAATTTTTAATATTTATATAGTATAATAAATTGGTTCATAATACAAAAAGAACATGGATATTAACAATCTAAAATTTTGTTGTCTAGAAATCAAGGCAACATCTTCTGGGATTTAAGGTATTTACCTAATTAGTTAATAAAAATATATTTGATTCAAAAATCCTATATATCAAAGTGATCTTAGTTAATAGAAATATATTTGATAATTAGAAAAAAAAAATCTTAAATCAATTTGTTTTAAAATGTGTGTTTATTGATTTAAACCCTCAACTATTTTTGAATCGTAAAATAAACCCTCAACTATTTTTGTAATGTTTTAAACCTTCAACTTATAAATCGTTAATGTATGTCACCTTCCGTTACAGAAATATTGACGGAGGGTGACAAACGTTAACAATTTGTAAGTTGAGGGTTTAAAACATTAAAAATATAGTTGGGGGTTTATTTTACGATTCAAAAATAGCTGAGGGTTTAAATCACTAAAAATCCATTAATAAAATGATTTCGATTGGTTTTCATATTTTTTTCATTTATTGACATGGCAATTTCGCCCGCTTCAAAAGTTCTGATATGTTATTTCTTGTAGAGAACTTTGTGTTTTTATTGTGCTGATTTTATAAGAAGAACTAGAGATTGATCAGCGCATCCGTACGAATATTGGTTCGTACATTATTATACATCGATATTTATTTTTTATAATTGATGTTATATATTTTAGATGTTTCATAATATAACTAATTATATTCGAAAGATTTAGATCAAATTAGGTAATAAGGCTATTTTTGTTACAAATATCTGAACTCATTTTAAATATATTGGTTATTTGGATATTTTTAGATTCTCATATATCGGAATCGAATTCATCTAAATCTAGAATGACTCAACTCAAAACCCAAACATAAATTTATAATATTTAAGTGGAACATGGTTTAAAAAAAATGATAGTCGAAAGGAACAACATATACTAAAACGGATAGATAATGTTCATGTCAAACTGATTTTATGAACTAATAAAAATAATTTATTTTTATTTGCTTGGCTAAGTTAAGTGAAATAGAAATAGTTTTTTATTTTGTAAAATAATTATATGGAGTGATAAAATAATTGGCAATTAATGGATATTACTAGGCCTGGAATTATTATCTGGGATTCAGATTCGATCCGAGATTCTATCCGAATCCGTTCCGAAAACCAGGATATTCGGAGGGACCGGATTCGCATCCGGATATCTTGATTTCTTACTCTGGATATTCAGATCCGTAATTTTTATTGATAATTATTTCAAAAATAGGAATATATATATATGTATATATATATATATACTTATTTTTATTTACTATATTTTTATTTCTATACTAATATATCTCATTATATAAAGCTTAGTTTTCAAAGTTACTAATTAACATGATTGTGACACATGACAATTATATATTTAAAACTAGGTATGGACCCGTGCGTTGCACTGGTTTTGATTGATGTTTTAATTTAATGAAATACATAAAAGTAAAAAAAATTAGAGTTATTCTAGAATTTATCATATATTAATTGAAACTTATTTAAGGAATATAAATTTGTTTTTTCAGTAAGTTTGGTTGGTATTTATGTTATAGTTATCATAATGCATAAGAACAACTCTAATGGAAGTATTTAGAAGAGTTTTTATCATTTAATAAAAAAAACATAATTAAATAGGAAAGATAATATAAAAAGTTCTCAACTCTCTACTCTTAAGGATCTGTTGTAAATCTACAGAGACAATTGCTATACTACTAAAAATATTATTTTTTTTAGAAAATTAAATTTAACAAAAAATATAATATTTTTTTTCTTTAGAATCTGTAACATTTTCCAACTGATAATCATGCTTTAAGTAATTACTATCAGTTTTTTATTTAGGGCTAGAGAAAAAAACAAATATGAAAATTCAAATCAAACTCAATCATGAAGAAATATGAGTTACAGTGAAATACTATGAATTGAAAATTGAATCAAGCTGATTTAATTGATGACAATGTCATACACATTCTTATGCTTTTAATTTAACATTTGTATTAACTTTCAAAGTTAATATCATTTATATACTTTTTGCATTGGTCTATTCACATTTAAAGTATCTCTAATATAACTCTATATATATTCTCTTAAAATATTGAAACTCTGTTTAAGCGATGAGTCTCACATGACTTTATTATAAAATTACCTACTTTAAGAAAAAAATGTAGTGAAAATTATTGAAGTTTCTATATTTAGAGACAAAAGTAGCACATCTCTGTATTTTCTTACAAAAATTGAGAAATTATATTACAAATCTTAAATTGAATCAAATCCACCAATATAATATTAATTTCTTTTAAAATATAAAAATGATAATTCAGATTAATTGTAAATAATATTTGTTCTTTAACCAATAGAAAGCATTAGATCAACATTTTTATCATGTAATTTAGAGGTAATAAAATTATTGATACCTTATGAAGTTTGTTACTTCTTTGATTCTTTTAGCCACAAATATATGTGAATGATGAAGACCATATTTTTGAATCTCGATTGTGCGAATAATATTTATGAAAATAACTTGTTAATTACAGTTTTATGGTGATAAATATTAAAATAAAAAATAAATTGTATTATTTTATGATGTAATAGAGCTGAAGAAGAGAATTAAAACATTTTTGTAATTTCATTTCAAATATACAATATTCTCTATCAAATCCATCATTTGGATTCTCGATTTCTCTAGATAATCTTCATTAAATATAACATAACTATGAGAATCATTTCCTTCATCTACTATTTCTTCTATTTTGAAACTGAAAAATAATTTGGTTTTAAAATCTAATAATATATCAATGTGTATTAATATATTTATTTATGTGTAACCATTTATCGATAAAATATTAATCACTATAAATATAAATCATTATATGGATAGTATTAAACAATTTTTTGTTAATTATTTATTAGTAAATATGAGAAACACTAAATAAAAAATGTATACCCAACACTTTTACCTATTTTATATGGATTAACGTCTAGCTAAACTATCATGTGTTAATATATAAAATCCATGTTAGACGATATTCTTTCCATAAAATCTCTTATAAGTTTTCTCTCTAATAAATTGATAATTCACTTACTCTAAAATTCGAAACATAGACATTATAGTGTTGCAAAACATTAACCCTTCGTTAAATTATTTGACCAAGAAGACTTACACATAAAATTAGTTATTTCTAAGAAGATTACTTTAACAATTCTCTATTGTTTAGGATTTTTTTTTTAAACTAATTCTTTATAATTGGTTTCTTTACAGTTTTTTTTAAAAAAATATTTAATTTGCAAGGAAATTAAACGTAAAATGATGTTTTGTATTATGTATTATCTATTAAATAGTTATTTATATGGAAATATTTTTTGATTCTTACAGTTTTTTTGTTAAATAGTTTTTGAAAAAGGAAAAATAACTTTTTAAATTCTTTTTTTTTACAACTCTCTTTGGTTTAGTATTTGCTTAACAAGAAATACTATAAAATATTTTTTAAAACATTTTCTTAATATTTAATTTGCAAGGAAGTTAATCTTAAAATAGTGTCTTGTATTTTGTAAACGCACATGCAAAGAAGAAATACTATCTATTAAAGGGTTATTTATATGAAAATATTTTGATTTTTTACAGTTTTTGTTAAAGACCTTTTGGAAAAGGAAAACTAATCTTATTATATAAAGCTTGGTTTTTCAAAGTTATTTTTGTTCTTAAATATTTATTTATATGGAAATATTTTGATCTTTTACATTTTTTTGTTAAGAACATTTAGAAAAAAGAAAACTAACTTTTAAAATTATTTTTCTTTTGTTTTTTTTAAATGAAAATATGTATTTAACATATGTCACAATCTTATTATATATATTTGACATGTGTTAAAATAATGTTAATTAGTAACTTGAAAAACCGAAGTTTTATATAATAAAATTAATATAAATAACTTTTCAATTAGAGAACATTGTACACAACCTTGAATGGTATTTTCCTATTTAATAAGCAAATTATATTTAATAATAAAACAATATAAGATTTTTAAAAAATTGAAATAAAAATATTTACCTTCTCATCATGTAGGAGAAAATTTATTCCTAGAAGCTTATTATTTTTGCTTAAATTTCTTGCTTCCCATTTTCTAGTAAGACGTACCACAATTTGACGGTAATGACGCTTTTATTTAACTGATCTAATGTTAAATAATTTTCTGAAACCATTGTTTCTTGACAATTCCTGTTAAACAATTAAATTATAACTTCAGTTAAAAAATAATAATAGGACAAACACACCTAAGAAACTATAATAGTAAAATTAAAACGTATTACTCTTGATAAAAAAAACATATTGCTATGTGACAGCAATGTTTTTGTGACAGTGATGTTATGGTGTGGTGTCAATAACTTTAAATGTATTGTTTTGTAACAGAACTCAGAAGTTTCGTTCAAAAAAAAAGACAGAACTCAAAAGCATGACCATGATCAAATAATAATCATGACAACAACGATCAACCATAACTTTATAAGAAGAAAAGAATATCGAACTTCACCTAATATTTTTCTTGAATCAATAGTTATGCTTGGTGATAAAATATGAGAGATCTTAGTTCTATATATAAATATGAATAATCATAGTTCTTCTTGGGTTATGAGCTCTTTAATTAAGATTTTAATAAAGAAAAATTAACAGTAATCAGTGTTTGACATTTTTTTTGTTTATGTTTTTTTTAAAAGGATAATTACAATCTAATATTTTTTTTTTAAATAAAGGAAAATTAGCAATATGAGAGTATAAATATTTTTGAAACGATTGTTTTCAATTATATTTTCTTTATTATAAAGGATAATTAACATAAATTAGTTTTTTTCCAATTTTTTAGGTTTATGTTTTAAAAAATATGTTTACAATTCGGTTTTGGAATAGTTTTTGAAAAATTGTTTGATTTTAATAAAAATTATTAAAAATCTTTCTAGTATAATAAGTTTCTTTTTTTCATTTTGAAATTTTTATTTTAAAAACAAATCGATTAATTTTAAAAAAAAATTTAAAAACATGTCTGTTCCATTTTTTTTAGGTTTATATTTTAAAAAGGATAGTTACAATTTGGTTTTGGAATAGGTTTTGTTAAAATTAAAATTACTATGACTTTTTGAAATTTCGTTTTATTTTTGTTTTGAAATTTAATTTATTTTATTTGCTTAAGATTTTAATAAAGAAAAATTAACATTAATCAATGTTTGACATTTTTTTTGTTTAAGTTTTTTTTTTTAAATTACGATCTAATATTTTTTCAATAAAGAAAAATTAGCAATATGAGAGTAGAAATATTTTTGAAACGATTGTTTTCAATTATATTTTCTTTATTATAAAGGACAATTAACATAAATTAGTTTTTTCCAATTTTTTAGGTTTATATTTTTAAAAAGATGTTTACAATTCGGTTTTGGAATAGTTCTTGAAAAATTGTTTTATTTTAATAAAAATTATTAAAATCTTTTTATTATAATAAGTTTCTTTTTTCGTTTTGAAATTTTTCTTTTAAAAAAAAAAATCATTTAATTTTAATAATAATTTTAAATACATGTCTTTTCCATTTTTTTATGTTTATATTTTAAAAAGGATAGTTACAATTTGGTTTTGGAATAAGTTTTGTTAAAATTAAAATTACTATGACTTTTTGAAATTTCGTTTTATTTTCGTTTTGAAATTTACATTATTTTTTTTTTGTTTTGGCATTTTTATTTTAAAAATTGTTTATTTTAATAATAACTTAAAAAGTTTATAGTAAGATAAGATTTTTTTTTATTTTTTTGTTTAACTTTTTTATTAGGATTTTAATAAGGAAAATTACTATTCTGAGAGTAAAAATATTTTAAAGAGAAAATATGTTTTAAATATGTTTTATGGGACAATTTTGTTTAGACACATGTCACAATCTTAAATAATAACTTGACATGTGTCGCGATCGTGTTAATTAGTAACTTTGAAAACTACGCTTTATATAATAAGATTGTGACATATGTTCAGTAATAATCTTTATATAAATGATTAATTAATAGTATTTTTCCTTTGTAAGTTTTTTTAAAAATATTGTAAACAAAAAACAGTTTCATACAAATAATTATTTATTATTAGTTTTCTTTTTATATCCAAGAAAAATTCGTAAAAGCTATACGAAAATAAATTTCCTTTTGAAAAAAATCATGAACAAATAACATTATAGTTTTTATTTAATAATATTTTCCTTTTTCATTTAAAAAAAAATATTTTTAACAAAGAAAAATATATACTAATAATATTTAAAAGCAAGTTTTATTTTTTAAAACAATAAAAATAAAACTGTATAAGTTACAAGAAAAAAATCTCTTTTGGAATTTTTAAAGAATTATAAAACCTGAGAATACAAAATATTATTCTATAAAAAATCTACATATATATATATATATATATATATATATATATATATTTATATATATATATTTTAAAAAAACTACATATTTTCTCTTACTAAAATTATAAGCAAAAAAAGTTGTAAGAAAAATCTTATTATTTTTCTATAATTAACTAATTTCTGTAGAAGCTTCGATAGTCCATGTTTGACCAATGCTTAATGTTTAACACTATGTGGTCTAAGCGTCGAGTTTCAGAGAAGGCGAATTATTAATTTATTGGCGAAAAGGTTTATAGGATATGTTTACCATTGTGTAAAATCTTGAAAAATAGAATGATAATAGTTATTTAATAGTATTGTTCTTTTTTAAGTTTTAAACATAATATTGTAAACGAAAAATAATTTTATACCAATAATTATTTGATAGTAATTTTATACCAATAAAAATGTTAGTCCATAATGTTATGTATTGATTAAACAACTAAGATTATTTCCAATTTACCTACATATTAATATCTATACTCTCTTCTAAACTAAAGCATTTATACTATAGAGATGAATTTGCTCCAATGTGTAATTATGCAATAAAATTTCTTTATTTCTAGAGGAAAATATAGAGATATGCATGGTATTTTTGTTTATAGATAAAGAGATGAAAATATCATTGCATTGTATTTTTTTCTTAAAATATATAAACTCTATAGCAGAATCATACAATAGAGAAATTTACATTTATAATAGAATTCTATTTTAAAGATGAATGAACCATACAAACCAAAATAAATAAATGCTAACGAATGCAAAAAAAATCGAAATCTTACGATGACAACACAAAAAATTACTAAATTCTCATGAAAACATATTATAATATAATTGAACAAAAAGAATAATATAGAAAATTAATACAATCATTCGGCTTAATTCAACTTTTAAATTCTTTGTATTTTTCTTTATTTCGTATTTCTTTATATTAAATTCGATTTGAATTTTCGAGAATAGTTTTTTTCTCTAACCTTATGTATAAAGTTGCTAACTCACTTCACTTATGCGCTATGATTATTGAAATAGGAGTACTAACCAATACTTATGTGAGAAAAATAATTCTTATAGCTAGAATGATTTTCACATAATTTATACAAAATCATACTTTTTTTTTTGTCACAAAATCATACAATAAAATTAAAATGTTAATCAAAATCCCTTCAACGCACGGATCCATATCTAGTATATATAAACTTATACAATACTAACTTTGTTATAGTATATATAGATATAATTAAAATATTGTACATATTTTTATTTTTCCAATTATTGTTAATATTTATGTTCTAATGTTATTTTTATTTATTTTAAAGATTCAAATCTGGATCCAGATATCCGCCGGATATTACAATTTTTAGAAAGATATACGAAACTCGGATATCCGAGAACCCCAGATCCGAATAAAAAAAGTAAAAATATGGATCCGTCATATACGAATCCAGATCCAAATACCGTAAAATATTCTGGATATCCGATCCGTTCCAGTCCTAGATATTACGGATCTATCCGTGTATTCAAGCAAATTTTATTAAAACTACTATTCAAGTTTTTAAACAATGTCAATGTGTATTTTAATTTTAATAGTACGGTATAATGCCTTCACGGTCCTTCCCTTTTCTAAACAACTCTTCACTGCGGCGTAAATCTATGGCTTCGTATTCTCTTCTCGCCGGTCAATTAACATAAGGTATCCGCGCCTGAGAATACTATAAGCTCCTCTTCTTGGTATGCTCCGTTCAATTTCGATTCCCTTTCATATTGTTGTCTGCTTTCTGAGACTGTGGACGAATGTTCGTTGTTTTTTCTCTTGTTCGATTGAATATGTTTCTGTACCAGTCTGATCTTATAAAAGCTAAAAGAGTATGCCAAAACTAGTTTTGTACCTCTAACCTCTCTTCTATGTCTGTAGACAAGTACCTGTGTTTTATTGTTTTGCCCTAATTGTGAAAATCATATGTTTTGTTTTTTGTATTAAAACCATTAGAGCAAAGGGTTGCTAGTGGTTTTCACTAGTACTCAATTTGCATAGCTTTCACTAAATGTTTATTATTTCTTTTTGGACAGGCTATGTGAAACATTCGATTCTTGAAAAGACTTACATTTGAATGAAAAGGTGTTCACATTCTTGATGGCAATTGCTTTCGTTCGTAGTCTTCAAAGAGCTTCTTCGTCTCTTATTAGATCTTCTTATCCACTTCTCATTTCCGCCAGGTTCGTATATCTATAAGACATACAACATAGTTATGTCCCATTATGTGATTATATTCTTGTATACATGGTTCCCACCAGGTCACTTCCGCAAACCCAAGAACTTGCTTGTTCAACATCGACATTCTTTGAACCAACCATCTCAACTATATGTAGAAGAAACTTCAGTCATGGGACGGTGAACCTAGTGATATCAGAAGGGAAACCCAAGTTCGAAACCCGGGAGCTTGATCCTCCCAAGAAATGGAAGTGGCTGACCAAAAAGAGACTGAAGCTGAAGAGAAAGAAAGAGAGAGAGGAAAGAAACGCAGCCAACAGGAAAGACCCGCGAAGGCTAACCGTCAAGGGGAAGAAAAAGAGGAAGTTTGCTAATCCAGAGGAAAGATTAAAGCACAAGCTTGAAAGGGCCAAGATCAAAGAAGCATCGTTGATTGAGAAACTGAAACGGTACGAAGTTGCTAAAGTGCAGGGACCTGAGGTTCGACCCCATGAGATTACAGGAGAAGAGCGTTTCTACTTGAAGAAAATGGGTCAGAAAAGGTCTAACTATGTTCCCATTGGGAGAAGAGGAGTGTTTGGTGGTGTTATTCTGAACATGCATATGCATTGGAAAAAACATGAGACCGTTAAGGTTATTTGCAATAATAGTAAGCCTGGACAAGTGCAAGAGTACGCGGAGGAGCTTGCTAAACTGAGTGGTGGTGTGCCTGTTAACATTATCGGCGATGATACAATCGTATTCTACAGAGGGAAAGGTTATGTTCAGCCAAAAGTTATGTCTCCTATTGATACATTGTCCAAGAAAAGGGTAAGTCCATCAAACTTGTTAGTAGCTTTGGCATCTAAGTGTTGATGAATGGGAAGTATAATCTCTCCTAACATGCATGGTCTTATTTCTTTTGTAGGCGTATGAGAAATCTAAGTACGAACAATCTTTGGAGTCTGTGAAACACTTCATAGCCATTGCAGAGAAAGAGCTTGAACTATACTACAGACATGTTGCTCTTTACGATGACCCTAGTAACAGAAATCCTCTTTCAATCTTGGATGATTCTCCGTTGGAATCATGTGATCACCACGGGAATAGGCTTTATATGAGTTGTTCGGATACTGAAGCTGATTCTGAAGACGAAGACAAAAGTGAAGAAGAGCTCAATGAATTAGATAATGATTCTGCTTCTTCAAAGGAAGAGTTCTCTGAAACTGGTAGGTAACTGGACTTCTAGAAACGTTTATCTTTGGTTTCTTTATCTAGTCATAAACACAAGGCAGAAATGAAATTATTCTTGTTTAAAAGTTGCTAAACTAAAGCCGTTGTGTTAAATTTTTTTAAAGTGTATATTCAATAAACTCCATTGTCTAATATAGAGGTGCATTTACACAACACAAGACCCTTGGCAGCATCTAAAGTTCTCCAATTTGAAAAGTATTAGAGATGGATGAATATGTTCTCAAGTAGAAAATATTCAGTTAGGTGAATTGTTGTTAAAACATGACAATGATAACTCTGTTATAAAATGGGACAAAGCCCAAAACTATGTTTCTTGGTGGCAAATGGCAACTGCTCCAAAAGAATCAAAAATTTCAATATCTTATTAATTATTTATATATATATATCAATTATTCTAGTAAAATTACATTTTGTAAAAAAACTCTGTTTTTAAAATGATTACTGTATGAGTTCGCAGAATTTATGTGGTCACAGAACTAATGTAAGAAAATGTTACATACCATTAGCATGGTACAGTAAATATAAATAAAATGATATTTTAACAATGAAAAAAAGTTTAAAATAAAATAAGGGTAAACCAATGAAAATAAGGTGAGCGACTTGTGAATGTGAATCATGTAGTGACTAGTGAGGTCGCCACGCTAATAGTACCAAACACGGACGATTCGTGGAAACGCGTGACACATGTTGTTGTTGGCTTATTAGTTGAGAGTTGAGACAGCGACAATAGTCTCCCAAACGCTCTCTATTATATACTATCCTTAATCATAGGGCATCATCATATGTTATACAATATTCTTCTTTTTCTTCTGAGAAAGGGCTTAACAGCATTCTTCTTTTCTATAACAATTTGTTTGTTTGATAGGAGTTAATAAATCCTTATTCGTTTGGTTGGTAGCAAACAAATCCTGATTAAAAATAGCAAAATCATATTTTATTTCATATCTAACCACTAGTTATTGCTTCTGCTAGTACATTATTGTGTCATCAACTAATTCAAAATCAACATAATATATGTTGTTAAATATATTCTCTTTTTGACTGTTTATATCACATGAGTTTTTATTGAAAGTAATACTAATTCAAAATCAACATAATATATGTTGTTAAATACGTTTGTATCTTTTTCAGTTTTATAGAACCGTTCGGAAATTTTGTATGTTTTTTTTTGGTTTTGTTCAAAAAATAATTTAAAAAAATCGCTACTACCCAATACATTTTTGGTTCTAGTTTGATTCTAATTTATTCAAATAATTCGGATTAAAATCAGATTTTTTTTTTCATAAAATATCAAAAATTTTAGATATTGTGCATAAAAATATTCATGTAATTCAGTTGTGGATATAATTTTAGTTTATAAGTTGCACTTTAACAATATTTGGTGATTTTAAACATGATTAATATTTTAAGTATATAAATTGTATTTTAGATATTCGGATACTTATTTGGTTTTCGATTATATTCTAATTTGATTAAAAAATTGTTTTAGATATACAACATACTGCATATATTTGTGACTACCGGTTCAGTTTTGGCCTTTTGGGTTTATTTTTTTGGTTTGGTTTTGGTTTTAGTTTGATTTTCAATTTATATATCCACTTTTCCGGGTTGTTCGTAGCCAAGTGGCTGCTGAGCTCTGTCTTCGGGCCCTGGCGTCAGGAGTTCGATTCCCTCTTACCTCCATTTGAGGATTAAATGTCCAAAAGTGACCAAATTGACAAAAAAAAAATTATCCACTTTTCCAATTCAATGTAATATTAAAGGCACCATCATTTACATCATCCAAAAAATCATTTACATTATTAGCAAAAGGGAATAAAAGGCGACAACTAATATTAGTAGGCTACTAGCCACACCGACAGATATTGCAATTATTAACGTCTTGAAAGTCAATTTACGATGATTCGTTCTTTTAGAAAAAGAAGTTTCAGTGGGAGACGTGGTTGTCAGTCTCTGAGCTATAAACCACCGTCTATTGAAGTTGTTGGAATTTGGAACCAAATATCTCATTGTGAGGTGCTATGGGTGTGTGTGTGCGTGTACCAGTGCGGGGCTTGAACCAGTACTTTTTTTGTCAACAAAAGAGCTTTTATATTTATAGAAATTTTATATCATATGACAACATAAAAATATGTTACAGATATTAGAAGAATTAGCAAACTAATGAAATATTTATGGTTTTAAAAGATTAAGTAAAATTTATAAAGTAAATCTTCCAAAAAGACCTAAAAAGGTTTTCCTACTCAAAATAGCACATAAAAATATAAATGACCAAAAGATGTTTGTTCATTCAAATGATAAATCAATTCTATCTTTACTCTATAGTTATATAAATATAAACAAATAATAAAAATATTTTTTATTTTCGAAAAAAATAATTAATATTCATTTTTTGTTTTTTTTCAATACTTTTTTTCAAATTATTACTTTTCAAATTATATCAAAAATCCAAAATTTCTTTTAGAAAATATTTTAAAATTCTTATTTTCAATTGAAATCTTAAACATTAAATTTTATATCTTAAATCTCACTCCCAAAAGTCTAAACTATAATTCTAAATTAGTTAATTCATGAGTATTTGTTAAAATTATATTGTGGGATAAAATTCATGATGACTGATTTTAAACATAGTTTAGATTAAGTTTCTCCAAAATAAAATTTATAAAAAGAATTTAATTTTAAAATAAAAGAAAATTAAATAGAACCTCCAAAATTTCAAGACGGATTATCTTGGTAAGGCTTTTTTATCGATATCTTATGGTGTACTCCCTCCGTTTCACTTTACTTGTCGTTCTACACTTTGGCACACAGATTAATAAAATATTTAATTTTGTATATTTACTAGATAAAAACACAATTACCAATACACCTAACCAAATATCAACCGATAGAAAAATATATTAGATTTAAAAATCAATAAATTTTGCACTGAAATCATAAAATAGCATTTGTTTTAAAGCGAATTTTTTGCTCCAAAACGACATATAATTCGAAACTGAGAGATTATAGTTTTGTCTTTTTTTTGTTTGACTATTGTACGGTTTAAATCGGGCATAAAAAACATTAGTTGATCAACCCACGCCTAAATGATTTTGAGTTATAAACGCGTGAATTTGGACACAGCATCAAAATGGCGTTGTAAATTATATATCTTTCTTTCATGTAAGGTTATAAACGCGTGGTTTACCATGTTTTTAGTTAGATGAAAGAAAGATATATAATTTACAACACCATTTTGATGTTTTTAGTTATAAAATCACTAATAAAATAATAGTATAGATAGATATATTAGTTTTGCTTTAGTTTAAATATTTTTTTTGTTAATAGACTAAGACTTTAAATATGATCAATCTTTTGACCAAAAAGAAATAATGGCTGGTAAATTTATTGATATATTAAACCTGGGAATATGAAAAAATTATTTGCATATATATTTTGTTGATTGAATATTTGTATTTTATATTCTATTTAATATTTTCGCGTGTATGCACCTAAGCATTTGAAAATATATGGTTGTATATGTATTCTTTGCTAAAAATAATATTTAAATAATTATACAAGAAGTTTTTATCAAAACTATAAATATTTTTACTACATAATATTTTGTAGAAATTCGAAAATTTATTTTCTTTCTATTAACCTGGTAAAGTTGATCTCAATTTCTTAAATTTATGATTAAAAATAGTTTTTGGATAACAAAACAGTCCATACTATTTTGGATAATGATAATTATCAAGATAACTAAATATTATTTTTAAGTTATATTGAACTCAATTTCTATTACTTATATAAATTTACATAACTAGTTATTTATAGAAATCACTAATAAAATAAAATAGTATAGATTTATAGAAATCACTAATAAAACAAACTAAAGCAAAACTAATATATCTATCTATACTATTATTTTATTAGTGAATATGTCAAGTAAACCAAATCACTAATAAAATAATAGTATAGATAGATATATTAGTTTTGCTTTAGTTTAAATAATTTTTTTGTTAATAGACTAAGACTTCAAATATGATGAATCTTTTGACCAAAAAGAAATAATGGCTGGTAAATTTATTGATATATTAAACCTGGGAATATGACAAAATTATTTGCATATATATTTTGTTGATTGAATATTTGTATTTTATATTCTATTTAATATTTTCGCATGTACGCACCTAAACATTTGAAAATATATGGTTGTATATATATTCTTTGCTAAAAATAACATTTAAATAATTATACAAGAAATTTTTATCATAAACTATAAATATTTTTACTACATATATTTTGTAGAAATTTGAAATTTTATTTTCTTTCTATTAACCTGGTAAAGTTGATCTCAATTTCTTAAATTTATGATTAAAAATAGTTTTTGGATAACAACACAGTCCATACTATTTTAGATAATGATAATTATCAGGATAGCTAAATATTATTTTTAAGTTATATAGAACTCAATTTCTATTACTTATATAAATTTACATAACTAGTTATTTATAGAAATAAAAATATAATTAATTAAATCTATTCATTATTATGACATTTGAAATTTAATAAATTAGACGTAAAAATATGTATTTACTAAGAGCGGTTTTTTTATGAAATATATTCGAATTTTTTAAGAATAAAAAATATTACAAAACTAAAATTAATTATTTTATAAAATAAAACGAGTTTAATCATTCTGATATTAAAGTGAGAGTTAATATAAGTAACTTAAAAGTTTGTAGAATAAAAATAAATATAATTAGTTATTAAAGGTAGCTATGATTTTAAACATTCTAACTTTTTAATATGAAAATGCAGAAGAAGAAAAAATGACTAGTTAAATCATACTCTTAAATAATAGTATTGTATGATATAATAAACATTTTTTATTTTATAAAATCTATTTATTAAAAAACAAATGGTATAGATTGTAAATTTTTATTTTATAAGAACTATGGTTTTAAGAATCAAATTTCAAATGACTTTGAAGAACAGCTTAATAAGAAAAACCCAAAATGGCAGTCTCGTAAGTCACAGTTGCCATTTTCTTCGTCTCATCAATATCCGGTAGCTTTTCTCGACCACTAACCACCACAGGTACTGTCTCTTTGTCAAACAAAACTAATAAATCACGGGTCCACTGTAACCTATAACTCTGAGAAGCACTAGATAATCAGCCAACCTCATCTTTTTCTCGGGACATGGCCTTTATAATAGTTCTAACTTGCTTCTTGTCTCGGTTACTATACGCGCGTCTTCATCACTCCACAAATCATATTTGATTAAACCATTAATTAAACACTAATCTTTTTAATCTTCCGCCCGCCACTATTCTTATAGAAAATCAGGGAAGACGATCTGAAAAATCGTATACGCATTAGATTATCAATCATCTGCGTAACGCCATTTTAACCCTGGGAAGAAGCATACAATGTGGTAACAATCACATATTATCCAGAAAGCAACCCAATGTCTATCTATCTTCTAACCATTTTCTGAATATATATGTATAAATCTGTGTAGTTGATTATTATCATCGGAAGAAAGAGGTGACTCAGAAGCTGAAGCAAAAAAGCAAAAGAAAATGATAAGAGGAAGGATAATAGAGATTGTTTCTTTTCTTCTTCTTCTTATAGTGGTGGTGGCTACGGCGGCCAATGTAACATATGACCACCGTGCTCTTGTGATCGATGGGAAACGGAAGATTCTGATCTCCGGCTCCATTCACTATCCAAGAAGTACTCCTGAGGTAAGTCTATTCCACACATAATACATACCGTTATGTATTTGTATATATATATATGTGTGACAGAGTGGATAACAAAGGATGGTGGCTTTGTTGTAGATGTGGCCAGACCTTATACAAAAATCCAAGGACGGTGGCTTGGACGTTATAGAGACTTACGTTTTCTGGAATGGTCACGAGCCTGAGAAAAACAAGGTCCTTTCCATTTTGGGTTTTGTGCTTGATTCTAGTTTTTTTTGTTAAATTTACTATTACCGATGCCCCAAAAAACATTATAATATCTCTGATTCTTTTTTTTTTCTTTTTGCAGTATAATTTTGAAGGAAGATACGATTTAGTCAAATTTGTGAAGCTTGTGGCCAAGGCTGGTCTCTATGTTCATCTACGAATTGGTCCGTACGCTTGCGCAGAATGGAATTACGGGTAACAATAATTGTGTTTTTTTTGGATAAAGTGATAAACTCTGTTTCTTTTTATTATTTCTTAAATGGTTGGATTTGGTGGAACAGAGGTTTCCCAGTATGGCTACATTTCATTCCTGGGATTAAGTTTCGAACTGATAACGAGCCATTTAAGGTATATGGTTAGGCGATTGATGTGTTCCTAAGCAAATGTATAAATTATAAAACTTCTAGTAGTTAATGACATATAAATAAATTTATACACTTGTGTTTGCAGGCAGAAATGCAGCGATTCACTACCAAGATTGTTGATCTGATGAAGCAAGAAAAGCTATACGCCTCAGAAGGAGGTCCAATCATTCTCTCCCAGGTTTTCGTTTTTAGTGTTGGAAAAAAATGATGATTACTTATTGTAACATTTTCTCAGGATTTTCTCATTTTCATTATTTGAATGTCAGATTGAGAATGAGTATGGAAATGTTGATTCATCTTATGGTGCTGCTGGTAAAAGTTATATGAAGTGGTCTGCTTCTATGGCTCTTTCACTAGATACTGGAGTACCCTGGAATATGTGCCAACAAGGAGATGCTCCTGATCCCATTGTCAGTTTCTGAACAGCCCATTGCTTAATAGTCTTGATTCAATATATAGTAAGCAAGTTTGATTGAGAGATATTCTTTCTTTTGTTTGCTTGGTAGATCAACACATGCAATGGTTTCTACTGCGATCAGTTTACTCCTAACTCAAACAATAAACCAAAGATGTGGACTGAGAACTGGAGTGGATGGTAAGTATCTTGGTTTGATTTTACCATTTATGTCCATCTCCAAGTCATTTTCTTGTTATGTCTGGACGACCAGGTTCCTTGGTTTTGGAGATCCTACACCTTATAGACCAGTTCAAGATCTTGCATTTGCAGTTGCAATATTTTACCAACGTAGTGGAACTTTCATGAACTACTACATGGTAATATAACACACAAGAAGAGAAGCCAGATTGTTTCCGGCTTTTCTCTATTAAGTTTCAAGTTTTTGGATGTTATTAATCTGCTGGAGCTTTCTTGTTTCAGTATCATGGTGGAACAAACTTTGAAAGAACAAGTGGAGGACCTTTAATTTCTACTAGTTATGACTATGATGCTCCAATAGATGAGTATGGTAAAGGATTCTTACCACTATATAAATGTCTTTGTTATGACTATGATGCTCCAATAGATGAGTATGATAGATTATATATATGTATAGATGTTAATTTTTTTTGTTGGCAGGACTTGTTAGACAACCTAAATGGGGACACTTACGAGATCTACACAAGGCTATCAAGCTTTGTGAAGACGCCTTGTTAGCCACAGATCCAACAGTTACTTCTCTGGGTTCAAATTTGGTGGTAATAACAATAACTTCATGTCACTCCCCTGTTTTGTTTTAAACATTTATGTTGTTGAATTGTGTACATATATAACACAGGCATCTGTGTATAAAACATCATCTGGATCATGCGCTGCTTTTCTTGCTAACATTGGCACGGAATCTGATGCAAATGTGACTTTCAATGGGAACTCATATCACTTGCCTGCATGGTCCATAAGCATCTTGCCGGATTGCAAAAACGTAGCTTTCAACACAGCAAAGGTCTGTTCATAGTGTTGAGATCATCACCACTTATCATATTCCCACATGGCTACAACTGATACCAGTCTTGAAATGTTTAGATAAATGCTGCAACTGAGTCTACAACATTTTCTCGCCGATCATTAAAGCCTAATGCTGATTCGTCTGAAGAGTTAAGCTCACAATGGAGTTACATTAAAGAACCTATTGGAATTTCAAAAGCCGATGCATTCCTGAAACCTGGATTGTTAGAGCAGATCAACACAACAGCTGATAAAAGTGACTACCTGTGGTACTCCTTGAGGTAGAGTAGGCCTGAAACATTAATCAGTAAATAATCTTCTTACAAAACATTCTTGATTAAGTTTTACCATGTGTTTCAATCTATAACAGAATGGACATTAAAGGCGATGAGACTTTCCTTGACGAAGGATCTAAAGCAGTTCTTCACATCCAATCCATAGGCCAAGTGGTGTATGCTTTTATAAATGGGAAACTTACCGGTATATATATACATTTATATGTTTCTCTTGAGTTTTTTCACAAACTTTGCAACAGAGTTTCTTGACAATATTCTACATTCTTGGTTGTAGGAAGTGGAAATGGCAAACAGAAGATTTCTTTGGACATCCCTATTAATCTTGTCACCGGGAAGAACACAATTGATCTTCTAAGTGTGACCGTAGGGCATGCGGTAGGTTCTACTCACCAAAACATTACTGCACAAAAATGTTCATTAAGCATGATTAACTCAACCAGTTTAGCTTAACTTATACCTCAGAACTATGGAGCTTTCTTTGACTTAGTTGGAGCAGGAATAACTGGTCCTGTGTCACTTAAAAGCGCAAAGAGTGGTAGCTCAATCGATTTGTCTTCACAGCAGTGGACTTATCAGGTCTGTTGCATTGATTTGAATTAACCACAAGAATGTCTTGTGCTACCTCCGGCTTAATGGTTGTTGATTTATAGGTTGGACTCCAAGGGGAAGACACAGATTTAGGAAGTGGAGACTCTTCTGAATGGGTTTCAAAGTCTCCTTTGCCCACTATGCAGCCACTGATTTGGTACAAGGTAATGATGAGAATTGATACACCAACAAAACCATTAGACATTTTTCACAAAACATATTTTCTTGTTCTTGTCTAACAATCAGTTGTAATGTTTCTCAGACAACATTTGATGCTCCTTCTGGTAGTGATCCAGTAGCTATAGACTTCACAGGTACAGGAAAAGGCATTGCATGGGTGAACGGACAGAGTATAGGTCGGTACTGGCCAACTAGTATCGCACGAAACGGCGGTTGCACAGATTCATGTGACTACAGAGGTTCTTACCGTGCTGACAAATGCCTCAAGAACTGTGGAAAACCTTCACAGACATTGTAAGTACTAGGCTTGCAGATTCGGTTAGTACTGTTTAGTCGGGTTGGTTAGTTCTGTTTAGTCGGTTAGTTCGGTAATTGAAAAAACTACCGAATTGAACCCAAATAAATTACGGTTTGGTTTCGGGTTCAGTGTCGTTGCCAAACTAAACCGAAGTTTTAGATTTTCCAATTAAATTCTGGTAATTTTGGTTATTTTCAGATAATTTTAGTCATTTTTTGTTAGGTCGATTGGAATTATTGATACATCGGGTTGATTCTAATTTTTGAAAAAGTAAATTATAAAACCGAACTTTCCCATAATCGAAATAAATTTGAAAATTAGAGACTATAGCTATATAAAAATGTGGTTCGGTTTTGCGATTCAAGATATGGGTCTAAACCGAATCCTAATTGTCTTTTGTTGGTTTGCAGGTATCACGTGCCTCGCTCGTGGATAAAACCAAGCGGGAACACTCTTGTTCTGTTGGAAGAAATGGGAGGAGATCCGACAAAAATATCATTCGCTACAAAACAAAGAGGAAGCAGTTTGTGTCTGGCGGTGTCACAGTCTCATCCAGCTCCAGTGGAGGCGTGGACTTCTAACTCAAAAATCTTAAACAGAGCCAGTCCGGTTCTTTCCTTAAAATGCCCTGTCTCCACTCATGTGATCACTTCTATAAGATTTGCAAGCTTTGGTACACCCAAAGGTACTTGTGGTAGTTTCAGCCATGGCCGTTGCAATAGCCCTCGTTCTCTCGCTGTCGTCCGCAAGGTCTTAACCATAGTATTTTCTTTTTTTTTTCTTCTTGACTTTCACTCGTAAATTTATTTATATTTGGAGTTTGTAATGTGGCCAGGCATGTGTTGGATCGAGGAGTTGCAGAGTTGAAGTCTCGTCCAGAGTCTTCGGAGAACCATGTCGTGGTGTCATCAAGAGCTTAGCTGTCGAAGCTTCTTGCTCATGACTCATGAGTGTCATGTTCCCTCACCTCGGCAGATTTGATAATTATATGAAGCATGTAATTGTTTAAAATAAAGAAATGAAATGGGTGATATTATAAGTCTTGTCAATCCAAATATATTTGGCAGGAGTTTAATTAAAGTTACTACAAACTATGTCGTCTCTAGCTCTGTTGGTACTGTTTACACTTTACTGTTTACACTTCACGTTCTACACTAAAAAAAATTGTTGATACGAATCCGATCATCACTCATCATAATCGGTTTCCCATTGTACCCTTCAGCAATGTTGATGACAAAAGATCACGTAGGGATATCAAATTGTCAACTACGATTGCTGCTTATTCCAACGTCAGACAACGGAGCAAACCAGAAACAATCCACCAATGTTTTCGCTGAAGCTCAGATACACGATCAAATCAACAAACTTCGGTGCTAGCCGAATCTTCAAGATAGATGCATCCTTAGGTCTTAGGATAAATTTGTTTAATAGATTTTGAAATGGTTTGATCCAGGTCAATAATATAGGATCTGCGGAGAAGTTATATTCACTTGCTGGAGATGGACTGATCTTGGTCACTTTGCTCTATGATGTTTGTTGTTGAACTCGAACAATCTGGATTACCCTAGCACACATCGTGTTGGTATGGGTAATTATATTTGATTTTTCTTAATGGTAGTGGTCGTTGGGTTTATTTTACCAGGCAAAGGAAGAGGATGTGATGAGCTCTTTCGTTACAGAGAGCCTAGATGTGTCTGAAAAGGAAAAAATGTGTCTGAAAAGGAAGAAGCTAAACCTCTTAAGTGATGACATACAAACTTCCTCAAAAATTCTGATAAACAAACTCCTATTGAGTTTGATGCATCTCATGTACCTGCAGGGACTGTGAGATTCCTATTACATAAGGCCTAAGCTCCACAATATGAGCAACCATATTCTTCATATATTGTCTCGAGCACAAAATGCCTCCTGAACTGACTTCTTAGTAACCACACTGAACAGAAGATATCTCATAAGCCCAGATAATGTAAAAACCCTGAACATTTCAGACGTCTCAAATACCTTAAAGCTACCAGCCAGCCTACAACAACCCCATAACCAAAGAGTGCTTATAATGAAACAAAGAGGGTGGTCTTTGTCACCCGACAGAGTTTGGTTCTAAAACTAACAAAAGCCAAAATGCAAAACATTTAACACAGAAACAACGCACATATAAATGCAATTCGATGTCTAAGAACTGAAAAGAGAAATAAGGACGCAAACATAGTTCATCAATTATTATTCATCCGCAGGCTTTCCAAGGGCCGAAACACAAACCATGAGAAGACTTAAAAGGAAACGACAAGAGTAAACAGAGACATTTGACTTTTGATCCCGACACAGGACAAAAGTTTTAGAAACCACCACGGAGACGCAACACCAAGTGAAGCGTAGACTCCTTCTGAATGTTGTAGTCGGCTAAGGTGCGACCATCCTCAAGCTGCTTGCCAGCGAAGATGAGACGCTGCTGGTCCGGAGGGATGCCTTCCTTGTCTTGAATCTTGGCCTTCACGTTATCAATGGTGTCAGAGCTCTCCACCTCCAGTGTGATGGTCTTGCCGGTAAGAGTCTTGACAAAGATCTGCATGCCTCCACGCAGACGCAACACCAAGTGCAGCGTCGACTCTTTCTGAATGTTGTAGTCAGCTAAGGTGCGACCGTCCTCGAGCTGTTTCCCAGCAAAGATGAGCCTCTGCTGGTCCGGAGGAATGCCTTCCTTATCCTGGATCTTGGCCTTAACATTATCAATAGTGTCGGAGCTCTCCACCTCCAGTGTTATAGTCTTCCCGGTGAGTGTCTTGACAAAGATCTGCATGCCTCCACGAAGACGTAACACCAAGTGAAGCGTCGACTCCTTCTGGATATTGTAGTCAGCCAATGTCCTACCGTCTTCAAGCTGCTTTCCGGCAAAGATCAATCTCTGCTGGTCCGGTGGGATACCCTCCTTGTCCTGGATCTTGGCCTTGACGTTGTCGATGGTGTCGGAGCTCTCAACCTCCAAAGTAATGGTCTTTCCTGTCAAGGTCTTGACGAAGATCTGCATGCCTCCACGAAGCCTGAGAACGAGATGAAGCGTAGACTCCTTTTGGATGTTGTAGTCGGCCAATGTTCTGCCGTCCTCAAGCTGCTTTCCGGCGAAGATGAGACGCTGCTGGTCCGGAGGGATGCCTTCCTTGTCCTGAATCTTGGCTTTGACGTTGTCGATGGTGTCGGAGCTTTCCACCTCGAGGGTGATTGTCTTTCCCGTGAGTGTCTTAACGAAGATCTGCATCTGGTATTCAGACACACACACAGAGAGAAAATAAGATCAGTAATCTCTTAAACACGAAACAGAGGAAATAATCAACAGATCAGTTATAAGACAAACCCTAATAATCAAAGTCAAGAATTAAGTCAAATTCATAGGATTCAATTACGATCGATCGCACAAGACTAATCGCAGATCCGGAACACAACACGTAAATAGCTTCAATATTTCGATCGCAAAAAAACTAATCGCAGATTATGAAGTGAAGACGAACCCTAATAATCGAAGATCAAGATGCTATCCGCGAAACCGAACGATTTGACTTTGTATAAACCGAATCAAATTCAAAGAAGAGATAATCAATTGTGATCGAAGAAGAAACTGAGAAACTAACCTTTGATCGTAAGTCGAGATTGAGAGAGAATTTGAGAAGATTTTGATTTTGGAATTGTGAATTGTGATGGAGGAAGAGGTCTGTGGATTTAATTTATAGAAAGAGATAAGAAAGAAGAGTAGGTTAGGTCGCGTCGAAACCTAAGGCGGTGAAGCAATAAGCAATCATATATTGACACGTATAAGACGTGTATTGAGCGTTGTTTACATGCAAAACCTCCCCTTTGCCTTAAGTTTAGGTAAGGAAAATTAAGTTTAGGTAAGGAAAAGTATTTTTGTTTTTGTTTTTTTTAATCAACTGGAAAAGTATTTTTGTTTCTTCCGAGTTTATGAGAAACAAGACTCGTGTGTCGTTCTAACCAAAAAAAAACAAGATTCGTGTGTTCAAGAACTTTTTTTTTTTGTCATTAATCCTTCAAAGCAAAGAGTTCGAAACAAAGAGAACCAACAAAATAACATAGAAAAAGAATACATCGTAGGGATCTAAAAAAACTAACACATATACTTTACGTATGGATGACTAAATATCTTCATATAAGAACATCATATTTGTTTCTAGAATAGATGAATCTCAAATGAGATAATCTTCATATTACTCCAAAAGTACCACGCTTCAGAGTGAGTTGAAAACTATTGTCATTCTCTTCTTATTACTCCAGTAGGAGCTACCGAGATAAGACAATTCTCTATTTTTCTCTATGAACAAAGTCAAAGAGATTACCGTTCCATAGAACTTCATGTTGTCTTTCGAAGTAACCATCGTTTGCAGCAATAACTCCATCACCATCGAATGAAGAACTATCAACGACTGAAGCCGGTAAGACCCGTCGCCACCATCCGGAATAGATTTGTCAACTACATTTTCTAAACAGTTCAACCGAACTGAAAGTTTTGTCTTGCCAAACCAATTGGAAGAAGCATATAAAAGAACAATAATTTTTTTTGCCAGATTCAGATTCATAATAACTTGGCAATAAAATAACAACTGGAAACAAAACAGATCAAAGAAAGAGAAGCAAAACGAATTAAACAAGCCGATGTCAGAGCTAGAGAAGCCTCCAATCATCGGCTTGCATCTAAGAAAATTCTCTCTTTTTCTCTCTTGACGGCTAGGGTTTTAAAATCGAGGGATGATATAATTCGTTCAAGAACCTCTTTTAATGCCATTTCTTTATAACTCGTTCACAACTAGGCATGATACTTTTTAACTGGAACCGAATACCGAACAAGATCGAACTCAAAAATAGATTAGTTTGGATCAATTTCGGATATTAACCGATGGATAATGTTTATAAATACCTATGGGTATCGAGTAGTTCAGGTTTTTATACGGATCCGATCGGATACTCGTTAAAACCAAAATAATATTTAAAAAACATAGATTTGCACTTTATTGGATGTTTAAAAGAGAGCTTTTGAGATTTTATTGGATGGATATTAGAATCACATCAATCAGTTTTGCTTTAATTAGCAACTAATCACCTTTTGAAAACTCCTATCTCATACCATTGATGGAGGTAATCTAACCCTTAAAGGCAAAATTGGTCCTAGAAATATAAACTCCTAATTTCACCTTAGAATTGTATATATTCTGTACAAGAAGAATGAGCTAAACTGTCTAAAGGACAATTATGCATTACCGTGACAATTTGAACAAAGATATATTGAACAAACAGTATATTTCTAGAAAATAAATAAATAAATTTATGTTCAAACATGAATTTTCAAAAAATGTTCTTTCTGTTATAATTATATTATATATTGTTTTACTTTATATTACATTTTACATATATTTATCAAAGTTATTTTACTTGTATTATAGTTAGGTATATAAAAGAGTAAGTAAGAAGAAGCATAACAAATACAAAAGAGAGGAAATACGTTATTATAATAGTTCCAAAAGGGTACAAATGAACCGGAACGTTCAATTTATAGAGAAGATGTGAGACATATTTTTCTGTGAAGCATTAGTAATAATGAGATTCACTGTGAAGACAGTACATAAAATATTGACTTTTGCAACTGTCCCCCTTGGAGACTACCATCTTGAATGTTTTATCGTACACCTTCAGTTACCTCATTAAAAACATTTCTTGTAAGACCCGGTGGAAAAACACCATAGCAAGGTAACAAAAAGTTCTCCAAAGGCGGATCAAACAAGGAGGATGAGAGATATTATCTCTTAAAAACATAGAATGGTTCAAAGTCTTCAATCTATAAAGATCAATCCATTTGAGGATGTGATTTGTGGCAACTCGATAGCATAGATATTAGCGAATTAAATTTGTATATGCTAGGATGTATGAACGATTTTTTGTGTTGAAATTCCGTTCTTCTTTCTTTTATGATACTGCATTGGATAAGCTGTCTCCCTAGATCACTTTGAAGGGTGCATGGGTGAATTATATGTGATGAAGATGGTCTTCTCCTTAAAGCTATGGAATGCTCTAAGGGTGTTTTTTCTGCTCCTGAGATGCAGGTTCACCCTGATAGTTGTCTAGTATGGATCCAACAGAATATTATTTTCATTAACAATGGACAGTGTTCATTATAAAACAAGTAACAAGATTTCCGAAGAGAAACAAAAGTCTGCATAAAAAAATTATCGATTGATTAAATAATTTTCAGCTGCATACAAAGATAAATGGAAAAACTCCTAAGCTGGCCTAATTCTTACCAGAATAGTTTAGTTTAATTTTAATCCTAATCCAATTGAAATTGGTTTATTCTGATCTAATTACTAAATCTACTTGTATTTGGTTTTGAATTACAAATAAAAAATTAACCAACAAGCTGGTTCTTCTTTGGTTTCTTGTCCACGACTTGAACTTGATCTTGGAGTGTCTCTTAATGGGATTTATATCCTCCACGTCTTGTTGGTCCAGAAAAAAAGCAAGTGGAACAAGATTCTGGTTGCAACTCTCTTTTTGGGCTGAAATAGCCTCATTTCGCCCAACTTCAAATATAACCCAATTCATTTCATTCCTGATGTGTTTGCCTTGTTTTCCATGCATATTAGGAAGATCATAGAGGTCTCTAAATATCAGCTTGAGTTCAGGTACATTGCTCTTCATTCTCTTCTTTCTTGTTTCACGAAACCGGCTCCATCTATCCAATTATCAACATCTCTGCTCTTGGTTGTATCATCTTCTCTGCTCCTGGTTTGTTCTGTTTTTATACTCCTGGGATCATCAACTTCTCTGCTACTTGTTCTCTCAGATGGTTGAGCTCTTCTTGTTCAAGTTGTTTAAATTGACTATTTGCGAGATTATTCTACAACTGTATGGTTGTTCAAGTTGTTTAAACCCTTTATATACCCATTATGTGGACTATTCTACAAATTTATGGTATTAATCAATGCTTCTAGTAGATGGTCACATGTTTGTTTATTATCATCTCAAAATATGGAATTTTTGAGATTTCTTACTCAAATAATCAAACTAAGAACTCAGTTCTCCGATCACCCAATTAAAAGAGTTAGATTAGATATTGATGGTGAATCCACATCTCAAGCATTTAATGATTATTAAATGGTATCAGAGATTGAAGTAGGGCATTATGTCGCTCATGTTCATACACAAAAACGGTTTGACAGAATCAATGATTAAAGTCATTAATCATAAAATCAAAAGTTTTAACCTCGGTATGGAGACATACCAAATATCTCTCATAAAAAAATCTTTGGTTGTGCGGTTAAAGTTCCACTGGCACCACCACAACGTACAAAGATGGGACCGCAAATGGTAAATCTAAAGAGAATATAGAGCATCGTGAATTTGAACGAAATCACAAAATTTTTATCAGTTACATCCATAATGGAAAAATATGGAAACGAAATAAGATTGATGATATTGATGATGTTTTCTCATACCTTTTAGCAAAGGAAGTAGATGAAGAAAACGAAGATTCAGAACTAAAGGATGTATATGGATGTCAAAAGAGACATGACTGGATAAAATGGAAAGATGCAATTCAAGTCGTACTAAATTCCCTTAACAAACGAATGTATTCGGAGCTATTGTACTCACACTCAAAAAAGCAAAACTTGTTGGATACACAAGGGTGTTTGTCCAAAAAAATGAGAAAATGAAGAAATTGAAGCTTTTATGAGGAAAATGAAGAAATAATTGGTCATGAAGTTCCATATTTAAATGCAATTGGAGTTTTTATGTATCTTGCAAATTGTACTCGATTTGATATATCATTTGCTATCAATCTTTTGGCAAGATTCAGTTCACGCCCTACACGAAGACATTGGAATGGATTAACATGTCTTTCGTTACCTCAACAGACCATTGATTTAAGTTCGTTTTATCCTAAAAATTCAAAGGGTCAAATGCTTGGTTTTGCAGATGCATGTTACTTGTCAGATCCACACAAAGCTCGATCAGAAACATGATATGTATTTACAATCGGAGACACCACCATATCTTGGCGTTCTCATAAACACACTCGTGGCTACTTCTTCAAATCATGCTGAAATCATTACATTCCATGAAACAAGTAGAGAGTGCATAAGGCTGAGATCAATAAATCGGCATATCCGATCAAGCAGTGGGATTAAAAAAGATACAACCCCAACATTTTTATATGAAAATAATACGGCTTGCGTGACTCAAACAAAGGAGGGATATATCAAAAACGATATAACCAAAGACATGCCTTTGAAATCTTCTTATACACTCAAAATTTTGAGAAAAATAAATAAATTAAAGTAAAGTATGTTCGATCATGTGATAATGCTGCATCTCTCTTCGCAAAATCAGTTCCAACGTCGGTGTTTAAGAAACATGTATACAAGATAGAGATGCAACACTTGCAATATCTATATTACTGTTTAATTGAAGGTGGGGGGGGGAATCTTGCATAGTTATACTCTTTTTACCTTTTTATGATTTTCGTGCTTGATTATCCTATAAATATTTTTAATGAAGTAACAAAGACATTGAGCAAGAGATGATAGAAACACCAGTCTCTAAAAGGAAGTGTTATAAACGCGAAGATATGAAAGTCAAATAAAAATATACTGGATATTAAATGTTTGTGTTAAGTTAATTTAGGTGGAATCTATTGTCACTATGCATGGACAGTAACTTTTGTTTTTTACTATCTATATAACCGAATTTGTTTGATTATAATACACATTTTCCTTCCTTTTGTAAGAAACTCTTTTTCCTATATTATCTTTATTAGTGTGCGTATACAATTATCTTTATTAGTGTGTATCTCTATTCTGCGTGTATATAAATTTTTTCTTTATTAAAATTTTCGATACAATAAAATTATAAGTTATTCTATAACATTAACTAAATATTGAAAGGTGCACGTATCCGTTCGTTTTTACAGTAGACAAGAAAAACAGGCCCAAGGCCCATGTAAAGTAGTTAGACCCTACCCGAGCGGGTCGAATGTATCCAATTGAAATCTGGATCCGTTGGTGGATCGTGAATCATCTTTCTCCCTCAATGTGAGTGGACAAGCAGAGAAAGAGAGATTCAATGAACAAGACGAGGATCGCTTTCTCTTCCTTGACAAATTCGTCGAAGAAGAATCTCCACCGATTTCAACAATGACGAGTTCAGATTCGAGCTCTTCCTCTTCATCATCCGCCACCGATTTCGCCGATCCGAACCCTAGCACCGATCCGGGGACGAATTCGGAGCGTGTTCAAAGTCAGTTAGAGTCAATGAATCTCTCTGAGCCAAGCGGAGTCTCTGATGGAACTCCCACCGACGATGCTGATGGCGAGGAGGAGGAGGTTGCATCGGCGGCCAACGGGAATGAAGGCGGAGTTAGCAACGGAGGTGGAGAGGAGATAATAGAGGCGTCTCCGAGGGCGGAGCATCCGGTGGAAATGGAGGCAGGGGAAGAGCCGCCGAGTCCGACGAGCAGCGGTTACGATGGGGAGAGAGGGAGCAGCGGAGGAGCTTCCTCTACTTACAAAGCTGACGACGCCAGCGAGGAGGGTGAGATTCGGGAAGCTAATGTGGACGGTGACACCGCCTCGCAGCATGAAGCTGCCTGGTTGCCTGGGAAACGCCACGTGGACGAGGTCAGTTGATTAGAGTTCATCAAGAATGTTGCTAAAAGTAGTATTGACTCTGAGAACAAAACTTTTAATATGAAATGCAGGATGATGCTTCTCTTTCGTGGAGAAAGAGGAAGAAGCATTTCTTCATATTGAGTAACTCCGGGAAACCCATTTATTCCAGGTTTGCTTCATAATTGAACTATTCGCTATTGTATTTGCGGGTTTTAACTGATTTACCACTTTGGTTTCAGATATGGAGATGAGCACAAGCTTGCTGGATTTTCAGCTACTCTTCAAGCTATTATTTCCTTTGTTGAGAATGGGTAAGTTGCACATGCTTTGTCTGCTACTGTTTGTGTTCCTTGATAATTATATTTTTTTGTCTTTAAGGTTTCATGCCTAACCTGTTGTTTTTTCAGTGGTGACCGTGTCAATTTAGTCAAGGCAGGAAAACACCAGGTATTCGAAATTCCTAGCGCAATAAGTTTTATCGTTTGGCGATAGTGCCTGTATTAGATTATTAATCAGATACATTGGTGTAGAGAATTGAACTGCAAGATGGAAATAAATGAAGAAAAAATTTCCTTTGAATTTTGTTTATTTTCTAGTCGAACTAGTCGAAGAATGTTTTATTTTAATTATCTATTGAGGAATGCTTCATTCACCATATTTCAATCCTCGAACTAATATTCCCTTTGCACCCTAAGGGAAGTGTTCTGATCAATTACAATAAGTAAGTCATGTGTATGGTCAACTTCAGGTTGTCTTTCTTGTCAAGGGGCCAATATACTTGGTCTGCATCAGCTGTACCGATGAAACATATGAATATTTAAGGGGGCAATTGGATCTTCTTTATGGTCAGGTAATAATACCGCTACTGCTCTGTATCCTTGCTTTTTGAGTTTTGTGTTTATGTTCAAGCGGTTCAAATGACCAAAATGCAAAATTGGTGATGCAGATGATAGTTATTCTAACAAAGTCAATAGACAGATGTTTTGAGAAGAATTCAAAGTTCGACATGACACCCTTGCTTGGAGGGACAGATGCTGTCTTCTCATCTCTTGTCCATTCATTTAGCTGGTTTGTCTCTGATGCGCAACTCAATCAATTGCCTTTTATTTACCAATATTAATGTGGAGATTGAGGTTGCCGAAGTTTAGTATCTCCTGTACGTTATGGCTGAGGATAGTTAGACTTATCTATATTGGTGTAAGTTATGATCTGATCTCTAGAAAAACTTGGATAATGAGGACGTTTTTCACTGGAATTGCTATTAAAGTACCCATCGTTTCATGGATCAGTTGTCTGTTAGAGGCCAACATTGTGATTAAGGATGAACATATTTTAGGAAAAAAAATGTAAAAAGAGGGTTATAGGCTATACGAATATCACCAATTTGTATATTACAGTGTCTACGTTCAACAGGCAAGCCTCTTAAGTTTTATTAGAAATATGGAGTCTATTTAGTGTCTTTCCCATAGCCATGATGTTCTGTCTTCACGTAGACAATTTTCTAGCAAGCTTTGAGATGATTTTCATAATATCAGGAACCCAGCTACATTTCTACATGCCTACACTTGTCTTCCCCTTCCGTATGCGTCAAGGAAAGCTACAGGGACAGTATTACAAGACGTTTGCGCGTCAGGGGCCTTGTTTGCACTACTAATGTGCAGACACAAGGTAGATGCCCTTGTACAGTAGATCAAAGTTTTTCAGCCTGGAAACCCATCATAGTTATTGACTGTATGTTAACTTGCAGGTTCTCAGTCTTGCTGGTGCACAGAAAGCATCTCTCCATCCCGATGACTTGCTTCTACTCTCAAATTTCGTCATGTCTTCAGAATCATTCAGGCAAGTGCTAAATATTTTGCCTATCTACAAACAGTGAACCATACACTTGTTTTGTGTGTAACTGTGATCTCACGACGTCCTCTCTGCTAGCAGGACATCAGAATCTTTCTCACCAATCTGCCTACCAAGATACAATCCTCAGGCCTTTTTGCATGCATATGTCCACTTCTTCGATGTGAGTCATAACTTAATACTTGTAAAGAGCTTCTTTAACCCATCTAAAGTAATGATATATCAACTTACTGGGTGGTGTAGGATGATACATATGTGATACTGCTTACCACGCGTCCAGATGCCTTCTATCATCTCAAAGATTGCAGGTAAAAATAGCTTTAATACTTGTGTCTTTGACATACTGTTTCAACAGGCAAGTTATTGAGATCCATAAACTTGTGTAGGGTTCGCATCGAGGCTGTTCTTCTCAAGTCAAATATCCTTACTACGGTTCAAAGATCAATCGCTGAAGGTGGATTGCGTGTTGAGGATTTACCAATAGACCGCCGGCTTAGACAGAAATCATCATCTACCAATAATCAGGGACAAGTTTCAACAGAGGTATCTGTGGGAACTGGAGGTCCCTTTGGACTTTGGCATTTCATGTATCGCAGTATATACTTAGATCAATACGTTTCCTCAGAGTTCTCAGCTCCGGTAACTAGTCACAGACAACAGAAAAGGTAAAAGCCATGAATCTCCATGGAATGATTAGTATTTAGAACGCAGAAGATACTGATGTAGTTGTGTTGCAGTCTATACCGAGCATACCAGAAACTCTATGCTTCGATGCATGAGAAAGGATTGGGACCCCACAAGACTCAATATAGAAGAGACGAAAACTACAGTAAGTTCCTGAAAATGCGCATTTTAACAAAAAATACGAAAATCTTGTTGCTGCGAACTGACAGAAAAAGAGTTTTGTGAAAATTGCTGCAGCTCTGCTATGCTGGGTGACACCAGATTTTGAACTCTACGCAGCATTTGATCCCCTTGCAGACAAGGTAAGATTGTTTTTAAGGTTATTCGAATCAAAATGATGCAAAGTGGGATGATTAGTGTTTCTGATGATGAAAAACTTGTTGCTGCAGGCGATGGCGATAAAGATATGCAATCAGGTATGCCAGAGGGTAAAAGAGGTGGAGAATGAAGTGTTCTTGCAAGGAGCTAGCCCTTTCTCTTGGTGATATCTATATATATACTTTTGGTTTTCTTCTTCTGTGTTTGGTTTGACGCTTATACTTTTACCAAATCTTGTACTTTTAGTAGCACACCTCCTTTCCTCTGCTTCTTAAATAACAAAGCAATAATGTGTAATTCATTGGTGCGTTTAGTGACCAGAAAGCTCTTGTGATGCTTCACTTTCTTCTGTGAGACCTTGTTTTGTAATTAATCAGAATGAATAATAATTAAACATTTAGAGTGATGTAGACAATTTTTTTAATATAATTTTGAAGACAGAGCAACTAGTTTATAAAGCCTTTTGATGTTTTGATGGAAACTAGAGTTGGTATAGTGAAGAGTGTGGTTTGTTAACTTGCAAAGACAAGGACTTGACCACGAAAAACGAGCTCACAGGAGACCATGACCATGTAGAGGAAAATTTATTACTTTTAAGTTTTATTACAAAATTGTGCAGAAAATTATCGAAAGAGAAACTTGAAAGTTTTAGGAAACCTTGTTGAAAAAAACAGAGAAAGTTTTAAATATTTTTCAAATAGTACCGAAATGTTCCAGCTCTTCTCTTTTTAAGCTACAAGCATACTATTAATAACTCACTGGGAAAATGGTCAATTTGCCAAATGACCAAATTGTTGAAAAATGTTCAGAAAAATTGCTGATTTGATATGGAAGTGGATAGTAATTATAATTCGGTTGCTCTGGTTTAGCCTTCATCGTTAGCGGGTATGCGGTAGTAAAGAGATGATGTTTTATTGATCACATTATAACTAGATCTTAACTCACTGGACTGGACATATCTTCATTTTTTATGATATATATAAAATTTTGAAAAACAAAAAATTAAAAGTTATTTTTGGGTTACTTTTAAGGTGAACTCTTAGAGTGAATCTCTAGTATCGTTAACCAATAGTATTTGATATTTGTAAAAAAGGAAACAAAACAATAAAGAATTTTATTTATATTATATCTTTTAAATAAAAATATAAAAACACCTCAAAATAGTAATAATTTAAAAAAAACTAATACTGATAATTTTGTCAGCAAAATATTAAATCATAAATTCTAAACTCTAAAATTTGAGATAAATACTAAATACTAAACCCTAAAACATAAAGATTAATAAAACAAAACCTTAAATCTTAATAACTAAACTCTAAACTTTTGAGTAGACCATGAACCCTAGAATTTAGCATTTATTCAGTGGTTCATGGTTTATCCAAGTATTTAAGGTTTAGTTTTATTAGGACTTCATCTTTAATATTTTTAAGATTTAATACTAAATCTTAAATTTAAATCCTAGAACTCTGGGTAATTTTAAACCCTAAAAATATATATAAAAATTAAATCTTAATAAAACTAAACTCTAAATTCTAATCACCAAATCCTAAACTTTTGAATATAATAGATTCTAAGGTTTATGATTTTCCAATGGTTTAAGATTTAGTGATTAGGATTTAAGTTTCGTTTTATTAACATTTAGTTTTTAATATATATGTTTTAAGGTCTAAGATTTACTCCAAAGTTTAGGTTAATCTAAGAGTTTAGTGTTTATACTTCAGGGTTTAGTATTGTGTTGTCAATATTATTAATATTAGTTTATTTATCTTTTTGGAATTATTATTATTTTTAGGTATTTTTATACTTTTATTTAAAAAATATACTATAAATTAAATTCTTTATTATTTTGTTTATTTTTCTAAAAGATAGTAAATATCAAATAACTAAATACTATTGATCGGTGAATATATGTTCATTATAGGAAGTGAGGCCAATAATAACATGTGTTTTTCTTAAAAAAAAATTGCGGTAACATATTTTAAACGTTGCCAACCATACGCTTTTAAATCTATCAGTTACATTTCTTTTTTCTTTTTTGAAACTTTTTTTCGCTAAAAAAAATAAATAGCCGTATGAAAAAATATGCGAAGCATCTCCAGGATCTAATAGCATAGAAAAAGCCCGATGATCAGAATATATTACATTTTTCTTACAGCTCAACTGACTCGGATTATCTTTCCAAAACTACAGGAAAGGACACACATGATGATTGATAAACACTGCCAAATTTAATATAAATTAATAAAATTAATAAATAAAAACCATAAACAACACAAATCAACTTGTCAGAAATATAGAAACCTCCCACAGTCTGGATTTACACAAATCTAATTTTTTTCTCCCTCCTACAGCTAAGGTCTGTGGAGTTTTATAATCTCATTCAGAACTCCATTAAATAATTACACATTGAAGATTTTTATTCTATTTAAACGAGTGTTAGAAAAAAGAGTACTAATTACCTGTTTAAGAATAAAAACTTTGAAATTACCAAAACCGTTATAATTTTGAGGTCTGTGAAATATTTGTATGAATGGACATACAGTGTGAAAGAAGGGCTGAGACTTCAATGGTACTAAGATCAATAG
This sequence comes from Hirschfeldia incana, assembly GCA_026261945.1. Classification (NCBI taxonomy): domain Eukaryota; kingdom Viridiplantae; phylum Streptophyta; class Magnoliopsida; order Brassicales; family Brassicaceae; genus Hirschfeldia; species Hirschfeldia incana. The sequence continues at coordinate 10,192,416 of JABCMI010000009.1, forward strand.
CTGACGATTATGGGGATTTTTTTGGGAATGAATGTTATGAATAGCGCGGTTACAAAAGTACTAGATGAATGGAGAAAGTTTCATGAAGAATATAATCAAGATATAGAATGAAGAATGTGAATGCTCTTCCGGTAACATCACTCTCTTATGAAAAACTTAAAAGAGTTGAGATTATAATCAAAATATAAATATTATTACTCATTAACTTTAGAATCAAAAATTGTTTCCTTGGAAGTTATGAAACATACATAAAGGAAGACAATCAATGAGATGCAGAACCGGGTATTAATCAGATTGCATTATAGGATCAAGTAAATGCCTTGATGAATTCAAAACCTTGGTTTAGAAGTGATCCAGTAATCCACAGCTTCAGGTTAGGCAAGTTTAAACTCTGTTCAAAACATGTCCCCTGCTTCCGGCAAACAAGTAAAACCGGTAATTAGTAAACCGTATATCCGGGATCTAGAAAAACAAAACAAAAATGGTAGAAGGGGACAAGTTGGTTTACATCCAATGTATATGTCAACAGGTATGTGTCAGGAGAATGAGAGCTTAGATTGGAGTTTTGCACTTCGAAACTTGAAAGAGACTCCAAAGACTTGTAGAGTGATGTAGCAACACCTTCTCCTTTATTACAAACCAGTCTCACATAAAACCCTTTCTCGTCAACTTGTATAACATCCATCTAACACACCAACATACAAACTTTTAACAATTGGGATGTAAATGGCAACATAAAACTTGCAAAAAAATCCGCAGAAAAGCTAATAAAATCCTCACATAAATCATTTTCTCCTACTTTTGTTTTTGATATTATTGCTATGCCACTTTGTGAACAAGGTTCGATGAATTTCAAGAAGATTGGGTTTAATACCTGAATGATATTTTATCAAAAAAATACCTGAATGATTTTCTTGGAAACAGGAGGATTGAAACCGCGACGAGTCTTGTGAGCATCTGGTGAAGGTTCTTGGTAACCTTCAGTAGAGTTTAAAGAAGCCTCAAGGCCAGCAATGTCAGCTTTGAGTTTCTTGGCTTGTGACTGCAGTTCTTGAACATACGCCACTGCATCTCCAACTATAGATGCTTTGTCCATCTATGCCACAAATTCAAATATACTCCTCTCATTTTCATGTACTATATAGTTAATTCAAGAGAATGCATTTTACCTTAGTTATGTTTGGAACAAGAGCTCTCAATGCGTAAAGCTTATCCTTCATACGACCTCTCCTTTTCCTCTCAGAGATCAAAGTTTTAGACCGATCAGTCTTCGTCTTACGGCTGCCATCAGTATGCGTCGTGGTGGCTGAAGAATCGTCGCAGTCGTTGTAATCGTCGTCACCACCTGCTTTAACACTCTCAGCGTCAAGGCTACGGAAAGAGTCGGCGACATTGGAGTCCAAGTCAGGCAGTTCGTCGAAAAGGTCGTCGACATGTGTTGGGATGAAATGGTTCTCGTCGACGAAACTTGGACTGTTTTGGAAAGGACCACCAAGATCGAAATCAAGGGATGGGCTTTGATTGGTTTGATCATCTCCCTTAATGAGGTTGATGAACTGATCGAAGTTTGGATCAACCAAGAAGTTGTGTAGTTCTATGTCGCTTAAGTTTGTAAGAACATTGACTCTTCCTTCCATTGTCTTTTTGTCTGTTTCTCAGTGTTCTTGTCGAAATGAGAGAAAAAAAAGGAAATCTTAGAAGTTTCTGACCACGAAAGAGAGACAAAGTGAGTTTATATAAACAGTGAAATTTTGTTTCCTAGTATTTTTTAATTGCAAGTACGAAATAGTGTATGGAAATCGACATTAAAATAAGATGTAAAAATTTTCAAATATTTTAAAATAAATTTTATTGCAAAAGTGTCAAAAATCATTTTGTAGTTTAGTTATTAAAATTGCTAATCACAGTCCACAGTTAAATTACATTTATATTCATATCTAGTTACTTTGTTTATAATGTATGAAAAGCTGAAAGTTTCTAATGTTTACCAGTAAGAGCTGAAAAGTCAATTGATTTGCAAGAAATAAATAATATTTTTAAAAGAGATTATTATAAACAAAACATGATTGTAAAACCATATTTAAGGAAGGTTCAATTACACTTGTAATTGTTTTTATAAATATCGTGGACTATGAATAAATTCTGTATCGTTTTAAGAAATAGCGTGTATGAAAGTTTTACCAGATTTGAATATTTTGAAAACAGAAATAGATATATTTCCACCAATTGTAGCGGAACCTGTATAGATTAATATTCGATAAATTAATAATTTTTATAAATTAATAAATTTTATCACTTTCATTTTGGACACTCTCATTTTGGACATATGTAAAATATGGCACAAATCGATAAAATAGTAAAAACAATATTTTTAAAATATCATATAAATATATAATTTTATTAAAATCATAAATTAATAATCTATCTATCTATATTTTCATATAAGTACAAACTAAATATTTTGTTGTTGATTTTATATTTATAATGAAAATACCTCTATTTTCTTGACATTTCATTATATTTTGATATTATTCAATAAAATTATATTGAAAACCACATAGGAATTCAGGAAAACATAAAATATACACCAAAATAGATAATAAAACAATCGAAAGTAAAACTTTGAAAATTTAAAAAACATATATACGGTAAATTTCTTGTTTCCACTTACAGATCTCAAGAGTCCAAACGCATATTTATTATTATTAAAAATCTTCCATCCCAACCATTTCTTGACAGTTCTACTTACAGTGTGCATAAGGGAAAAGAAAAGAGAGGGCATCAGTAAATGAAAAACTCAGTGAATCGGTTCTAGACTAGCCTCCCCACATGAACCTCTATACTGATCAATGCGAAACGAGAACAGACTAGTCACTAAGAAACATTATTTTTAATCAAGCAACAAATGCAAAGAATACAATCATCACCACACATAGAATTATGACTCCAATCAACCAAGAACTCTATGGCTTATACACGACTATGAAATCTCCTATTCGTCCCCCATCATGTGCCCCCTATGTGACTGCCTGCTCTGGTATGCTCAACATTTGCTTACCTTGGATGCGGTCCACCCCTGCAGTGTATTACGATCAGTACCCCTCCCTCCAAGACTCGGTGTGACTTGATCTTACATGCGCCTCTAACTCACCCCGTTTTTAAATGCTACATTCATGTGTTTCCTTTCTAGACACCCATCTTTACCGGTGGATTATCATTTTTTTTTCTTTTTATCCTTTTTTCCTTTACATAGACTTATTCCTTTGTTCATGATGTCATCCGTTCTAGGTGTCACACTCAAATCATTTCTCATAACACACACACACACACACACACACACACACATTTCATCTAACAGTCCGGTTAACAGGTTATATATCTATTATTTTTAATTCTTAATAAGCAACCTAGCTTTCACCCAACACTCATCGAACAATCATAACAACAATCATCTCAATCAATCAATCAATCATCACAAGGCAGTCCATTAAAGTCCTTCAACAGTATGTGCGTTCTTACGCAACATGATATATGCAGCTAACAACCTAGCATTATTTTATGATCTAATAATCTAACAACAATCAGAACTAACCAATCTTAGTTCCTCATTCAACAGGATATAAGATCATGAGAGTAGATCTGGGTTCAAAACACCTCATCTGAACATATCTGACCAGATTTGGATCATTGGAACAAAAGAGAGAGAGAGAGAGAGAGAGAGAGAGAGAGAGAGAGAGAGAGAGAGAGAGAGAGAGAGAGAGAGAGAGAGAGAGAGAGAGAGAGAGAGAGAGAGAGAGAGAGAGAGAGAGAGAGAGAGAGAGAGAGAGGGAGAGGGAGAGGGAGAGGGAGAGGGAGAAGGAGAGGGAGAGAGGGAGAGAGAAACGAACCAGCAAACGAATAACAACACCACACCAAACTCGGCCGGTGGCTCCTAGTGGTCCAGCATGCAACTCCTGGCAAGGAGAAAGAGATCTGGCCTGCGAGTAGAGAGAAAGAGCGATTGTGAGATGAGAGAGAGAAGAGAGTTTATTACAGCTACTTTACTGGTATCACTGCCAAACTTCTATGAGAACTTTGTTTAATCATTCTTATGAAATAAAGATACAATGAATGTGAAGGAAGCCAGGTCAACATTTTGTAGCAGGGAGTTGAGTAAAAAGACATCGAGATCCGATATAAATGATCATGAATTTGGGTTATTTGTTAGTGGTGAAAATAATTTTAGGAAAAGGAAGTGGTCGAATGAAAAGTTTGTTTCCAATGGATCATAAGCCAAATGATCTTTGCAGCTATTGCAAGGAGAGAGGATACTAGAAGTCAGATTATCCTAACATGAAGCATTTAGGTTTTGATGCAGTAACATATAATGAAGTTAAGCCAGATGATAATATTTTTCTAGTTGCTCATGAAAAAGTGCATCCTAAAGATTCATGGATTCTTGACAAATGAGCGTTATATCATATGTGCCAAATATGGAATGGTCCTCATAGTATGATGAAGTATCTCATGACAAGATTAATATGGCAAATGTTTTTGCTTGCAAGATTGTTGGAATTGGATGTACAAAGCTCATGACAGAAGATGATAGATTATGGACGTATTTTGGGGTCCCTCCAGAGTGGAAGTTGCTGAAAGGTCACACGTATATTATGTTCGTGATTGACAACTATTTTATAAAGACATAGATAACATTTATGAAGTACCAAAGCGAGGCATTTAACATCTGTAAAGAGTATACTGGTGTAAAATCATATGGATACAGAAATTGGTACTGATACTGGTCTGGAACTCTGTTCATCAGAGGTTGACAAGTTTTGTATGGATGTATGGATTTTTGTCATCATGCAATCAAAAATACACCAAAGGAGAAAGATGTAACACAGATAATGTACCAGGCATTTTTGGAGATAGTGAGGTGCATGATTTCTAATGTCGTTTTAGAGAAGAATTTTTGTGCTGAAGTAATGAATACATATTGTTATTTGATCAGTTTGGGATCACATACATAAATCGTGTGTAAAATGCGTTATGAGGCGGTGAGGCAGATCAGATGATTACTCAATTATTAGACTTTTTGTTGCACAATTTATTGGCATGTTAATGAAGAAAATTGAGACCCAAGAACAAAGAATGGAGTGTATATGGACTATGATGACGGAGTCAAGGTATACGTGATTTGGTCCCCATTAGAGAAACAAGCCTATTGAGCATGAATGTTTTATTTGACGAGAGTTCTATACATATGGCTTCATCTGAGTCCATTTCAGAAGCATATAATGATGATATTACTAAGCAGGTAGAGTCATAGAAATTCCAATGGGAACAAGTGGAAAACTCATCGTGCCACCCATGATGGACCGATCGTTTGAAGCAGATCGATTAATCTATATTAGATAACACATGATCGGGCGACTGTTAGAATCCGATCGATCGATTTTCGTTTAATAACTAAGGATTGACCAATCCTCCGAGTGAGATCGACCGATCCTTGCCCGACAAACATCTTGAGAGTTCTTAAGCTGGAAATTAACGCTTTTGGTCTATAAAACAGATGATTGCTAAGGATAGACCAAGGAAGTTGATGTTAGGCTACCATAAAGTGGATACTTATGAACCATCCATGTATAGTGTAGCTATTATGAGTTATGTGTCTTAGAAATTGTTTGTGAATGGAAGTGATGATGGAATCTTATGAGAAGAATCATAAATAGGATTTAGTTACACTACCATCTAGGAGGAAGGTTGCAAAATAATGGATGAACAATCAACATAAAATGAAACTAAGTGTGGATTTTAGGTTTTTATCTAGAGGTTTCAGATAAAGAGAATGGGTGGAATATAATGAGATCTTCTCACCTATGGCTATACACACTTATTCCAGAGTGTTATTAACAATAGTGGCATGCCAGGATATGGAGATGGAGCAACTTGATGTGAAGACAGATTTCCTTTATGGAGAGCTTGAGGAAGAGATTTACATGACTCAACCTGCTGGTTATAAGGTTCCTGTTAATAAAGACCATGTTATAAGTTGAAGAAATCATTATATGGGTTAAGAAAATATTCTAGGGACAAATATTTTCACGGATATAAAGAAGACGAAGTTGTTCTTGTCACAAAAAACCTACATTGAAAAGGTTCTTGCAAGATTAAGGGTACTTAATGTTAATCCTATTAGTACTTAATGCGCTACAAACATTAATCCTACGTTGTAAGGGGACAAGAAGTATATGTCTCGCTTTTCTTATGCTAGCGAGGTAGAAAGTTTGATGTATGCTTTGGTATGTACACGAGCAGAGATGGCACATGATGTCAGTCCTGTGAGCTTTTTTATGGTTCAACAGGGAAAGGGGCACTAGATAGCTGTAAATATGATTTCCTGGTAGTTTAAAAGTTACATCCGAAGTTTGTCTTGTCAATGGAGACGAGAATCCGAGTATGATAATAGGATATTATAATTCTAGTTATGCAGAAGATGTGGAGAACATGAGATCTATGAGAGGTTATTTACATTGAGTGATTCTTTTTTAGCTAAAAGGTGACTCTGAAGTCTACATTAATTTTTGTCTACTACTGAAGTATAGTATATGATATTGGCATAAACTGCTAAGGAAAGAATATGGCTGAGAAAATTAGTCAGTAACCTTGGTTTTCAAAATGATCATGTTATTGTATACTATGATAGCTTGAATGCTATATGTTTAGCCAAGGATCGGATTCATTATGAGCAAACCAAACATATTGATTTAAGATACTATTTTCTGAGAGATTCAAGTGAAAAATGTAGAAACGAATGATAATTCAGCAAATTTGTTTACTAAGCCGGTTCCTCCAACATTCAAGCATTGTTTGGACTTGCTGAACATCTCAAATTGTTAGTCTTGCCCTAAGGGGCATTTGACTTGAAAGAACATCTAGCCCAAATGAAAATAATATGATATAATTATGATAAAATATAATAACTATTAATATAATATATTAATAATATCATCATGTTTATTTATTCTTTTAAAAATAGATGGATGTTATAATTCAATAAATTTGGTTTGAAAATTTATATTAGAAATTTTGAAATAATATTTGGTTTCATTTATACATATATATTAATGTTTAAAAATTATAGTTAATACTGTTTGTTTAAAATTTTTATAAATAAAATATGTTATTGTTAATGAATTTAATTTAAAATATAATATATATAAATATGTATATATATTTATTTAATATATAATATTTCATTTTGTAAATTTTAATATGTATATAAATATATATATATATATATATATATATATATATATATATATATATATATTTTACATATAATATTTCAATTTAAAAATTTTAATTTAACTATTTAAGATATTAAGAAGTATTTTTTTAGGATTCTTAAATTTCTTAGGTGTAGCATAGATTAACATAATAGCTTCAAAACACAATAAGAAAATTTACTCCGGGAGCTTTAGTTTTATTTTGAGTTTATTGTGTCAACGTCTTGATAATGTCATGCATGACGATAGATTACGTATAACCTTGCTATTAAAAAGAAAAATTGACTCCTAAATTGATTTGTCGTGTTGCATGACCATTATATGTTTTTCTTCAACTAAAAAGGAGACTGGTGACAATTATATGGGATGTTTGATAAGGAAAATGAGATCTAAAGCAAAACAAACACGAAAGAAAAGAAGCTCATTTTTAAGATTTCAATATTAAAAAAACAAACACGAAATGAATCATCAATTCAAAAGGAACATTAAAATATATAATTATTCGAGTATATGAAACATTTAATAATAAATTAAAACCACAAAAAAATATATAACAAAGTTTTTTTTCATATAACTACAATATTTTTTATCACGTAAAATAAACTTCAAAACACTCATCTGTTTAAGATATTAAATACTAAAACTAATATTAAGACTTACATATGACAGAGTTTTTATCATAATACAAATTATAATAAAAACATTCAAATATAAATTATGTACAAACATATATAGAGATTTATCTTAACCGGGTCTTTTTGGTGATAAAGAGTTCACAGATATGAGTTCCACCATCTTGGTTCGAATCCGGCCTTTCACAGAAGTTATAAAAGGATAGAAATCTGGATTTTTGTAGGCCTCATGCGATTAGTTCTCCAGCCTACAAAACTTATGGGTTCACAAGATATAAAAATATTTTCATATACAATATCAATATTTTTAGATAAAAATTATCAAATTAATGATAGTTATAAATTAATTTAAATCATTTTTAATGTATGGTTAATTATATATAAAAAATCTAACTATTATAATCAAGGGTAGTAAAAAGTTTAACCGATCTAATTTTTTAATCTTATAGTTCGAATGTGCAAAATCAATTTTTAAAAGATAATATAGATAAATGATTTTTTTTAGATAAATGAAATTACTCGTTTTTAATTGGCATATAACAAATGCATTTAATTTATGAACTTTTTTTTAATTATGATGATGTTAAGTCTTTTTAAAATAAAATGATCTCTAAAATGAACATGGCCAGAGCATATACCAAAGGGTATCCATGTCGAGCAAAGAAAAAGAGGAAATAGATCCATAGGGGTGGTCCTATATATGGTTCTTTTGTTTTCTTCTGAATTGCTATTTTTTCTTTGGGAACTGTTCTTCTGAATTGCTATAGATAAAGCAAACGATGATATTGATTCTGAACGCGTTATGCGACGTCCTCGCAGATAACATTTTCTCAGAAAAAATAATCAGATATAGTTGGCCTTACCAACAGACCAATTGAAATATGAACTGTAGAACTTCATATTATGAGCAATGTTGTGGTGCGTAAAATTAGGTATAATTTTTTTATTACGTTATCCTTTTTTTGCTAGACTTGGATTTCTTACTGATGAATATTATATACAAACGATGAGTCTGACTGAATACCATTATTAGTGTAAAATAGAAAAGGTGAAAAATAATAATCTTATTTACTCTATACATTTACCAATCAAACTAAAATTTTATTTTTCGCTAAGTTACTCTACGTACTATTTAAACAAAGAAAAACATACGCACTCATGTTACTCTAGATCTGATGGGATTAACGAATTTTTTCTATTTTTTTTCTCTCATTTTCACTTTTATATTCATACATTTCATTTTCTCTATAAATTACCAATCACAACCTACATATTAATTTATGTATCTTTATAATGTTACTTGATAGATTAGTTTGTTATGTCGCCCACCTTATTATTTATAAGTTAACTATAGAAATCTTACTAATGATTAAAATAATTTAATAATTAATACTATTTTGACTATTACAGTTTTAAGAAACTATTTGATCAGCGCTTAAAAAGCATGGATTTTTTTTCACTCATTGTTTGAAAGTTGAATTTTAAGATAACATTTATTAAACACTTTAAGTTCATCTTATTATTAATGAAGTGTTTATTGTTATTTAGTTAGTTATTTAATTGTAGGGCTTAGAAAAATTATTGGAAAGTCTCTAACATATGATGCATTAGAAGATTTATTGGGAAGTCTTCTGAAAAATATAGTAAATTTAGTTGACTTCTTAAGAAATCTTCCAAACCAAAAATATTTAAGCTAATTATATTTTTTTATCTCCTTGAATATAGTATATTTACACATTTTCTATCTTACTCTCAAATAGCTGCGACAAAAATGTAATGTTTTTCAATTTAAAACTTTCAAACTTCTCTAGGATCTCTTTGAATTTGAAGACACAAAACTTTATATCAATTTCTCATCTTTTTGTCTCATAACTTTCTAACTATTTTATTTTGTTTTTGCACATTTTTCATTCATGTTTTTCTTTACTCCTTAATCAGTAAATTTTTAATAATATAATAAATATTTAGGTTTTGGATATATTTCATATCAAAATTAAGTTAACAAAAGGTTTCTCTTATAAATTCAAAAAGAAGTTTAAAATTACTAAACAGATATATTGACTTTTAGAACATAATTTATGATGGTAGACCTTCCATCAGACAAAATAATCCATCTTCTAAGTGGAGCCTAATCCAATGTTTTTTAAATAATCACAGGAATAACACAGAAAGATATGTTGGCTACTGGATTGGTATTCAGAGATCCATTCCCTTTGTAGATCGGTTTCACCATTTAATATAGTACCTAATCACTACAAGAAAACATGGGTTTTCCGAGGGATTATTTCCTAGGAATTCCGTCGGAATAACCGTATTCCGACGGAATTCCTAGGAAATAGTCCCTCGGAAAAATCTCCTCGGAATTCATGAGTTCCTCGGAATGTCCTCGGAATTTTCCGAGGAAATTCCGAGGAACATATATACCGAGGAGATTCCGAGGAAGAGTAGTCGTCGGAATGTTCGTCGGAAAATACCGAGGAACCCTCCGTCGGAATATTCCGACGACTATTCCGACGAACGCACTTTCTCGGAAGCGGGGTAATATTCCGAGGGAGTAGTTCCTCGGAAATTTCCGAGGAATCTTTCCCTCGGAAATTTCCGAGGAACTACTCCCTCGGAAAAGTCCTTGGAAAAAACCGAGGGAAAAAACCGAGGAAGGTTCCCTCGGAATTTTCCGAGGAAGACAAGCCTCGGAAAATTCCGAGGGAACCTTCCTCGGAATTTAAAAAAAAAAAATTTTTTTTAAAAATAATTTTTTTTTTTTAATATTAGAAATATAAATTCTAAAATAAAAATTTTAAATTTAGAAATTTAAATTCAAAAATATAAAATTAAAATTCAGAATCTTACAAATTAAAAAAACATAACAAAGTTTTGAAACATTACAAATTTTTGAAAAAAAAAACTACGGGTTCGGGTTCGGGTTCGGGTTCGGGTTCGGGTTCGGGTTCGGGTTCGGGTTCGGGTTTTGCACGGTCGGGAACAGGACGTTCGGGTGCAACGTCCTCATCATGTCCATCATCTGCTGGTTCAGCCTCCTCTGTTCCTCGTAGCCCGCTTGCTGTGCCTCGAAGGTCGCATACTGTTGCTCGAAGCGCGCCTGTTGAGTCGCCATCTGGGTCTCCAACGCAGATATGCGGATATCCTTGTCATGCAATTGACCCATAAGTGCTTCGGGATCAACAAAGAGCGGTGGTGCAGCAGAAGACGAAACCGACCGGGACCGACGACCCAAACCGATCAATCGGCCCTTCCTCTTTGGAACCGACTGAAATAGAAAATAAAAAAATGTAAATAATAGCTATTAAGATGAACTGAAATTTTATAAAAGAACTTACCGATTCAACGATTTCGTTGATCCGAGCCCGAGGCAATTGGGTACCCGTCGACTCTTCGTCCTCGGTTTGCATCTGAGACGCTTCTTCTTCCACCTGAGTCTGGATGAGGTCGACGACATTCCTCACAACACCATCATCAATCTCGCCGGTCTTCTTGTTGGTATACGACCTCTTTAGTAGGGAGAAGTCATCAACCGGCTCACCATGGTTTTCTTGCACCTTGATATGAAGATAAATATTAGTAATTAGAAGAAAAGATGAAAAAAAAATTTCAAAACTTTAAAAATAGAATAAAAAGTGAATTACCATGCGATCCCTCAGAGTTTGTTGGGACTGAGCACCTAAGTTGTGCTTGAAGACGCCCTTGCCTTGACGAGTGCTATTGCGGTTGGTGGAGTTGGTTGAAGAAGTCGCTTTCGTCTCGGCCTTACACCAATGGACAATCAACTCCTCGAAGACCGTGGGGTTTATCGACTTTGGGACCTTTAAAAAAAAGTATTAGATGTAAAAAAAGAAATTTAAAAAAATTTAAAATTATTTAAAATAAAAAAAATACCTGGCCCAACTCCCACTTCTTCTTCCACTCGTGGATTTGATACGAATAGTTGGTCATCACTTTATGCACAAAGTGGTAATAGATAAACAAGGTGTTGTCGGAATTCCAGTTGTATTCTTGCTGAAAAAAAACATAATTAGTTAAAAATTAATATTACAAATTGAAAAAAAAAAATTTAGAATATTTACCGCAAACTGCTGAAACCACAGGATTTTTTTGGCGGTAGGGAATTCTGCGAAAGTCGGATGTCCCACATCCAAAGCTACATACATCATACGGTTGATAAAGGTGCTGATCTTGCTCGTGGTCCGGTCGAACCAGGTTTGACCCTCTCCAGATGGATACGGAGTGAGAAACGGGAGACGGTCACGACCCGGTTGTCGAACAAACTCTGCAACCCTAATCAATTCCGGAGGACCCTGATAATTAGGCGGAATAGGGGGTGCAGCACCGGAACCAGAAGGAGCGTCGGGAAATGGAGAGGGAGATGTATGGTAGGAGCTGCGGGGGGATGGGGATTCCTGAACGGAGTGGCTCCCCGAGCCACGAACACGACGCTGTCGGGAAGGCCGACTCTGATCATCATCATAAGACCTGTAATTGATGATATAAAATTAGTTTTTTATTAAATATAAAAATTAGTTAAATAATTACAAAAATAGTTTAATAATTAGAAAAATAGATTTAATAATTACAAAAATATTTATAAAATTACAAATATTTTTTTAAAATTACAAAAATAGTTTAAAAATTACAAAATAGTTTTAATAATTAAAAAAATAGTTTAATAATTACAAAATAGTTTTAATAATTACAAAAATAGTTTAATAATTACAAAATAGTTTTAATAATTACAAAAATATTTATAAAATTACAAATATTTTTTTAAAATTTACAAAAATAGTTTAAAATTTACAAAATAGTTTTAATAATTAAAAAAATAGTTTAATAATTACAAAATAGTTTTAATAATTACAAAAATGTTATAATAATTACCAAAATATTTTTAAAATTACAAAAATAGTTTAATAATTTCAAAAATAGTTTTATTAATTAGAAAAATAGTTTAATAATTACATAAATTGTTTTAAAATAGTTAAAAGCGTTTTTAAAAATCATATACCCGTTTTTAAAATTCAAAAAACGTTTTTAAAATTCAAAAAACGTTTTGGTTTTGAACCAAAACTGAAAAAAAAATTCTAAAATTATTAAACATGTTACACAAACAACAATCAATCCTAGAATCCATTCAATCCTAAAATTTCCAACCTAACAACCTAAAATTCGATTTCTAACTTAAGAAAATCTAAAAAAAATGAGAGAGAAAGAGGAAACTTACATGATAAGCTTGGAGAGAGAGAGAGACGGACAGAGAGAGGCGACAGAGAGAGCAAGAGAGGAGGAGGCGTGGAGGAGAGAGGCGTGGAGGAGAGAGCAAGAGAGGAGGAGGCGTGGAGGAGAGAGGCGTGGAGGAGAGAGAGCAAGAGAGGAGGAGGCGTGGAGGAGAGGAGGAGAGAGCAAGGAGGCGGAGGAAATGAGGAAGAGAGGAAATGGGGAAGAGAGGAAACGCGTTTTACCTAATTTATGAGGATTCCGAGGACAAGTGTTCCTCGGAATGTCCTCGGAATATTCCGAGGACATTCCGAGGAACACTTGTTTTTTAAAAAAAACCCTAGTTCCTCGGAATGTCCTCGGAATATTCCGAGGACATTCCGAGGAACACTTGATTTTAAAAAAAAAACTCTTGTTCCTCGGAATGTCCTCGGAATATTCCGAGGACATTCCGAGGAACAAGGGTTTGGGGTTTCAAATTTCGATTTTTTTTTGCCATATTTCATTTCTAATACAAATGTAATGCATACCATTGAGTATACTTTGTATAGATGATCATAAACCATGCAATAACAAAATTTCAAAAACAGTTGTAAGTATGTTCTTTAACGTTTGTTAAAGTGTATAAGTGTTTATCTTATGTTGTGTGATTTTCGTTCAAGCAATCGTAAAAGTGTTTGTTATTGTGTAAAACACCAAAGTGTGACTTCATAATATGGTGAATACACATAATGAAGGTTAAATACTTGTTATTCAATCCGCAAAACGTTGTTTTCGGTTAAAAAAACCCTGTTTCCTCGGAATGTCCTCGGAAAATTCCGAGGACATTCCGAGGAAACTGGGTTTTTCGGTTAAAAAACCACCATTTCCTCGGAATGTCCTCGGAATTTTCCGAGGACATTCCGAGGAAACAGGGTTTTTCACACTTTTTTTTCAAATCCCTGAATATTTCCGAGGAAACCCTAATTTCCCTTGGAATTTCCTCGGTATTCCAAAAAAAAAAAAAAAAAAAAAAAAACTACTCTGGTTCCGAGTTATCATCACCAGATAAATCGGAATGTGGATCTTGGTGAAACTCTCCAATAACTGGTTCATCTTCTACGTGAACGACGGCTTCCTCTGCAAAATCGGTCAAATCGACTACAAGGCCACCTTCCGCTACATCTTCTGCTGCACTTAAGTTGGCGGTTGTGATTGGTTGCAGTGGCTCTTCCAGCTCTGAAGTTCCCTGAACTCGACCTCTCGGGTTGACTCTTGTAACAGTAACCCATGGATCATCTCTGTTCCCCCTCTGTGGGTACTTGATATAACAAACCTGTTACATTTTAAAAAATATTAGTAAAAGTATAAATTATGATCAATCATTCTGAATTCTAACAAGAATAACTTACCTGATCGGCCTGAGAAGCAAGAATGAAAGGATCATAATATTGCAGTTTTCGTCTCGAATGTACTGATGTAACACCAAATGCATCTGTTGTCACACCTCGATCTGGAGTGTTGTCGTGCCAATCACAATAGAAAACAGTACAGCGCAATCCAAGCAAGCCCAAATACTTGATTTCCAAAATCTCATGTATGTGTCCGTAGTATACATCCTCTCCTGATGCAGAACAAACGCCAGCATCATAGGTGGTTCGCGAACGTCTCCTCTTTTCAGTTGCGAATGCATATCCTCGAGTACAAAATCTCGGATATGACTTCACAACACAGTTTGGGCCAACCACCATCTCGCGTATCCAATCGTCAAATGTTTCACCTCTGCCCAAACCATCATACACCTATTAATAGCACATAAGTAGATTATATCAATAAATGAATTAGTATAAATATATGATAAATGTTATTTTAATATGTTTAAGGCACTCACATAAGTAAACATCCATCCAGCAAATTCTCTCTGCTTCATTTCTTCTAGTTCCGCCTCTGTGGCGTATCTATGTTCTAACCGCTTTTGTGCCATGAAAATCCTGTACATATGATGACAATAATATAATTAATTAAGATTTAAATGACAATTTGTTAAAATAAAATTTTGTAAGATAATAAACTTACCTCTCATATGGAAGAACATCTTCGCAGTTGGTGAGCAAATATGTCTGCAAATGACTTCGCTCCTGCTCAGTAAGTCGACGGTCCTTTGCTTTTCCACTAAGTCGTCCAACTTCGGTGAAAATGTCTGGAACCTGAACATGATATGTTGCCCGTTCGCCTCTATCATCATGCCTAGCAGATCTTCTGTTTTTGGTCTGAACTTCTGCTGGAAAGTAGTGCTCCGCAAAGTTCGAAATTTCATGGTTGATCATCTGTGCAACTATAGAACCTTCAACCCTACTAAAATTTTTCACCATCTTCTTCAAATAGAACATATACCGTTCATACAGATACATCCATCTATACTGCACAGGACCACCAAGTTCCAATTCTCTTGCCAGGTGAATAGCAAGATGCTCCATAACATCAAAAAACGAGGGAGGAAATATCTTCTCAAGGTTGCACTGAATCACGGCTATGTTAGTCTTCAAATTTGTAATACCTTCAAGAGTCACTGATCTGCTGCATAAATCGCGGAAGAAAGCACTTATCCCTGCAACTGCTTCATGAACTTTTCGTGGTAATAGTTCTTTGAAGGCAAACGGAAGGAGGCGCTGCATCATCACATGGCAATCGTGACTTTTCAAGCCAATAAACTTTCCTTCCTTTCTGTCGATACAGTTACGCAAATTAGATGCGTAACCATCTGGAAACTCCACATCGTTTGAAATCCAATCAAAGAATGCATTTTTCCCCTCTGCATCAAGTCGGTATATGGGAAAAGGAGCCTTACCATTCTCATCAACATGAAGTTCTGGACGAGCACATATATCGACTAAATCCAGTCTTGACTTCAAATTATCCTTTGTTTTACCTTTAACGTTAAGGATCGTGTTCATGAGATTGTCAAAAAAGTTCTTCTCAATATGCATGACATCTAAATTATGCCTTAGCAGATGATGCTCCCAGTATGGCAAATCAAAGAAAATACTTTTTTTGTGCCAGTTATGTAGATCTCCAACATCATCTACCGGAAAATGCTCATGTCCACCAACGTCTGGCGTCCTTTCCGCACCATAATCTCTTAGTTGTGTCTTCAAACCTTCCCCACTAACTTCCTCAGGTGGACCATAAAACACCTGTTTGTTCTTCCTAAACAAATTCTTACTCCGGCGGTATGGATGATCATGTGGTAGGAATCGCCTGTGACAGTCAAACCAACACGTTTTTCTTCCGTTCTTTAGTTGGAAAGCATCTGTGTCATCTTGACAATATGGACATGATAGCCTCCCATGCGTTGTCCATCCAGATAACATACCATATGCTGGAAAATCACTTATTGTCCACATTAGTACTGCCCGCATTTGAAAGTTTTCTTTACACGAAATATCGTATGTTTCAGCACCTTGAGCCCATAGTTGTTGCAACTCATATATTAGTGGCTGAAGAAACACATCAAGTGATCTCCTAGGATGCTCTGGTCCGGGAACGAGTATGGAGAGAAACAAAAACTCTCGTCGCAAGCACAAGCTTGGGGGTAAGTTATATGGTGTAACAATGACTGGCCATAGAGAATATTGTTTTCCACTCTTCCCATACGGGCTGAAACCATCAGTACATAATCCAAGGTAGACATTTCTTCTCTCATATGCAAAGTCGGGATACAAAGATTGGAAATGCTTCCACGCTTTTGCATCTGAAGGATGTCTAATCTCACCATCTGTTGAGTGCTCCGCATGCCATCTCATTCGTTGCGCTGTGCGTTCCGAAAGATACAACCTCTGCAACCTTTCCTTCAAAGGCAAATACCACATCCTCTTATGTGGCACTGGAACTCTTCCACTCGTATCTTTGTAACGAGGCTTCCCACAAAATTTGCATTTAATTCGCTGCTCATCCGCCCTCCAATAAATCATGCAGTTATCGCTGCATACATCTATTACCTCATACGGTAAACTAACACCAGATACGAGTTTCTGAACCTCGTAGTATGAACCTGGAGCTACATTATCCTCAGGTAGAACACCTTTTACAAAATCAGCTATCGCATCCACACAATCTTCAGCCAAGTTATAATCTGTTTTAATGCCCATCAGTCTTGTAGCAGATGATAAAGCTGAATGACCATCTCTGCAACCTTCATACAAAGGTTGCTTTCCAGCATCCAACATATCATAAAATCTCCTAGCTTCTGCATTCGGTAAATCTTCCTCTCTAAAATGATCATTTACCATCTGCTCAGTACCTACACCATAATCTACATCTGTTCTAATTGGTTCTTCTAATCTAACCACCGGCTGAGGTTCGCTAGTACTACCAGGTTCATAATCAGTTTCCCCGTGATGATACCAAATTTTGTAACTTCGTGTAAACCCATTTAAATAAATATGTGTCCAAACATCCAACTCTTTAATAACCTTTCTATTTTTACAATTTGAGCAAGGACATCTTAACTTACCTGTTTCCGCTTCCGGTTGTCGTTGAGCTAACCCCATGAATTCTTTTAGACCTCGTTCGTATTCTTTCGTAAGCAATCTCGTGTTCGGATCCAAATGAGGTTGATCCATCCAAGAACGATAATAATTTGAAGAAGACATGTTTTTTTGAAAGCAAATTCGTGTTTGGGAGGAAAGAAGAAGAGATGGAGTGAATGAAGAGGAAGAGGGGTGGATGTATTTATAGATGTAATCCTGCCGACATACTGAGGAAATTCCGAGGAAATACCGAGGAAAAACATCCTTTCCTCGGAATTTCCTCGGAATTTTTGAAATCGCCCAACGGCTACCCCAACGGCTATCTAACGGCTACAAAATTTCCTCGGAATTTCAGAAAAATCCGTCGGTTTTTTCCGACGGACACCGATTCCTCGGAAATTCCTCGGAATTTTCCGAGGAGACAATGTTTCCTCGGAAATTTCCGAGGAAATTCCGAGGAACCCCCCATTTTTGAGGTTCCTCGGAATTTCCTCGAAATTCCGTCAGAAATTTCCGACGAACTCATTTTCCCTCGGAATTTCCCTCAGAATATCAATGTTTTCTTGTAGTGAATAGCCAAATACGTTATGTTTTAATTTACATAAATATAGAAACAATTCATCCGTCCGTTGTCAGTTACCTTATGTTTATTTTATTAGTTTATTCGAAATAAATCGATGCCACTTGAAAATAAATTACTCGTATGGATTTTAGTTTATATTAAACCGATCAGTTCGTATTAAAGGAGGTGGTGCATGTGTTACTGTGTACATATCGCCAAAACATACCTGTTTTAATATTTTGTTGGCCAAAACTTTTTGCAGATAAATACTTGAAACGTTTTTTTTTGTCAACATGCTTGATATGTTAACTGGCTGCGAAGTCATGAAATATCAATAGCATTTTCTATCAAGATTATATCAACTTGGTAGCCGGTTAAAATGATATTATTTTTCAGAAAAAAAGAAATAAATATTAGGAGCATTTTCATGCTTTAACTCATTTACATATAACTGCAACTAACTAGTAGTATTTAATATATGTTATGAAGAAGCCTGCCCAATGCATTTTTGTCCATAATAATGAGCCAAATGATAGTATAATAACGTAAATACATGAATAAAGAAAGATGCAAGTCTTGGCCGGTGAGAAAAAATAATCAACTGTTATAAAAATAGTTGTAAATTATTTTTTTTTGGTAAAATAAATAGTTGTAGTTGTAAACCTATTCAAGTGTATGATATTTTATGGGTTTTCTGTCGAATAACCAAAAACGAAAATAAATTTTTGTAGTGAGAAGTTAGCTAGAGATAGGAAGAAAAATGAAGAGAAAAGATGTGTTTTTTGTTAGATAGTGTATTTGTGTTTTTTAATAGATATAAAGGCAATTATTTTATATTTTATTACGTAAATAGAGTTGTTCCTTAATGAGAAAAAAAAACATTCATCTACAACATCCCTTAAAATAAAATAAAGATACTTGTAGTGAGAAGTTAGAGAGAGATATGAAGAGAAAAATGAGAAGTGAAGGAAAATGAGAAAAATGAGAAGTGAAGGAAAAATATTTGGTAGATAGTGTATGTATAATTTTTTTTCTTAAAATGGATATAGAGGTAAATATCCCATATTTTAGTACATATGTAGAGTTGTGCGTTAGCGAGGAAGAAAAACCTTCACCTACGACATTTCTCAAAATACAATTAAATTAAAGGAAATGTGATCTTATAATTTTGGTAACTAGTTTACAAGATTTTTAAAGTTATAAGCTACTCAAAGAAATCTGTCTTATCAAAAAAAAGCTACTCAAAGAAATCTAATTGAACATTGAGACAATATCTAGTTAACTGATACTAACCTCCTATTCACAGGATGTATGTTCGGTTAAATTATTCAACCAAGGTGGACAAAAGTGAATTTATTCAACCAAGGTGGACAAAAATAAATTTATTCAACCAAGTTTCTGTTTTTTTTTGGTTTGTATAATTTTTTAAAAAGTTTTAACAAAAACCTAAGAGGTTTAAACATCTAAATTAGAAAAAGGTTTAGAATGTTGGACAAGAGGGATTGGAATTAATTACTGAAGGATAAAAACTCTGGACAATCCAATCAAAATTTTGCTAGTAAATTGAGTAACTATCGGTTAAAACTTACCAGACAGAATAAAAATTACCTTGCAAAAAAGAAAAAAAAAAAGTATTGGAAGAAATTGAGAGTGTTGATAACATGATTCAAGAAGAATTTAAAAAAAAAATTACTAGCAGTAAAAGAGCATAAATATGTGGCATACAGCAGAGGGTTCACATGCAAACTTAGATCATAGGTTAATTAAACATCCATTATTAGTTTACATAGTGAAAGAGGACAATCGATAACAAATAAAACGAGAGTAAAAAAAGTAGCATTGAATTATTTTGAACATCTATTTTGACCACTACCCCCTAAATTTTGAGGTCTTTTACAAGAGATTCTGATAAGTATAACAAACGAGATGAACTGCCGATAAACAACAGCAGCGACAAAAGAAAAGGTTCGACAAGTACTATTTATGATACATCTGGAGAAGGTTTTGGGATTGGATGGGATGACAGATCTACTTTTACAACATGCTTGTCATATAATCAAGTTTGATACTGAATTAATGGACACTTTTTTGCGGACATAGAAATTGGATATTAGGTTGAGCATGACTAATATCTATTTGATTCCCCAAACAGAAAAACTTACAGGGAATAAGAGAGTTAGGATCAATAAGCCTCTTTCACGTTAGATACAAGATTAGCTAAAAGGTTTTGTGTGAGAGGCTCCAGAATTGTCTGCCTGATCTCTGGTTAGCAAAAAAAACAAATATTTAAACGAGTGGAAAATGATCATCTATATCAGTATGCCAGGATCTGTGGATCCCAGCCAACCACCCGAGAGCAACAAACAGTTTATCAATTATCTTCGATCCAACACTTAAGGTAGATAAGCTCATTAACCATACATCACGTAAGTGCAATGTGCATGCAATTAGGAATTTAGTTGATATGGCCGATGCAACACTCATTGTGCGAATCCTATGAGTCGGATAAAGTCCTAAGACAAAGAAGTATTGCATTTTACACAGTCTGAAAATACATGGTTAAATTTGGATATAATATAGAACATCTCTACCCGGATAGAGTAACACAGTCGTCATTTAGAGCCATATACTAAGGTTTTGCATGCTTATTCATGGAAAATTAAATGTTCTCCAAAGTTGAAATATTTACTTTGAAAAATGATTTTGGGTTGCTTCTTGGTATGGAGAAATCTTAGCACTCAAAGGATAAAGTGTTATATATAGTGTGAAAGATGTGGAGCAGATGAAAGATGATAAACCGTGTATTTTTGAATGTCCTCCAGCCATGCAAGTATGATATATCTAAAGGATCTGTACGAACCCATATAGTTTTCTATGAAATCTGTTTATGCGAGCATGGATTATTTATTCTGGAAGATTACCTCGCACATAGTTGACCATGATTTTTCTTGGATTCTATAGTATATTTGGAAGTGACGGAATGGTAAGGTTTTAACGGTATTGATGGAGATCCTATAGAAATTTTACAGTTAACAAATACATAAGCGGTTCTATGGAATGGGGTACAAATGGAACGTTGCAGAATGAAACTCAAAACATTATTAACAAAAGTAGGGAGGAGGGAACACAAACCACACCACACAGAGTAGGAAGATAGTGCTCTATGGGTCGATCTTGGAAAGATAAGAATTTATTTTCACAAAAACCATCAAATTATGAGAATGGGGGCAAGAAACACAAGAGGATGCCTATCAACCTTACATGCAAGATTGAAGATTTCATTTGAACAATGAAATGTATGGATAACCTCTAACAAATTATATGATTTTTTCGATATATAGTTCTCAAATGATGAAAAGGGTTTCCGAACCAGAAGAATAACTAATCATTATACTTTACTTTGAAGAAATTCAAATAGTAAAAATGGTTTTCGAACTTTCAAAATCAACACAAATAAACAATCTTTAACGCGGTATTTGGAATCAATCATTTTACTTTATCAATATAGATACGTAGTATATTATTGTTAACATATTTTATTGAGGCCATTTAAATTGATGTCAAAAATAATTAGCTGACATATATTTTTGATAATCTCAGGTAAAGTTGCATCTGCTAAATAAGATTTCTCAAATTCAAATTTGTCTTTAGTCCATATCTTATTTGTCTTTAGTCCGTCTAAATTGATGGTAACTAAATTTCGTCAAGCTTTTTAATACCCAAAGTTTTTGGTTACCCAGCTCAATACTCAAACTAATTATTTTGATCATTTTAGAATATACTCATTTTAATACCCAAACTTTTCTAATTTTAATCAAAACTATTAATAAATTTCAAACAAATTTTAATAAAACTTTTAAATTTTAAAAAAAAAATCCCTTAAAAAATTATTGTAAGGTTTTAGAATAAAAGTAACTAAATTTTATAATATTTTAAGTTCAATACAAACTTAAATATGAATAAAATAAATAAATTACTTTTAAACTTCAGAAAAAACTAAACTTGAAACTAAACTAAATTAATAATATAAAAAATTAACATCGTAAAAAGTTTATTTACTTTTATTCGAAAAAATAAATAAAATTGAAATTTGTAAGATTTGTTTATGAATTTATGAATTTGTTTAATTTTTGTTTGAAATATATCGAGTATAATTTAGGTATTAAAATGAATATATTTTTAAAAGTATCTTAAAGTGAAGAAAATAATTACTTTGAGTATTAAGTCAAATAGCAATAAGTTTGGATATTAGAAGGGTTTACGAAATTTAGTAAGAGTGTTTTTATGAAATTTTGTCTTTTCTTTAAATATATCACGAAAGAGAGTAAGTGCACATAATGTCATTTTTTGTCTATAAACAACTGTTAAATGCTCTTCAGTTCTTCTTATAAATTGAACTCATGATTTAAACTTTTGTTTTATTATTATTTTTGATTATTTATTTATCGCAATAGTGATTAGTGACACATTATTATAATAATTTTCATGTATATGAACACAGGCGATTTTTAATATCGTTAAGGCACAGCTCGGCACGTATGTACTGTCAAAACAAAACCAAAATGTTAGTCAACCAATGCTTCCTTTGAAGTTCCGATTTTTTTAGAAAACGTCGAACGTTCAAGCAACACTTTAGTAACAAACAAAAAAAAAAACTTTAATTTTGGGGATATTCCAGAATCAAATATATGTGCATAGATATAAAGAATTAAATATATGCGTAAACAGAATACCAACAGAAACAAATACAACATGGTGTTGATATAATGTTGCATAATACAAACATCCAGGCTTCCAGCCGGCGACGTCTTTATGATAATTCTACTAATAATCATTCAAAATCAGTCAGATTTGAAGCTGCTTTGACAACAGTTATTAAATCTGTCAAGATAGTTCAATCTCAAATAGTCCAAGTGACGTTTCTCGTATGCCCATAAAACGATGTTTCAATAGAACTCAACTTGTTGTTGTTGAATAAGCTCGTCTAAAACAATATTCCAGATCCTTACTTTCTTTAAATAATCTTGACCAAGAAGTTATCATAATTAACTTGTTCCAGTTTAGATAATACTGTTTATCTACACATTTGACCGTTTTAGCTTGAACCAGAAATGCATAGTTTCTTTTAACGTTTACTAATGTCTATTCCAAGAATCGTATTATTAACCATCATACTCATATGTGACTGAAAAACAATATGTATGCATTCCACTCTCTTGGAGAGGAATTACAATAAAGAACTTAAATTTACACTGTCAATTTTAGTGAACGAAGGAAAACAAATAATAACTTACTTTGTTTGAGGTCTGGATTCTTTGTGAAAGGCAACAACAAGTGACCAAATAAACATGAAAAATATAGAAAGATAACGAAATGAATTTAGAAAAAAATAGATATTTACTTTGAATTCGCGTAAGAGCTTTGCGATCAATACAAAAGATTACAAAAGCTTCAGGTGCAATAGCCGTCATCGAATTCCCTACTTTTAGCCACCTAAAACTTTAAACCTAGATGAGTCGCAGCTCGATAACAAAAGAGGGAAATTTTTTTTTTTTTTTTGTTGATTTCAGACTGGACCTTATACAAGGCTGCCTACGTATCTCTGTTGAGGATCAAACCGAGCATAATTCAATTACAGAGTTTAAACAAAAGATCAAATTGCCTTTGTGACTTCGTCTAGTAATTGGGGGCATGAAATAGAAAACAAGCATGTCGAGATTGATGCCTAAAATTCCTAAGTGCAGAGAGTTTTAAGAGTTTGAATAAGTCGTCATTCTGCTCCTTGCCTTGGCTCTCCTTATATATGCCTCTTGGATCAGACGTCTTTCCTTTTCATCCCTTGATTCAAGTCTATCTCTTTTTCGGAAATCTTCCTTATCCTCTCGATCTTCATGATCACCTAAAAACCCCAAAACTTAGTATATATGTGTGTTTCAATATATTTTTGGTATTATTGGTAACTTTTTAACTTTCAGATTTGGGTATTCAGGTATGGTTTTTGGTTGCGGGTAAAAGTTTAGATTTTCAAAATATAATTAGATAATCGGAAAAAAGATGGGTATTTTTCATGTCTTCGGATCAGATTTTGGGTAATAATATTTTCGATTTTTTAAATATTCGTAGTTTTTTTTGTTTTTGGGTATTTTTTTGGGTCGGGCCCGCCAATTCCCAAACCAAACCCGGCCCATAATTAATCTGCATCTGAACCGACAAATTTTAATTACCCTTTTGGGTCCAATCAACTAAGACCCGAACCGACCCAGACCTAACAGAACCCGAACCAAACGCGAACTGACAAATTCTAATTACTCTACTGGGTCTAAATATCTAAGGCCCGAAGGATCCGGACCCGACAAAATCTGACCCCGGTCCCGACCCGAAAACCTGAATGCCCATGCTTATATTATACTATGATGTTTTCCCGCGGAAACGTTTTGTTTGATGGGAGATTGTTTCGTAAAACTCGACATTTAATGCAAAATCCATCTGCAATTACGTTCTTTTGATATTTTCCTGCTTGGATAGAAATTCTTTTATTCCTTGTCAGGGATGAATATACGAAGATCGTTCATGCATGTATCCTTATCCAGATTAGTTTGGCGTACACTGTATAGTTTCATTGACAATTCCAGCTTATATTTGCTTATTTTCTCATGACCGATTTCGACCCCAACAAAGACTCAGAGCCCGCACAAGAAATAAAGTTCAAACTCATCAAGAGAATATTCTTCATTGTTAAAGAAGTTGGAGATCTTAGAACCGTTAAAAGGAGAGAAGATTGGGAAAACATGGGACACATCTATATAAGAATTGAGAGAAGAGAAGGGTTCAAAAGCCTAGAGTAAGCACACACCTTAGACGGCCTCGATCTCACGTTCTATAATTCTCGATATTTAGTCTTTAATCTTTAGCTGTTGTAACCAATATCTTTGCTCATTTTATTCAATATATCATCATTAATAAAGTCCATTTTTGTCGATTGGAATCTGATTACATTGTTGTGTTTTGAGGATAACGCTGCCCACAATATTTTCTTCACAAATATTTACAACCAATCAGTACAAAATTCCTAGTGTGGGTTTTAGGATCCAAAACGTTTGTCTTGCTTTCTTTGTAAAATTTCAACGGAAACTCCAATTTCGTCGCAAGAGAGATGTTTTGATCGAGATTCAAATGATAATTTGATTATTAGACACATAGTTGTCCCACATCGGGTATTGGAATAGATCCTAAGCAATATATAAGATAGATGGACCACTCCCCTAATTACCAATTGGTTTTAGGTTGGAAGCCCATCTAGCTTAACATGGTAACAGAGCCCGAGCTACGCAGTCTAACCCGACCGACATCAATCTTGCCCAAAATTGGCCCATCGATCCTTGCCCGAATATTCCGAGATTGACGTTTAAAGAGCCATCTTCTCGAGCGGGTGTATTAGACACATAGTTGTCTCACATCGGATATTGGAAGAGATCATAAGCAATATATAAGATAGATGTGCTACTTTCCTAATCGCCAATTGGTTTTAGGTTGGAAGTCCATCTAGCTTAACATTGATGACAACCTCTTTGGGCAATGAGGATGCATGAGACCAAGGAAAAGAGATTGGCGACACAGTCCATTTAGAGAGGGAGTTTGGCGACATGGTCCTTTTGGAGAGAGAGAGAGAGAGAGAGAGAGAGAGAGAGAGAGAGAGAGAGAGAGAGAGAGAGAGAGAGAGAGAGAGAGAGAGAGAGAGAGAGAGAGAGAGAGAGAGAGAGAGAGAGAGAGAGAGAGAGAGAGGGAGAGAGAGAGAGAGAGAGAGAGAGAGAGAGAGAGAGAGAGAGAGAGAGAGAGAGAGAGAGAGAGAGAGATAGAGAGAGAGAGAGAGTACGTCTCATTGATCAAGAAGAAGCTTGCCGTAGCAATTCACTATCTCAGAGTCTTAAGATTTTCACACAATGTAGACATCCAAGAATATCCAACAAACGTGATAACAAGAAACCAAATTAGCAAACGGTCACTCTCTCAAACCACTCCTTCCCGTGTAGAGGCTTTTAATCTGAGTTGTGGAAGAACAATCCCCCAAAGAAGCACTCTTTGTGCAGCAGAGCTGTCTCAGTGTAACAATAGCTGGCTGAAACCCTGATCTTAGGGGAGCAGAAGTCACTCTCATGTGTTGCGCATTCAGGTTCTTAGGCAGAGTTAACGTCATCCAAAGCATCTCTCCATCAAACACCTGTTTAACCATAGAAGCTGCAATGGAAAAAAACTTCATTAAAAAGAAACATCTCAATAACCTAAACCAGAGGCTTAATCGAATTACCTGCTTTAGGATTTAGTTTGGTGAAGTGGAAGAACTCATCGGCTGAGCAACCGAATAGAACAGTCGCAGCTCTATCAAAACAGATGACGGTTTTAACTGATGTATCGGTTACTACAGACATCTGATAAGATTAACAAACACATAAAATTTTGCTGGGTCGAGACATTGCAAGGACATTAAGGAGAAAGCACAGAAAATTACCAAAATACGGGTCTCCTGGAGGTTACAAATGTGGGCTCGGGCCTTACGATTTCATGGAAAGCCCGGCCGAATCATGGAGTTTTTCAGCAAAGAGATAAGAAAAGACAGGAGTATATCTTTGGAAGCGAGAGAAGATCCGGCGTAACTCTCATATGGGTCTGGACATTTGGATTTTCACATTGAATTTGAATTGGTTATTACTGTATTTCAGTTATTAAAGTCACTCATATGTATACATAAAGTTTTGAGTTGGTTTAGGTAGGCCTGAGCATTTAAAATGGAGCCAAAAATTGGAACCGGAATCGATCTACGAAAATACCAGACTCGAAACCAAACCAAAAATTTATAAGTATTTTTTGGGTCGAAATTTCTTTTACTCGAAAGAACCAGGACTAAAAAACCCGACACAAATAGACCTGAACCTAAAAAAACGACTCCAATAGATCCGACTTGGTGAGAACCAAATTATACCCGATTTAAAAATATGTATATTAAAACTGTGATTTTTTTTTGTTCTGTTTATATATATATATATATTATTTTATGTTTTGATTAAAATATATTTTGTTAACAATATTTATTATTATTTGTAACATTTTTAAGTAATATAAAGTTTTGAATGTAAAATTTATGAGTTTAGAATGTTTTCTCTTGATTATTAATAGTTTAGTTTAAGTTATTTGTGTAAAATTTTACATATATATTACAAATATCAACTAAATTTGAGTTAGTTTGGATATGTCATGTCCCTTTCAGATCATAAATACCTGAACCCGATCCGAACCTTATATAGACCAGAAAATTATGAGTATTTTGTGGGTATTTTAATTATGGACCTGAATCAATCCAGACCCAGAAAGAACTTACCCAAATCCAAACCGAAAATATACAAATACCTATTCGATCTAAATGTTTAGGATCCAAAAGAGAGATCCAAAAGGAACCAGTTCGAACCCAACCCGAAGATCTGAACACCCATTCCTAGGTTTCGGTTTGAATATATCCATAACATTTTAGGTTTAAATTTTTGAGTCAATATGATAGATATGAAACGTATTTTCATATATAACTCAGTGATGTTTATAAGCAGGCGCGGCTCAAAATATAATTTGGCCTTGTGCTGTAATAAATATTCCCTATAGTAATTGTGAAAATTGGGCCCTTAATTTACAAAAATTTTCAAATTTAGGACTATAAAATAGTAAAAAAAATTCTTTAAGATATTGAGACCCTGTGCTTGTGTACCCTCAGCACACCCATAAAGCCGGCACTGTTTATAAGACTAAAGGGTGGGGATATTTCCCTTTTGAGGGGCGTTACAATAGCAAAGCAAAACTATTTTCCTTAGATTAAGAGGATTTGAGCTTGAATAAATACTGAATGAGTCGATTTTTTCATTCGCATGATGGCTGCAGCTGATAAGTCTGTTTTAAAAAGTATTAGTAACTTCTGGACACAAGTTTATATACTTCCAGGGAAGTGTACATCAGTTTATATACTTCCAGGGAAGTGTCTTACAGAGGTGGAAAATTTTTGCTCAGCTTTTCTTTTGGTGAGGACCAGAACTAAAAACAACAGGAGTGAAGGTTGCGTGGCAAGATGTATGCACTCTTAACACCGAAGGTGATTTGGGGTTACGACCATTGAAAGAAGTAAATGTTGTTAATGGGTTAAGATTATACTAGATCTGGACTCATCTACCTACCTCTTGCCCTACCTCTTTGTCATAGAAATGAACTGGTTGTCTTTGATGCTCAATAAAGGAGCTGAAAATGGTGTATTTGGATATCATGACAAATGCAAATCCTCAAAGCTTACTCATCTCTGTTTTGCCGACGACCTTCTTATCTTCACTGATGGTAAGCTGAGCTCTGTCCAAGGAGTCCTCTCAATCCTCAATGAGTTTGCTGCTCACTCCGGTCTTACAGCCAGCATCCAGAAAACATCCTTCGTGTCTTCGGGTCTGTCTCAAGACCAGATTGATCTCATTGGAGCTACTACGGGCCTTACTTATGGGTCTCTACCAGTCAGGTATCTTGGCATTCCCCTCTGTTCACAGAAGCTCTCCCTCCATAATTGTGCTCCTCTTCTCCAGCATATCAAAGACAAAGTAAACTCTTGGAGTGCTCGTTCCCTCTCTTTTGCTGGACGGCTCCTTCTACTTAATACTGTGATAGCAGGGATCACTAATTTCTGGTCCTCCACTTTTGTCTTGCCGAAAGCATGTATATCAAAGATCAATTCTATCTGTGGAGCATTTTTATGGCATGGCAGTTCTGAAGGAAGCCATTCGACGAGGGTCTCTTGGGAAACTGTTACACTGGCTAAGGAAGAAGGCGGCTTGGGTTGTCGTGACCTGGTTGCTTGGAATAAAGCATGCTCCCTTAAGCTCATTTGGCTCTTGTTTTCAAGCTCGGGATCGATTTGGGTAGCGTGGTATAAGGCTGAAGTGCTCAAAGGATCGCTCAGTAACTTCTGGATCACTAAGGAGAAGAAAAAGTACTCTTGGTTCACCAATAAACTGCTAAAGCTACGAAGCATTGCCTTTGATTGGGTCACTGTGAAGGTTGGAAATGAAAGAGAGGTTAGATTTTGGACAGATAATTGGTCACCGGTTGGGAGTATTCAGAATTGCTTGGCTCCTGTTGCTGCCAACTCGATGGGAATCCCCCTCACGGCCACACTTCATGATTTGTTCACCAGGAATCGCTGGAGCATAAGACCGGCCCGCTCTGATCGCCAAGTCCAAACTCAAGCATTCTTGTCGACGGTTACTCTGACTCAACTCCCTGATGAATATGAGTGGAAAATAGAAGGTAAAGTTTGGCTCAAATATCAGACGGGGGCTATTTATAAACTCCTCAAAAACCGTGTGCAAACTGTACCTTGGAAAGGAGCTATATGGAACTCTGGAGGCATCCCTCGGCACAGCTTCCACGCCTGGCTCGTTACCCTAAATAGACTGCCTACTCGTGACAGACCTCTATATTGGGGCCTTACTACACCTGCAACTTGCTTTCTATGCAACCAAGGACATGAATTGAGGGACCATTTGTTTTTCTCGTGCTCGTTCTCTGCTGAACTTTGGGCCCATCACGCTCGACGGACTGAGACAACCCCGACTATTGGTTGGAATGATTCCCTTAATCACATGCAATCACTACCAGGTCCCCCTTGGCGCAGGAAGCTCCAACTGATTGTATGTCAAGCTGTGATCTACTCTATCTGGCAAGAAAGGAATGCTCGACTTCACTGCAGCACTGCAAAAACCGTCGCTGCTATCTCATCTATTCTTGACAGAATGATTAGAAATAAGATCACTGCCTTCAGAGACTCAAACCCAATCAGAGCTTCTCATATGCTTCAGTTCTGGTTTGCAACTGCTCCACCACCGTATCCCCCTCCACCACTGCTGTAATCACCACACTAAAGCTTCATCAATCGTATATCCTCTTCTCTACTTTCTGGTCAACTGGGCTTCTCTAATTTCCAATATCAATATTGTTATCTCTTTTCTGATGTGGGCTTCGGCCACTTTTTGTAATAGGGCGCAGCCCAAACAACTAAGGCCTATGGTTTGTATTCTTTTTTCTCATGCTTTTAATAGAAGAAAATCTTCAAAAATAAAGATTATACTAGATCTTGACCCGTTCTGGACATGTTTTTTTTGACCAATTTATTTTTGTAACAAATGTGTTTCAACATAAAAAGTATATCAAGCATCGTGATAATTTTTGTTAAGAGTTTTTTTTTAGATTTATGTTCATTTTCATTTATACAAAATGTAAGTATTGTGAAATAATTATTTTTATTGTAAATTACATTAAAAAGTAAATTTAAAATTATTTTCAGCAAAATTAATTTGTACATTTACTTGTAAAATTATATGAAAAGTCTAAATGAATTATAATTTAGATTAATAATGGCTATCTATATGATCCACTACTTTAAATGGATACTGGAAAATATCATATATTCAAAATATCTAATATCCATTGTAAAAACTTCTGCAAATCTTGATTTTGATCTGCACTTAAAAAATGACGGGTATATTCTTTGTTGGAAAAGTTATTTTACGTAATAAAATTATGATTTTTGATACATTACATATTTTAACTTTTTATGAAATTTATCTTAAATTCACTTATATGACTTGTTTTTGTTATTTTAAATATGATTAAATTTTTGAAGACTATAAATAATACTAACTCGTTATATTTTATTCATTCTACCCGAAGTTAAATATATTTTACACTGATTTTTTTTCTAATTTAAATAAAATATTGTATATCTTAAAAATTCTCTAATGTATTTTAGTTTGAACATTATCAAAATTCTATAATTTTATTTAATTTAGTTTATGTGATTTAATTTTTATTTTAAATGGAACAGTTTTTTAAGGAGTTGAGATAATCTAGACTCGTATTATGAATTTGTTGATTTAATCATTTGTGTTTTCAACTTAATTTTATGTTGGAATTTTATTTAATAAATACTTTCAAATAATTAATAACGTGAAAGATTTTTTGAAAAGTTTTGGTGCAAATATTTAGGAAAAAAAATTTCAAAATGGCAAACCGAATTATATTAAATAATTTTTAATATAATTTCAAAATAATAACTTTTGTTTCGGTTCAAATACTGTTGACGAAAAGATTCAGACAATTTTTGTAATTAATTAAAATCAGGGGCATGTTAATAATATATAGTGTAGAATCGAAAATTTGAAATAGCACGTCGATAATATATTTTAAATGGGTTACTAAATAAAATCAAAAATTTCAAACCCATTTCGTTTTAATAATACACTGAACAAAAAATTGGGCTGTCAATTTATTTTAAGACTCTGTTAAGCTTTTAATTGTTGAATTTCCCTTTTAATTACACGACTTTATTTTAAAAAAAAAAAGAAAGGAAATTTTGATGTTTTGTAATTTCGTTGAAAATTCAAGGGCAGATTCATAATCAGTCATTTGCTTTAATAGTATAGAATAGATCTTGATTCGCACTCCCGTGCGGGTGTTTTATTTAAATAATGTTCAATATAAAAAAATTTAACCGTTGATTTAATAAAAAAATTTCTATGTTTTGGAAATTGACGATTTAGTTAATTTCATTAAAATATTATATCCATTTTTTTGAACGAATATTATATCTATTTAATTCATGCGATTTAGTGAATAGTCGTACAATATTAATAATGATCAATATATAAATATCGATTTGATTAGATAAACTTTGGAAATGTAATTAACTGATTTAAATTGATTATAAATGTAGTAGCTGGATATGTAAACAAAAAAGAAAAATAAAAAGGAAATATTTAATTTATTGTTAATGCAATAGCTAAATGTGCAAATAGTGGAAAGTACAAAAAATACTACTATTCAAGTTACCAAACAATTTTCATTTAAACTCTAATCCTTGTTTCCAAACAATACTAAAGGTACTTCAGTTTTAATAATATAGATTGTTTTAATAGTATAGATGGACAATGATATCATGTGCCTGCTTTGAGGTAAGTGGGTTAAACTGAATCTAATCAAACAGAAAAGTATTTTGAGATGAATGGGAAGGGTCCGAAAGTATCTTAGATGTAGAAGAAGATTATGGAGCTTAAGACTCTAGCAAAAACTTTTCATGAGAAAAAAGTTGGGAATGATAGACACACGTCGGTTTGATATGAAACTTGGTTGGATTTGGATGTGTTATCAGACCTGTTGGGTGGTAGAGGTATAATTGATTTGAGAATTGGAGATGTGTTATTGTTCAGGAAATGTTGCATAGCAAAAGGAGGATGAATAATCACATATCATCCTTGTTAAATGAAGTTGGAAAAGAGTTGGATTCTTTCAGATTAGAACCCATTGATCACAAGTTCACAACCATCATGCAGAGGACATAGAGCTATTGAGGAGATGAACTGGATTCAAAAATAAGTTTTGATCCAAGGAGACATGGATGATAATACGTGAGGAAAGGCATGCTTGTCCGTGGGCACAGAGAGTAGTTTTCTAGAGCTACACATAAAATACTCTTTCGTCACCTGGCTAGCAATACTAGACAGGTTGTCACCAATGGACAGAGTATCAAAATGGAGCATTGGAGCTGATGAAGTTTGTTTCATCTGTCGGAGAGAACATGAATCCCAGAATCATTTGTTTGGCTGTATTTAACTCGTTGCAAGTCTGCAACCTCATACACGATTGAATGTACTAAAAAGGATTATCGTAGACAAATCACTTGATCTCAAACCTCTATTTTGCATAATATACATCTTACAATGTGTGATATATACTTTGTGGACAGAGAAGAATATGAGAAGGGACGTAGAATCGTCTATGTAGTCGTCAACTCTAGGAAAGATCATTGAAAAAACAAATCAGGAATAAACTAAATATAATAATTTCCATGGGAGGGACTCTTTCTTATTGGTTTGGTAGGAGGGAGTAAGCTTTTTCTAGTTGCAAATCCTATAATCATGATGCATTTGATGTATAGAAATTTTGAGTGAATATAAATTTAACATTCTTGAAAAAAAGATATCTTTATCCAATAATTTTTGGAAAAAAATAATTTTGTATCAAGTGATGTCATATAAGGAATTTTTTTTTTTAACGCTGGTTTATTATGATATTATATATTAGAACGTTTACATAGACGATTCGACAACCGACAATACTATTTACCTTATGAGGATCTACGCCTAACTGCATCATCCAAACCGTCCTATGAAGATCTCCTGACCAGATTTACTTGCGTCATGTTGAAGATCAATATTATTTGCCTTATGAGAATCTACGCCTAACTGCATCATCCGAGCCATCCTATGAAGATCTCCTGACCAGATTTACTTACATCATGTTGAAGATCTCTTGTACGTCTTTCTTCTGTAGTCTTCATTAATAAACCGCTCTCTGCGGAACTTTAAACCTGAATTTCCTGTAATCTGCAAAAAATTACATAATCTGAGATTCGAATCCCAGACCTGGGTGTAAAAACCTTTAAACCTTAACCAGTAGACTGTAGTGTTTCCACCAGGAAATATTCTTTTAACATGTTTTTACATCCTACTCTCCAAAAGAAAAACCATTGCCATGTATTCATGTTAGTTACCTAATTAACTTCTAATTTTGTGTCGTTGATCTAGTTTACGTACGTACCGTAACGATCATTCATTCTTTGTCCATAGATACTGCCAAATTAAATATATATAGTACATTTTATATAAGAGGCATTCGTTGCAGTGGGATCTAGATATTAATATATTGACTAGTTTACAAAAAAGAAAGATATTAATATCTAGATATTATATTTGCTTTGTTTGGAGGTCAATAACGCTTTTTGTTAAGTGACAATCTGTTTTGGTCAAAATATCCTTACCAAATTTCATCAACGGGAAGTATATATACGCGTGTTGAACAGAAAGTGCGAATCCACAAATATCTAAAATTAGAAACGATAAATCAAATAAAAACCGTGTCGGACCAGCCCGAAGTTAGCGGGTGACTGAGCTATAGCTTTCAAAATAAATTTGGACTGTGGACTGCTAACGACATTATTTACGCTTTTCCCCCACTTTACGATGATATAAATAATTGAATAAACAATGTGGAATTACTTACGCAATCATATGTCCAATCACTAGGTCACGGTGTTCCTATATGCTAGTCTTGAAGTTTATCAACAAGTTTGCATAACTTTTGTGGACAATGACATCTTTTTTACGCCCACATGTTTCCTTGTTAAGTACCGACTTCTGTTTTAGGTAACAATCTAATTTTTAAAACCATTATTTTTTTTTTCTTTTTTTTTAAAAACCATTATTGTTGTTACGTACGTTTGAATATTTGATATTTACAGGGGCTTACGGGTTTAGATATTCGAAAGAATTCTGGGTTTTTAACAAATCTTACCTCATTTTTTCAACACTAAACAGAGTTAAGTAAATTCTGAAACATATGAAAGAGTTTATTTTAAGAAAACAAGCGACTCATCATTAAATTTGATCCGAACATTACACTTCAGTAATGGTGTTTACAATTTACTTCGTTCTCGGCCTTCATTTTCCCCTTACTAGACCGATATTATACACCAAAAGATGAATCTCTTCAAACGGCAGGGACACTAAATATAAAATATCGTAATGTCTAGGGATATTTTGTTCTTCAGAATAGGAAACATCGATCATTTTGATCACATGTACAGTTCTTTTATGAAAATGTAGTACGAAACCGACCATGACTTTGCATGCATAGATACAAAACACAATACTGTTACGCAGTTCATAAGCAAATGACATTCCAACCTTCAACGATGGAGAGCTCTTGTCCGGTTTAGATACGCAATATGGGGAAAACCTAAGGATTGGTTATATCAATATTATTAAAACCGAAGTACATTTAGAAATTGTCGGAAATATGGATAGTGATAAAAATTAATATAATGTTGTTTGGAAACATAAATATCAATTAATTAAGAAAAAAAGTAATGGGTTTATGTTTTTAAGAAAAATTAGAAGTTCATTATATTATAAAAGACTATCTATGTGGAACAACTTTGAAATATACGAAAATGACTCAATCTAATTACCTAAAAATATCTTCTGTTTAAAATAATCATAAAAAATTATACTTTATATACATATTTCAAATCCCAATAATAATTTAAAATTGATTTTATCAGAACTGATTCCATAATATATATATATATATATAATCAACCATTATAAAATATGTTTTCAATATATAATAATAAAATACAATACAAAGCTAAAATTCAAAAACCAATTTAAACTATGTTTTTATATTTCATAATAATTTTTAAGAATATAACATATGCGATTAATTATATGATGGTACGTATAAAATATTATTAATTATATAAGTATTATTAAAACTAAAGTACATTAAAAAAAATTGTTTGAAAACATGGATTTTATTATAAAAAGAAGTATAATTCTGTTTGGAAACATATACAGCAATATATTAAGAAATAAAAAGTAATGGGTTTACGTTATTAAGAAAAATTGGAAGTCTATTATATTATGATAAATAAACTATCTACCTTGGCCAGCTTTGAAATATACAAAAAGGACACAATATAACTACCTAAAAATATCTTTTGGATAAAAACACCATAAAAATTAAAACTTAATATACTTTATTTCAAATCAAAATAATAATTTAAAAATTAAATTATATTGATTCAGATATATATATATATATATATATATATATATCTTTTTCAAAATGATTTTTACTAAATATTTCCCAATAACCATTATAAAATATGTTTTCAATAT
The DNA here is from genome assembly GCA_026261945.1 of Hirschfeldia incana. NCBI lineage: Eukaryota > Viridiplantae > Streptophyta > Magnoliopsida > Brassicales > Brassicaceae > Hirschfeldia > Hirschfeldia incana. Next base: position 10,228,422 of record JABCMI010000009.1, read on the forward strand.
ATAAGAAAAATACAATACAATGCTCAATTTCAAACACCAACTTAAATTATGGTTTATATATTTCACATTAAGTTTTAAGAATATAATATATGTGATTATTTATATGATGGTATGTATAAAATACTATTAAATATATGATTACTTATATGATGATACATATAAAACTTGATTAATTATATGATGACACATATATGATATATAATGGTGACATGAAAAACAAAATAGCAACATTTGTTTTGAAAAATTACATCCATACGGACATGCGGGTCAAATTACTAGTTTTCTTTTAAGTCTCCAGTTTTATTTGATTAAAAAGACGAGTAAAAAGTTCTAACAGCATGTGGGTTACTTGATCCGTGCCAAAAAAAAATTGAAAACGTTATAGAAAAGCTTTCTTGAGAAGTACTGATTCAAATACTTAAAAGTAGAAAATGATAAAAGATTTTGTAACATCTTGATTTCTAATAAATTTGGAAAGGCCTATCTTCGGATTGGCTGATTTGTAGCATCTAACATTTCATAAAACATTTTTGCATCGATGTTAGGTTCTTTAACTTCTCCAGCTGCAAATGCATCAGCTACCATATCAGGAATCCTATCATAATCTACCATCTGCTCCTCATGATGGTATCTATTTTCATTATGAAAATTATCAACCGGTTCATCCTGAAAAATTGCTATTACTACTACTAACTTCATTCCCACAACCAAATATAGTAATGTATCGGGAAACCTCTATTAATTTATTATTGCTTCCTATTTTCATGAGGGAAAATTTTTATATTGTCGCATTTCTGACAAGGATATATCATTTTATCGCTTTCATGCGTGAGCGGTGTAGTATATGCTTATGCATAAATATCTCCAGCTCATCGAGAAATTCTTGCGTCACTCTCTCGTTAGTTTTTCTGTACGTATACATTCAACTTCGTAACTCGAAAATATTCCTATCACCAGACATGTTCTTTTCTTTTCCTATCACCAGACATGTCCTTTTCTTTTACGTCTTTTGGTTTTCTTGGTTTGTTTCATTTGAAAGACACATAAATTACATATATTTTGAAGTATAATTGCAGATTGTTTTCGTTTTCCGTCGGTTTTTCTAATCAGAGTTATACTCGTTTTCTCCGATTTTTATAGTATAATTGCAAATTGTTTTCCCATCGTTGGCTTCTTTTAATGTCGTATTTTCAGAAAATATTTTATGGCGAGTTAAATTGTTTCTCAAGAGTTTCTATTGACTTTTTGATACAATGTATTGTATCAACTACTATGTTGTTGTACAATATCGAATAAAATAATTTTTAGACGGAAACAAAAAGAAATATAGTTTGTCTTAATGATTAACACGTATGAGAGCACCTTCAACGTCAACCATGGTGTAGCATAGAGTTTCTTAACAAATACTTAAAAATGATATAATAATATTTTGGTATCTCAAAATTTGAAACTCATTCAAAATCTCGAATTTGATTGCTTATTATTTGCTGAGAGATTTGCACTGAGGTTGCTCTGATAGTCTAGTTGCATTTGGCTCTAATATGAGAAATAAGCCCATTCCTATGTCAATAGAGTGCCGCAGTCCCGATCAGCATATTCACCCAGATGCTGTAATAAAACATATATCAACATATAAAGTATTTATTTTTTTCAATATATATATATATATTCAAATTTTATACATTAACTAACACAATTCAGTTTTTTCAGATATACTAACAAATTATTTGTTAGTCAAAAATAACGAAATCTGAACTGCCAGTTATATATTGATTACGTCTCTGGCGAACATGTTTTTTTATATTTTTAAAATAATTACTAATTAATAAAAACATAATTCCTAAAATGAGGTAGGGAAGCTCAAACTCGGATCTGACCAATGTTAAATTGGATCTGTTAGCCACAGTGCCAAACACAATTTATTGTTTGTATTGTATTCTCTATTCTTTCCTAGTATACCTGATGGATATTATTTTCATCTTCCATCTCATCATCTAAACAAATTAAATGATGAAAGAGTCCTTCTACCCCTTGATTTATAGATAATATAAATAAAATAATTATTTCATAATTCTGAATTATATGTTTTCAAGTTTGAACATTCTCAAAATTGTATGGATTATTTTTAAACTGTTTACATACAACAAATTATGAGTTATACACTTTGTGGAACTAATTCTTCTAAATAACTAAAAACTCATAACAAGGATTATGAATAAGGACCCAGGTTCAAATACTCCATGTGGCCACGAAATGCTTTACGCCCTCCATAAGTCGAGTTAAGCGTGGCGTAGGTGCCATCGCGTTCTTTGGGTAATGGGTATTGGTGCCAGCTGGTTCCGAACCAGAAGGATTAGTCAGTTGAGTTAAGCACAACGTAGGTACCATTGCGTCCGCCTTCGAACCTCCTGTTAAAAAAAGGATTATGAACATATTTAGATGAACATATCCTTTTATATTCATATTCCTAAATAATTACACATTTTCACATGTGCATATTCTTTGTTATGAGGTTTTTATAAATCATAAGTAATTGTATGTAATTAGCTTAATGATTATTACTGAGTTTAAAAACAATATTAAAATTTCAAAATATAAAATTTGAAAGCAGTTTAAAAAGTATTTTAAATGTTTATAATAAAAATTGAAAAAATAGTTTGAAAAAAAAATCGATAAAAAATTTTGAAAACATATAATTCCAAACTATTAAAACAATTATTTTGTTTTTATCATCTATAGATCAAGGGATCGAAGGACCCTTTGATTATTTAGTTTGCTTGGATGATGAGAGGGAAAAGGAAAATGATTTTTTTTTTAAAATATCCATTAGGTATAGGAAACAATAGAGAATACAATTAATAAGTTGTGTTGGCACAGTGGCTAAGGGATCCAATGTAACATTAGCCAGATCCGCTTTGAAAAATCATTTTTAGAAATTATGTTTTATTAATTTATAATTATTTTTAAAAAAATATAAAAGGCCACGTAATAGTTTCGACAAAAACGTAATCAATATATGACAGACAACTCAGATTTCGTTATTTTTGACTAACATATAATTGGTTAATGTATGAAAACCAATTTTTTTCTTTTTTTTGATGATGCCGGTAATCCGGATACCCCGGAGGGAACCCGATTAGCGCCTAAGTACACCTCTACAGAAGCATCCTGGAGGACTGCCGATTTCACCCCATGTTAATTGACGGTGGTCAGCGGGATTCGAACCCGGATCCTTATTGGGGCTAAAGCTCCCCCACTGGGCCGTCCTTGCTTGGCTAAAACCAAATTTTGTTAGTTGATGTATGAAATTCATATATTTTATGTGTTGATGTATGTTTTAGGACAGAGTTCGAATGTATGTACTGAGCGGGACCGTGACACTCTCTTGATGTATGAATTTGGGATTTCTCCCTCTAGTCACGGCTAGTTACAGTACTCATTCTTGAACGGATCTAATTAGTGTGCACCCATTGTTGAAGTTATTTTTTACAAAGAACAATCTTTTATCTATGATTATTTTGCACCCATTGTTGAGCTTAACACGTAAACTCCTACTTGTAAACTGTAATACTTCTTGAACTGTGTGTGTCTAAGGAAATAAAAAGCTCTGATTTAGGGATTATAGTTCAAAACTTTTGGAGGTGGAAATGGTTAAAACGTGTCCTGAAGAGTAAATAGTATAACTCCCGATCTAAGTGTGCTTTATTGGTCGTCATGCTCATGGTTGAGTTATCCTTCATAGTCGATGCTAATTGTACATAATTGTAAAAATGCAAATGAAAACAAATTAAATTTTACAATGGAAACGCTTTTGTGGAAAATTCAAAGCAGAGAAAACCAACTCAGCCACATGCTTTGGTCTCCTATACTCTCCTTCTCACTTCTTCCTCTTCTTTCTTATCCTATTTGTACCATTCGTCTTTATATATAATCCCTCTTACATGTCTATACTCGAACATATCCTTTTCCAGGAACCCTAAAATCCCAGAAATATAGAAAAGTAAAAAAGTAAAGGGAACCTTGTTTTTATTATGGCTAGGCAAAGAATGATCTCAGTTGAGTCATCAAAAAAGAAAGTGGGTGGAATTGTGAAGCTCAAGAATGTTGTAGAGCGGTTTGTGCAGTTCAAAAGCTTTTCATCGGGCAAGAAACCCGGTTCCGAGGAATACGGCCGTGATTGTGTCCCAAAAGATGTGAAGGAAGGTCATGTTGCGGTGATAGCCGTTGATGGATATCATGAGACTACGCAACGATTTGTTGTTCCATTAATGTTTCTAGAACACCCGATGTTCAGAAAGCTTCTCGAACGGGCGGAGGAAGAATACGGGTTCAATCACGATGGAGCCCTCATGGTACCATGCCGGCCAAGCCACCTCCGGAGGATATTGACCGAACAATGGTGTTAGAAGTTTTATTTGTAGAGATTATATATATGGTCTATTTGATATGATAAAATAAAACTGGATTCGTTACTAGAGTGACTCTAAAGCATGAGAAAAGATTACATTAATCCTCTGGGCGAACCTTTAGATTCACCACACTTTTGATCATCAATCAAAGTGTCACATAGATTAATAATAAAAAAAATTAATCTATTTCAAAAATACTCTAAAAACCAGAAAAAGTAAGAAATCTAATTTTAATGACTTTAAAACAATTAACTAAACCCTAAATCTTAAAGTATAAACCCAGAATCCTAAATCTAAACCATAACCCCTAAACCCAAACTCAATATCCTAAATCCTAAACCCAAATTATATACCCTAAACCCAAATCATATACCCTAAATCTATACCGTAAATCTTAGAACATCTCCAATGGTACTCTATAATTTTCACTCTAAAATAGTGCAACTCTATTATAGAGTTAAATTTGTTCCAATGGTTCACTCTATAATAGAGTTACACTATAATAGAGTAAAATATAGAGGGATGTTGCTTTTTCACTCCAAATATAGAGTGAAAAAGCAACATCCCTCTATATCTCACTCTATTATAGTGTAACTCTATTATAGAGTGAACCATTAGAGCAAATTTAACTCTATAATAGAGTTACACTATTTTAGAGTGAAAAATAGAAAAAAATATAGAGTAACATTGGAGATGGCCTTAGGCCCTCAATTCAAATCGTAAATCATAAATCCAAACTTCTCTGGTAGGTTTAAGATTTAGAGTATAAAATTTGGGTATAACTTATTTTAATGGAGATTCTAGATAATTAATGTTCTTAATTTAAAAGAGGATAAAAGAGAGTACAACAACATATGGATGCAAAACGTACTCCGATGTTCCAATTCAGACTAAGAATTGTTTGCGATCAGCTTTATGTCATCAAACTTTAAGAGAATTCTCAAAAATCTAATTGATAAAAAGATTACTTTCTATTTTTTCTAAGGTGTCGTCGTGTCTTATATTTTTTTAAGCTAGTTTCCATTTTTTCAGTTTCTTTATTTACTAATCGTATGTGTTAATTTGATTGGTGTTAATAATATAGGTGAATTTAAAGGTTCACTCCAGAAGATGAGCGTGAGTTTTGTTCCTAACGCATTCGTTCTAGCTTTTTAACTATGCATTAGAGTAAAGATGTTTCAAAAGAAAAACTATGATTTGTGAATCTAACGAATATTTTTTAGGTCATATATAGTACTAACTAACCTAAAAAAAAACTGAATTATTTTAGTAAAATGACCTAAACTCAGTGTTTTTGGTATATGTTCATATTTTAAACAAGTGATTAGAAGAAGTGTGTTGTTTAGTGCTCTTCGACTACAATTTGACTATTGTATTGTGCTTGAAACGGTAGTTATCGCTTTCATATTATTATTATTATTATTATTATTATTATTATTATTATTATTATTATTATTATTATTATTATTATTAGTAGTAGTAGTAGTAGTAGTATTATTATTATTCCTGTAACTGAAAAGGAAGCTTTCATATTATTATTTTTTGGTGCAAAGTTTCATATTATTTTCATCTATTTGTTTGGTAACAGAACCCTAGAATTAAAATACAACGTTTAGTAAGATCTCACTTCTATTATTTTGTGACACGTGTGTAAATCATAACAATGTTTAGTATGTTAACCCTAAGAATCCAATCACCTATTGTTTCTATGCAAGTTATGCTGTAAGAAAAAAAAATTATGCTGTAAGGATTTTGTAAGGATACGAAGCAATGCACAAACAAGCCTCGACGTCTTAAACGAGATTCAGTTCACTTAATTTACAACTTATATAGTTATTGATAGGTATGGGCACGGATCGGATATCCAGATTTTTGAAGGTATTTATGATTTGCTTTGTAGGTTACAGATATTTAATTTTTGTATTTGCTTTGTCTCAGAGAAATACAGATATCTGAAAAATAAATAGATATTTGCGGATATTTGCGAATACTTACGGATATCTTGTATGTTTTGATTAATAGAAATAATCTTAAAATTTCTATGCAGATTTGTTTTGTATAATATATTTTACATGATATATAAGATAAAAATTAAAAGAATTTGTAAATCTACATATTTTGTAAAAATTTTAAACTTAATTAACAATTATAATAACAAAAAAATTAAGAAAAAATATAATTTTCATAAAATATTTTTCTTCATTTTATGTACTACTTTTATATAAGTAATAATGTGAATAAAATTTGTCAAATCATATGACAAAATAATAATTATATAATTTTATACATATATAACTTTAAATATAATCAAGATATACATGTATTTATATATTGCCGGATTGGATCGGATATCCGCTCTCCAAAATTTTAATATTTGTGATTTGCTTCGTTTTCGACGGATATTGAATTTAAGTATCTGCTTCGATTTGTAAAGTTACGGATATTCAGATTTTTCGGATCGGATCGAAGCGAATAACGAATCGAATCAAAATGTACGGATATTTTGCCCACCTCTAGTTATTGATACCTTAACATCAACTTTAGTTACTCTTTTTAAAAAAATAAAACATTAACTTTAGTTATTACAAATGATGAACGAAAGTGGGACAGATATTTTTTTCTAGCTTTTGGTTCAATCCGATAACTCTACATTGGTAGCGCTGCGCAGGAAAAGTAAAAGTTGATGTGGAAAGGAGATATGAGACGTCACTCATGGTTTAAATACTGTAGATATCTATGTTCCCTATTAAATATATTTACCGATATTACATAAATGTATGTTGACAGTTGGACAATGTACAAAAAGCCAATAGAGAGGGTAGGACAATGTACACTAATCCGTACTTGTAGTTTCTCAATCAGTGCACCCTCTACACATGACCTGGGTGTAGTTCTGCCTGGGTGATGAGATTAGGACGGGTCTAAATCTGGGCATTATTTTAAAGTTTAATAGCCTATATAAATATATAATAAGATTCGAATGTTTATTTTCTTGGTTTCAAATTTAAATATGATAGTTGTGTTTTCTCTTCAAATGAAATCACATCATCTGCAGTATTTTCTCCAGATATAAATCACAACCAGTTCTCTACAGTATAAGATATTCTCTCAACAATAGTGATTTTTTTTCTTTTCTCGAATGCATCAAAATCATTTTCTCGAATGGATCGACAAATCGATATACAAAAGAAAAAAAAGCAAAAAAAAGTGAGATAGAGATTATCTTTACTCACTTTTGCCAAAATCATTTTTCGTTAGTCTTTGACATCCGATCTTTGCATCTGGATCTTGTGATCTAAAATGTATCGATCAGAGATTTGAGGCCATCATCTAAGACTTCAGTCTTTGGATTCTCATCTCAGCCAAGCTTGCGGCTTTCCTTGTCGCATGTCATTTGGAATCACATGTCATTTGGAGCTTGCTCCTCTGTTCTTCATATTTTCAGAAGGGATATGACTCTCGTGCATCATGCTGCTTCCTTTCTTCCGAAGTTGAATCTGTTTGAGTGTTTGCTAGTGTGAGGGGTCCGGAGTTGAGAGCCTAAACCTCTGCTTGACTCTGCTAGTATCATCTCCGCGCTTTTATTTCTCAGTTTTCTTGTTCGGAATTGGGTTTTCAGGAGACTGAATTTTCATCTCGAGTTCTTGCAGCGTATAGAGCGGGCTCCATCAGGTGATGGTCGGACCGGGACTTAGTCATGTCGTCCTCTTGGGGTCGTCTTTGGGATAAACTGCTGGTCCTCGATTTGTTCACCGACTATCTTTTTTTGTTAATGTCGCTCTTTGTTACATATTTTTGTACGAAGATCAAGCGATAGTCAACTGGAAATGTATGATTACAAAAGGTTTTTAGAGTATTTACATTCCCATTGCAAAATTTACTGCAAAATATAATGAAAAATGCAGTTTTGAACAAACAAAAAAACATTACTCTATATATGGGTTAATGCATTTCTTTTTGTTCATAAATATATTTTCTATTATATATTACAGTAAATTTTGTAATATGGTTGAAGATGCTTTTTTCCAGCAAAACTATACTCATTTCCTTCCGGAAGTGAAGGAACATTTATTGGGTCCAACTGGTGACCACTTTAGGAACATGAGGAACGAATAGGAAATGAACAATGAGGAATAAAATTGCAGGAATGAAAGGAAATGTTGTTCCATACCAAATTTGATAAGGAATGATTTTGTTCTTTATTTCTCTACAAAAAAAGGAAAGGTAGGGAACAAAAAGAAAAAAACTATTCCTTATGAATGGTAATTTTTTTAAGGAATTTCAATGAATGCATTATTCCTCTTAATTCCTTGGTCACCAGTTGGACCCATTGTCTTTCGAAGTATCAACATGACGTCAACATTGTATCCTTTGTGTCATTATTATGACAATGAAAATTCACATATTTATTGAAAATGAAACTCAGAGATCAAGTTTTCCCTTCTACAAAACCATCGTGGTTTTGTATAAAATGAAACTCAGAGATCAAGTTTTCCCTTCTACAAAACCATCGTGGTTTTCTATTAGTCACTAGACTCCTAAAAGTTTTAATAACAATTTGGATTCTGGTTCAGGATATGTAGCTATGTTCGGTGTGTCTTGTTGTATAATCTCGTTATAAAAAGGAAAATAAGTGAAAGGAAATTAAAGTAAAAAGCTGGGTATAAAAATAATTGAATAAGTTCAGTCAAAATCTTTATGCTTGTATTTTTTTAAAAAATATTTAATGAAAAAAAAAATTCTTTCCCCTAATAGCAACAACATATTATATAATACAAAAAGCAAAAAGTTAGACTTGAACCAATACAGACCATAATCAAATATACAAGTTGATGTTTGCTTGATATCTTAATGAATTTTGTTTTTAACACAATATGTGTTAACTTAATGAATCTTTATATTTTAACTGAATGTGGAGTCACTTTTGTACAACTCACACTGTCGTAGAAAGATCATACGTTGCCTGTTGGCATTAATCTGTAAAACTAATAAATATAATTTATACTCATTCTGTTTCGGTTTATTTGTCATTATATGGGAAAACATTTTGTTTTAAAATAAGTGATGTTTTAAAATAATAATAAATAAATTATTAATACGATTCTCTATTTTATTTTTCTATAAATTGTAATATAGTTAGATGTATGAGTAATTGTGTTGTTATTTTGGAAATATATAAAACCATATATATTTTTTTAGTATATGTGCGTAAATTTAAAATGACAATTAAAATAAAACGAACAGAGTATAACCTCTTTTACAACGGAGTTTCCCTAAAATGCATTCATCAAGTCGTTTCATAGAAATTAATCAAATGATGATGAATTCACTAACCCACAGATATATTCTTCTTAGTGAGGTATTATGTGAATTAAGTCAAATCAAAGTTAAAACAAAAGTCACAGTCAGAATGAAGTTAGAACAATCATCAGTAATTTCAGGTGGTCGAGGAAGACCTTTGACAAGTCATTTTGTGCTCCGAAAGAACCGAAGTTCTTTCTTTCACTGTTCTAATAAGATGTTAAACCATGTCACTGCACTCAGCAGAATCTTTTTTCTAGAACCAAAAAACCCAAATAAGAGACTATGGAAAGAAAAAAAGCCACACGAAAGATGCAAGACAAAGAAATAAATGAAATCCACCTAATCACAAAGTCCAAGGCCAACTCCAATAGAACACCAAAATACCAAATTTTATATAGTTTCATCTCCAGTACTTTATATATTAAAAATACTTTATATATTAAAATCATTAAATGTTTTTACAATAGATTGGACACGTGACAGCTTCACATTATTGAAGATAATGATGAGATTAGAGATAAGGTCGTTGAGGTGTGAGATAATGACATAAGTTTATGAGATAATGATGTGTCAAATAGATGTAGTTATCTTGTTCTAAGTCGGTGTAAAGTCTTGTATAAATACTCATGTACTATGATCAATAAGACCAAGCAGTTCTATTAACTTATATGGTATCAGAGCATCGATCAGACTAAAAACTTTGCTTCGAACTGCAGTTTCAATAAAATTCAAACTCAAAGATGAGTGGAGATTCATATAAGAAAGTTGTGGTGAAACAGGGTGAAGCGATGGTTACCTCACCATATGCTTTGTTTTCATCCGACAACCCAGGTGCCCTAATCACGTCAGTGAAGCTGAAGGGAGATAACTATAACGTGTGGGCACAAGAGATGGAGAACGCGCTTAGAGCAAAGAAGAAAATGGGGTTCGTTGATGGTACTTTGCCTAAGCCTGGAGAAGATAGTAAGGAGTTGGAGGCTTGGCTAAGCGTAAACTCCATGATAGTGGGATGGATAAGATCATCCATCGAGCCAAAAGTGAGATCTACCGTGACGTTTATTACGGAAGCTCATAAGCTTTGGGAGAATCTGAGGAAAAGATTTGAAGTGGGAAACAAAGTACGCATTCACCAGCTGATGAACAGTTGGCAGCTTGCAGACAGAATGGAGAACATGTGATAGACTACTATGGATGTCTTGCGGTGATGTGGGAAGAGCTGCAGACATACAAACCACCACCTGCGTGTACATGTTCAGCGGCAGCAATATACGAGAAAGAGAGAGAAGATGAACATGTGCATCAGTTCATCATGGGTCTAGATGACGCCAAGTTTGGGAATGTCGTGACGGCTATAATCGAGGCAGATGAGTTGCCTGATTTGGGGAAAGCTTATGCTAAAGTTATCAGGGAGGAAGCAAGGTTGAACACAGCCAAATCTCGAGAAGTGGCTCAACGAGAGACAGTTGGCTTTGTTAGTCGAAAAAAAGTACAACTAGAAGAGATGAGTTCTGGTGCAAGAAGAGACAGTCGTGATGCTGATGCATTGACAGTACGTACTGATAACAATGGTGGATCATATGGAAACAGATCGAGAGATAGAGGTTGCTCTAATTGTGGAAAACCAGGCCATGATAAGAGTAACTGCCGGCAGATCATAGGAGTTCCAGAATGGGAAAGTGAACGAAGAGGAAGAGGTTCTGGTAGAGGAACACGAGGCTCAGATCGAGGTGGCTATGGTCGAGGGGGAGCAGGTGGTAGAGGCACAACAAACACAGATCATGCTAGTAGTTCACGTGGGTCAGGTGCCTCTGATCTGTCTCCTGAGCAATGGAGGGCTATTACAGCAATCATAAATGAAGGAAAATCAGGAAGTCATTTGGAGAAGCTTTCTGGTAAGCCTATATAAGATGTTATTATTGATTAAGGTGTGTCGCACCACATGACAGGAAACGTCTAATTACTGGTAAACGTGAGGAGCACACAACCTTGTACGGTTGGATTTGCAGATGGAGGAACATCAGTATCAACACAGATGGGTGATATGATTCTGACTGACCGTATCTCATTACGAGATGTGTTGCTCGTACCCAAACTGTATTGTACACTGATATCAGTGTCGAAATTATTGAAACATACAAATTGTTTTGCTTTGTTTACAGACACAATTTCTGTTTTGCAGGACCGTTCTTCGAAGACTCTGATTGGAGCCGGTGAAGAACGTGATGGGGTTTATGTGACAACCCGTCCCATGGAACACCCACCCATGGACCCCAGGCTCACAGCGCTGCAGCGCACCGACCCCAAACCCTCCATTATGAGATCTCACTATCTCCATAATTATGTTGTTGGTGAGACTCGAACCCATGTCCTCACCCTTTAACAGCATTCCACAAGACAAGCTTGTCTTGTGGAATGCTGTTAAAGGATGAGGACATGGGTTCGAGTCTCACCAACAACATAATTATGGAGATAGTGAGATCTCATAATGGAGGGTTTGGGGTCGGTGCGCTGCAGCGCTGTGAGCCTGGGGTCCATGGGTGGGTGTTACACGGGACGGGTTGTCACAGTTCATTTCTTTAGAGATGTGAGAGGAGCACGAGCCAGCAGAGCTGATGGAAACGAAGATCAACTCTTATGGCATCGACGACTTGGGCATCCTGCGTTTTCTGTGTTTTCAAATTTTTCTGAGCTTTCTAGTGTTAAGAATAAGGATTGTTCTAGTCATTGTGACATATGTTTTAGAGCAAAACAAACAAGAGATGTTTTTTTCTGATAGTATGAATAAAACAAGAAAGTGTTTTGAGTTGATTCATGTGGATTTGTGGGGAACTTACAAAGTTCCTTCTTTGTGTGGAGCTACATACTTTCTCACTATTGTAGATGACTATTCACGGTCGGTGTGGACACACCTGTTACTTGCCAAATCAGAGGTGAAAAATGTGTTGCAGAGGTTCTGTGCTTACACTGAAAAACAATTCAATCTAGCAGTGAAAATAGTTCGGAGTGATAATGGAACAGAGTTCATGTGTCTGGAAAAGTGTTTTCAAGATAAGGGGATTGTCCATCAAACGAGTTGTGTTGACACGCCTCAGCAGAATGGACGTGTGGAGAGGAAGCACATACATATACTAAACGTTGCGAGGGCGTTGTTGTTTCAGGCAAACTTTCCGGTGGAGTTTTGGGGAGAAGCTATAACCACGACTACTCATGTTATCAACATGACGCCAACTAAGATACTGAAGGGGAGCTCGCCTTATGAAGTTTTATTTGGAACAAAACCTGTATACAGTTCGTTGAGGGTATTTGGTTCTTTATGTCAAGTGCATCGGCGTGATCGTGATAAGAATAAGTTTGGGGAAAGGAGCAGAAGATGCATCTTTGTAGGTTATCCATTTGGAAAGAAGGCCTGGAGGGTTTATGATTTGGACAGTAATGAGTTCTTGATATCTAGAAATGTGAGCTTTGTTGAAAATGTGTTCCCTTATACGCAAGAAACATAAGGGAGAGAAGAAATAAGAGATACTTCTGGTGGTCCTGATGATGATTGGATCATTGATGTAGTTAGTAACGTAAACAAGGGAACGTCTGATGAGGCTGGAGCAGGAGATAATGAGACACCTCAAGTAGACAATATGAAACAGAGTACCTCAGTATCGACAGTATACAAAAGTGGAGCAGCAAGTAGTACTGATGACAGAGTTGTTGCAGACAGTCGTAATACAGTTCCTGAAACTGAGATGGGCAGAGGCTGTAGAGAGAAGATACCATCAGTGAGACTACGAGATTATGTAAACTACAATGCTCGTCGACTCACAGAAGAACCATGTCACGTTCTTAGCTCATCCATTTCATCCATTTCAGAATCAGAGTCTTTGTCGACGGTTCGAGGTACGCCTTATCCCCTTACAAATTATATATCTGATGAGAAGTTCTCACCTGCTAACCAGGCATTCTTAGCGGCTATAACCAGTATGAGGGAGCCTAGGAGTTATAAAGAGGCCATGGAGCAGAAGATATGGCGTGACTCTATGAAGAAGGAAATCACAACATTTGAAGACAACAAAACCTTCAGTGTTGTTGATTTGCCTCCAGGAAAGAAGGCTATTGGAAATATGTGGCTATACAAATATAAATACAATGCGGATGGTACTATGGAGAGACCTAAATCATGGCTTGTTGCATTGGGAAATAGGCAAGTCAAGGGAAGAGATTTTAAGGAAACATTCGCTCCTGTGGCCAAAATGACAACAATTCGTTGTTTGTTGAGAATAGTTGCAGGGAAAGGTTGGATAGTGCATCAGATGGATGTACACAATGCTTTCTTGCATGGTGATCTTAAAGAAGAAGTATACATGAAGCTTCCGCAAGGTTTTCAAGCATCCGGACCGAACAAAGTGTGTTTGTTACATAAGGCCATCTATGGACTCAAGCAAGCTCCAAGATGTTGGTTTGCTAAGCTTACTACCGCTTTGAAACGTTTTGGATTTCATCATTCATATGCAGATTACTCATTGTTCGTCTACTCCAGAGGAAATGTTGAGTTAAGGGTGCTCATCTATGTAGACGATTTACTCATATGTGGAAACGACTTGGATTTTCTGACTAAGTTTAAAGAGCACTTGGGGAGATGCTTTCATATGAAAGACTTGGGGAAGTTAAAGTATTTCCTTGGCATAGAGGTTGGACGAGGAGAAGAAGGGTTCATGCTGACACAGCACAAGTATACACTTGACTTAATATTGGATGTGGGTTTGCTTGGTGCCAAACCGGTTGCAATGCCAATGGAGATACAACACAAGTTAGCTTTGGACTCGAGTCCTTTCCTGCGAGATGCAGAGAAATACAGAAGGTTGATTGGTCGTCTGATTTAATAATCTATCACACGGCCAGACATAAGTTATTCAGTACACATACTATCTCAATTTATGCAAACGCCGAGGGAGTTACAATGGGGAGCAGCATTACGAGTAGTTAAGTACTTGAAAGGGACGCCAGGACAGGGGATTTTGTTGGGATCTCACAGTGACATGAGGTTATCAGTGTATTGTGATGCAGATTGGTCGGCTTGCCCCACAACCCGAAGATCTTTAGTGCGTATGTAGCACTTGTTGGAGATGCACCGGTTTCATGGAAGACAAAGAAACAAGGAGTTGTGTCACATTCGTCTGCGGAGTCGGAGTACCGGTCAATGGCAATGGCTACACGAGAGATAAAGTGGCTGCGTCGTCTGCTGTGTGACTTGGGAGCCAAGCAAATGAGACCGTTGAGGTTTTTCTGTGACAGCAAGTCAGCCATACATATAGCGGCGAATCCGGTCTTCCATGAACGTACTAAGCACATCGAGTCAGACTGTCATCAGGTGAGAGATGCTATTCAAAATGGAGTGTTGGAGACAGTTCATGTTAGGACAACTGAACAGCTAGCAGATGTTTTAACGAAGGCACTTGGGAGAATACAGTTTCAAAATTTGTTGTTCAAGTTGGGTGTACGAGATTTTCACATTTCCAACTTGATGGGGAGTATTGGAGATAATGATGAGATTAGAGATAAGGTCGTTGAGGTGTGAGATAATGACATAAGTTTATGAGA
Source organism: Hirschfeldia incana (assembly GCA_026261945.1). Taxonomy (NCBI): domain Eukaryota; kingdom Viridiplantae; phylum Streptophyta; class Magnoliopsida; order Brassicales; family Brassicaceae; genus Hirschfeldia; species Hirschfeldia incana. The sequence continues at coordinate 10,243,724 of JABCMI010000009.1, forward strand.
TAATGATGTATCAAATAGGTGTATTTATCTTGTTCTAAGTCGGTGTAAAGTCTTGTATAAATACTCATGTACTATGATCAATAAGACCAAGCAGTTCTAAGTTACCAAGCAGTTCTATTAACTTATACACATCAATTTTAATTTGAACATTGTGATGTGTCGGCCTCACACTCATTTGACAATTAATGACTTCACATTCTAATTTTTTAATTCTATCGCTGTTTATACTAATTTTTTAATCAGCTTATTTTTAGTTTCGATATTTTTAATTTTATATTAGTAAATTGAAATTTTATTTGTACAACTACTGAATAATATTATTTTTGAAAGAAATAAATTACAAAATCATTAGGCTTCGCATCAACTAAAATGTTGGAATGAGAGTGTTTTGAGAAACTGAAAGTTTTATATATTGACGAACTTAGTTATGGTTGAGACTTCTTTACTCAAATGGAATAAATAATTGTGATTAGTTATGAATTAAAAAGAGGTTAAAAAACATTACACACACCAATTTGGATATTTAATTCAGCCAAAAAATATTTTTCTTTACGAAAATTTTAAATTTTAACCAAAATTTACTAGAAAAAAATCAGAAACGCTTAAAAAAAGATTCGTGAAATCGATTGAAAAAAGAGTTTTAGAGCTGAGTGTATAAATCACATTATTTTCCAAGCATGTGTTACACTTTTCACTTGATTGTCTAATGTTTTAGTATATTTACCAAAACAATTATAAGAAAATACACATTAGTGGTTATAGGCTACGTCAATTTTGCAACATTCCTAAAAATAGTGACATAACGGCCAACCTTTTTATTGGTATTATTAAACTATCGTCCAATAATTATGTATGATAAATAAGCTAAAAATATTTTTTTAAATTTATTTTGTTTTGCTTTACAGTAGTAGAAGATAGTAAGTCTAGGTCAAATATTTGGATCCGTAGAACCGAACTGAACAATATTTCAAAGTAATATTAAACACAAACTTAAACTGATTAATTACTCAGACGGACCTAAAAGTTTAATATCCGGATAAACAGATCTGAATCTAATTCAAACTAAAATATTTTGGATACCAAAAATATCTTATATATTTAAATATGTTATTTATTTTAAATGTATATATATATATATATATATATATATATATATAATATATATATATATATTATATTCAAAAAATATGACAATATCAAAATTACCAATATATATATATATATATATATATATATATATATATATATATATATATATAAAATGTTCAAAATACTGAAAATATCTTTTTCTCAATTCAAATATTTAAATTCAATATTTTATGTAAATTTAAATATTTAGTCTTACGTTATCCAATTTTATGTTTCCGATTATTTTATTTTTAAACTTGAAGGATTTAAGTATATTTGAATTTTGTTAAAAAATACATAATTAAAATTGGAATCCGAACTCAAATCCAAACCGAGAACACAATGATTCGAACCAAATCCAAACAAAAATTTATAAATATCCGAATACACTTTAAATCTCTAACTCTAAAATTTAAAATCCGAATAGATCTACTGATCTGAATGGATATATGAATTGTACATCCCTAGGAAAATCTATACAGTAAAATTTTCTTCAGTGCTTTTGTTTTTTTTTTCAATTTTTTAAATTTAGAGCTTTGATATTAATTATAGGTTTGGTTATTTTATTAGATGATATAAATTTTTATTATTCTTTTTTTTAAATATATATTTTTTTTTGAAAAAATGACTTTTTGACAACATTACTCTAAAATTCGTATAATATATAATAAAATCTCAAACTAAATAATTATGTTTTTTGGTATCAAACCGAATAAACTAAAAATCAGCGGTATATAAACTGAATCGAACCAAAATAAATATGAATTTAAAATAGTAGTTATATTTTACTAAGCGAAATAGAGAAAAAACCGAATCGAACCTAAACCAACCCGATATCCGGATTGAAAACTCCCAATCCAAATGAAACCAAAATATTCTCTAAAACATAATGAAAATAACAACTTCATCTCGTGCAAGGCGCGGATCTTATCCTAGTAGGACATTAAAGACGACACGTCAATATTTTAAGATACATATTTTATTGTGTTTTATTGAATTATAATATAGTAAAATATAATTATTAATTAGTTCAGATTTGTAACTAAAATAAATATATTGTATTTTTGTATTTTAAATTAATTTACATAATTAAAACATTTTCTATTTTATTTTCAATTAAAAATCACTAATTGATTATAAGTTCTTTATTTATATTGTAAAAATATCATAGAAATAATTTTTTATTTTCGAGTAAGAAATCACTAAATGATTATTATCATTTACTAAATATTGTAATATATTTTTGTGTTAAAATTAAATAACAATTATAATATTTATTTAAGTTATATGTAATCAGTAATGAGCAACTAAAAATATTACATAATTGTTAAGTTAGATTTAATTGTAAATAACTAAGACTCTATGTAATATTATTAAATTTCCCAAACATTAAAATATTTTATTTTATTTTATAAGTTAAACTTGTATTACTGAATAATATTTCTTTTAAAATATATTATTTTGTTATGTGCATTTATAATTAATAGTTTTAATTTTTAATATAAAATAGATATATTAAAGGTATGATATTGTTAAATTAAAAAATATAAATAAATAAATTTTATAAACATAAAAGTAAAAACTTATAACACATACTATCTAAGTGTGATAAAATAATTATCTACTAATTATAAATAATAAAAATCAAAAAATTATTAAAAGTGATAACATCAAATAATATATAATATTACATTTGGTGTCATGGTTGTAGATGCCCTTAAGGCTATCTCTAATTCAATGACAATATATTATTATAATGTAATTTTTATCTTAATACCTTTCGAAGCTAATTCTAAAAACACCACCATTTTAATTTAGAGCTACAATGCAGCACTAAATTTGGTGCAATTAATACTATTTACAACAATAAATACTACTTTCTTATTTTATTAATAAAATATTAGTTAAATAAATATAAATAGGAAAATAAATCTCATATAAAATAGAAAATAAATATATAGAATTAATATATTACATATTTTTAAATAATTTATTTTATTTCATTATTTTATTATTTTAATATTATTATATGTCAATATAGTAAATATTTATTTTTATTTTAAATTGGATATAATTTTGTGCAATGTAGTTACATGAATTTTTATTTATTATAAATATATATATATGTATATATATATATATTTAATAATAATAAAATTTCTTAAGTTAATATTATAATAAATAAAAATACAGGTAGGTGTAAAATTTTGTACGCTAGTTGGAAAGGAAAACATTTTGATATTAAAATCACACAAAAATTATTTTCATACTAAAATAATGTTATGGGTTATAGATGCTCTAACCGTGTAACCTGGCAGTAATTAGGGGTGTACATTTCGGTTTAATTACAAGTTCAGTTTGGTTTGGTTTATTTGGTCCTACGAAAACCTTAATCAAAGTCAACCCAAATTAGTTTGGTTTCGTTTGGTTTGGTTTTACTTCGGTTTGATTTATTTTTGGTTTGTTTTTAGTTTGGTGTGGTTTGGTTTTAATTTGGTTTTGTTTATGTTTGTACAATTCAGGCGAGTTGATTTTTTTTTTGTTTTATCTAGTTTAGTTACAAATTATAATTAATAAAAACATAATGAAATAATCATTTAACACCAAATCATTATTTTCATGTTTAAAGGTAAAGCTAAACATCAAAATAAAAATATAGAAAATTTAATCCAATAATTTTTTTCTTATTATCAATAAACCTAATATAAATATGATAAATATTTTTCCGGTTTTGATGTTGATGTATGAGATTCATATTCTTTTATTTTTATTTTTAGTTGTGTTTATTCTGTTTATCTAAATGCATATATATATATATTAAATGGTTAAATATATTAAATCTTAATATTATTCGAATATTTAATTAATTTAATTAAAAAACTTCAGTTTTTTTCTTTGGTTCGGTTTAAAACCAAACCAACCCATTCGAGTTGATAAAATCTTGAACCAAATTGTTTAGACATATAGTTTGGTTTGGTTTGATTTAGGTTCGGTTGGGTCAGTTTAGTTCGGTTCGGTTTGGTTTTTTTTGCCCACCCCTATTAGTAATGAATTTATAACTACAAAAGCAAGGGCAGGTTAAATAGGGAGGATGGTTAGTGCAACCGCCCGGGGGCCTACTCTAACTCTAGTGATATTAGTGTCTTGATTCTTAAAGTTAACATATTTGATCCAGATTTAGACAGCCTAAAACATGATATATCTACTTCTCTAGTTAAAATACCAAATAGAAACGTGTCTATGTTGTGATGCTTGAGTCAAAAAAATTTGTAGTTACAAAACTATTTAATCAGGGTCCAAAATTGTTTTTTTACCCAAGGGCCTTTGGTAATATTCAACCGACCCAGATAAGAAGGGATGAATTTTTAATTTGATAAAAAAAAAAGATGAATTTAGAGTTGAAGAACACCGAAGTCCATTTTTCTTTTTCCACCGAAGTCCCATACCGACTACCTAGTGTCGGTTCTGATGGGACGAACACTAGCTTCCAATCCACCAATTTTTTTGAAAAGCTACGAGTATTTTCAAAAAAGTTAACGTCTTTCCGATTTTTGTAATTTCTTTATTAAAATTAAAGTAGACACGAATGGGAATATACTTTACGTTTGTTATTGTCAGGGCCGTCTAACAGCACGTGCAAGTGGTGCGGTCGAACAGAGTCCAAATCAAAATATAAATAATTTGAGATGGAAACAGGGCCCGAACAAAATATAATACGATAATATTCACTGTTAAATATATTTTTGATATATTTTGAACGGGGTCCATATATAATTTGAAACGGCCCTGGTTGTTGTATAATGTGAAATTAGTTTGAAGACCAAAACTCAAAGCTGTTAACCCTATTACTTGTTAGCCACGTAGCGTAACTATAACCGTTAAAATCTAGTCGATCTAAACACCTGGGTTTCAAATAGCGTGTTGCGAACATAAGCGAAGAGGGGATCAATACTCAGCCATTCGCCATGGCGAGCTATGGCAATAGCCATGTGTATTACACATGCAAAATGATAATTTTCTATCTTTGAAGTCCAAGTTAGGTAAAAACATTGATTAAGAGTAAAAACACAATACCAATTTCATTGGTTACATCAAGGTTTAAGCTAAAACACCAGTTCAAAAGTAGTAATATCTAAAATAAGGTTAGAAATCCCTAATCTCTATAATTCTGATTCAGAAGCATGATCTTTAGTATCTTAATACTTCCACGAACGTAAATCGTCTTTGAATTCATCCTCATCAACATCAATCAAAGATATAAAAAGGTCTTAGACCATATGATTCCCTTCTGAGTTGAAGATCCTATTATTTTCTGCCAGCTTTTTACTTAAATTAGGGTTTAACGATAGATTATATCATAAGGCAAAGCACCTCTATTAAACCGAGGTTGGTTTGGTAACCTAAATCTGAACAAACTATGCTGGTTTGAGAAGAATTATTGAAGTGCGCTTTGCTCGCTTTATGCGATACTAGTTTAGCGTTCAATAGCGAGCGCTTTGTGTACCTCGCATGGCCTTGGTGTCTTGAGGCGATGAGGACATCGGTAGACGTCGCCTAGCGCCATGGCGAGGGTAGCAAACGCTATTTAAAACCAAGCTAAACACATATAATGCGAGATGCTTTAAAGTCGAACTGAAATAAATAAATTAATAAATAAAATAAATTTATGCTTTTGGTCGTGCCCTACTGCTCCTCCACAGTAATAATAATAGGTTACTAGATCTTGATCCACTTTTTAAAGGGGCAGATATTTTTCATTTGACAAATTTATTTTTGTAATAAATGTGTTTCGACATAAAATGTATATCAAGTATTTTAATGGTTTTTGTTAGGAGTTGCTTTTTAGGTTTATGTTCAATTTCATCTATACAAAATATTAGTATTGTGAAATAAATATTTTTATTGGAATTACATTACAAAATTAAACATATAATTATTTACAGTAAACTTAATTTGTACATTTACTTGTAAAATTATACGAAAGTCTAAATGAATTGTAGTATTATTTAGATTAATAATGGGTATTGATATGATCCACTACATTCATAATCAGAATTTTAAATATATACTAGAAAATATAATACATTTAAAATGTCTAATATATCCTGCAAATCAAGATTTTTACGTAATAAAACTATGATTTTTGATATATTATATATTTTATTTTTTATAAAATTTATCATAAATTTACTTATATGACTTATTTTTCTAATTTTAAATATGACTAAATTTTTCAAGACTCTAAATAATTCTGACCCATAACATGATTTAATTAATTTAACCCGAAGTTAAACTTATTTTACACTGTTTTTTTCTAATTTAAATAAAATATTTTACATCTTCAACATTCTCTGTATTGAAAAATTCGTTTGTGCGTTTCAAAAAAAAATTCTATAATTTTAATAAATTTAGTTTATGTGATTTAGTTTTTATTTTAAATGGAACTATTTTAAGTAGTTGAGATAATTTAGACACATATTATGATTTTGTTGATTTAATCATTTGTTATTTTAACTTGATTTTATTTTGATAAATACTTTCAAATAATTAATAACGTGAAAGATATTATAGATAGATATGGTGCAAATATTTAGGAAACAAAATTTTCAAAAATGCTAAGAACTGAATTATAAAAAATATTCTTTAATGTAACTGCAAAATAATAATTTTTGATTGGTCGCAAATATTTCTGGCAAAAAGATTCAAACAACTTTTGTATTAATTTGAAAATTCAGAGGCATATTCATAAGAAGTATTATGCTTTAATAGTACAGAATCGCAAAATTTCAAAAAAATAAAACTTTTAAATAGCATGTCGATAATATTTTTTAAATGGGTTACTAAACATAATCAAAAATTTCAAGCCCATTGATTTGTAAGTTTCAAGTCCATCTCATTTTAATAGTACACTGAACAAAAAAATAGGTTGTCAATCTATTTTAAGACACTGTTGGGCTTTTAATAGCCGAATTTCTCTTTTAATTGCATGATTTCATTTAACAAAAAGGAAATAAAATATTTTGTAATTTCTTTGAAAATTCAGGGACAGATTGATAAACAGTCATCTGATTTAATAGCATAAACTAGATTTTGATCCATGCTTACAAAGCGCCAGTTTATTTTCCTTTTCTTTTTTAATTGACAAATATTTATCAAATGTCATATTTTGATTCGCGTTTTCAAAGTGCGGGTTTATGATTGGTGAAAACTTTATATAATCAAATTTATATAACCCGTTTTGTATATGCATTTATATAACCCGTCTTGTATATGTATTTTATGTTCGATTAAAGTCATATTGAATATGTATTTTAGGTTTTTAATTTTGAATTAGATATTTTAAATATGAAAACAATATAAATAGTTGTATAGTTTTGATCAGTGTTATGAAATCAGACTTGGACCCGCGGTCTAACTGGTAAATCCAGTGATCAAAGATAAATCTAATTTGAGTTTTGTGAAAAAAAAAAAAATTAAAAAACCCAACAAAAACCATTGAAATCGGAACTCGGTTACCGGTTAAACCATTTGTTGTAATAGTAATTGTTAAAAATTACTACTATCGTGTTCCTTTGTAAATGACTATTTATGTTTAAAGGTTTAAACTTAATTTTTAATGAATTAAGCTTGTATAACTCTGATGAATTAATTTTATTATGTGATAAATTTTTAATAAAAATAATATATTTTTAATAAAGATTTATACTTTCAATGAAAAAAAATCATCTTTATGAATGCTTAAACTATATGTTTAATTTTTTTCACTACACAAAATAAGAATGATTGGAAAAAAAGTTATTTGAAATTTGATTCAATGGTCCAAAGGAAAAAAAATGTGAGAATTGGATATGATTTCTTAATCGGCCCAAATGACTCAAGAGATATCTAATGTGGCAATGGCTGGATCTGAAAAAATAATGGCCCAATTGAATGTGTTATTAATATTACTTGATTGCCCTTAATGAAATATGCAATGTTAATTTAAAAAAGAGTATATTTAGTAAAAATATCAATGTGCTTGTATTTTAATAGTATAGATGAATATTATATAAGAAAATTATTGTGCATTCAAATTGGTACGGGTGACCCACTTGGAAAAACATGTTGGGCAACAAACATTGAGCTAACTTTGAGAGTGCTCAATAAGATGCCAATGAACAAAAAAAGATTCTCTGAATTAAACATTATTGAGTTTGGAACATGTGTAACTGTTTTTCATCTTCAAAAAATTGCTTTCGTGTTGAATTTTTTTTTGTTGTTGAAGTTTTTTTTCTTTGAAGTTTACACTCCGATTTTTTGAGCTTTTGAAGTTTACACTGCAGTTTTAAAAGAAAAAAAAGGCTTAGCCTTAAACCCTAACACACCCAGTTTTTCTAAAACCTAGTTAATCAAAATGCTTTCCGAAACCGTTTTAACCGAAGATAATGGTTTACTAAAGTTCACACAACATGTGTGATTGTTTATCAGTGTTCTGAGTAGGAGGAGATACAAATTAGTCTCTGCAACTGTTTCAGAGTTTTGAGTAGGAGAAAAGGTATAATTTAATGAAGAGAACTAAATGAACATTAAAAAAAAAAAAAAAACTAAATGAATAACCCAAAGATATACATCGATTGTGAATTACTTTCTAATTTCAAAATATATATCAATACTATTAAAAGAGAAGAACTTTTTATACTATGTTTTAGACTATAAAAAATCATAACAATCCAACTAAAATAATTTCATCAGTGATTATCATATAAAGTTTTCTAATCTAACAAATATCTATTAATATTTTAATATTTGTAAAACATAATTTATTTAACCTCCTATTTTCTCTCTTACAACTAACTTAATAATATTTTCAAAGTAAGATATCTAAAAAGATATTGTCAAATATTCTTTTCTAAGATTTTATTATAAAAGTATCTCTTAATATCTTTTTTATTTAAGATGTAAACATAATTTCTTTCAAATATTTAATTTTAAATAATAAAATGGGATAATTTGCAAAATATCCTATTTAGGATTTGAAATTTGATAAATGCATTTTCTATTTTACTCTTTGAAAAATACACTTTCTTAATTTTGAATTGATTTTTTATCCAATATATTTCAATAATTAATATTTAATTCAAAATTAATATATAAATTTTTAGTTAATAAAAATCTCTAAAAATAATATCATTAAAACTATTTTTAAGATAAATATGCCTCTTGAGATAAATATGTTATTTTATCCAATATATTTCAATAATTAAGATTTAATTCAAAATTAATATATAAATTTGTACTTAATAAAAAAATCTAAAAATAATATCATTAAAACTATTTTTTAAGATAAATATCCCTCTTGAGATAAATATGCCTCTTGAGATAAATATGTTATTTTACTATAATTTATAGTTTTTAAATATAAGTAAAATTAATCATGACAGGTTTTATAAATGAATTATCTTATTTTCGACAAATTTTATTTATTAATTTTAATTTTGTTATCTATATTTTTTTAATAAAAATACATGTATGAAATTTCTAATTCTCAGTAAATAAATTTTTGGAAAAAAAACTAATCCCATAGATCCGGGTCGGGTAAACACAAGTATAAATATATTAAGTTATTTCATAAATAACTGAACGGTTTATATATCTCTTGAACTAAAACAAAATTATAATCAAACTGAAACCGAAATCCAAAAGAAAAACAACCTAAAACCAAAATCGAATACCAAACATTATATTTAAACATATTGGTGAACAAAAAGACAGATTAATAAGTGTCTTTTTGTTTTGTATTATTTACCATTATATGCCAATGATTTATTATGATCAATATTATTGATAAATATTTTAGTCAATCTACAATCTATTTTAAGATTCCCTTTTCTTTCGGGCCAAACAAAATTTGATAGATGTGGGTTATAACTTTCTCTACAAAATCATTCGGGCTTTGGTGTATGAAATGACAAAAGTCAAACTGACAAAAGTCAAACTTTGCATTCAATAATAGTTTTTTTTTTGAATTTTTTTTTGTCACATTTGTTATATAATAGTGCACATATTTGATAAATATTTTAGCTTCGTGACTATAAAATATAATACTATAAGCACTTTTGTTACATGCAAATATGTTTTATATCATATGACATTACATTTTTTACAAAACTATAAAATAGACATATTTGTTATATCAATATACATTAATGATATTATTTCAAATTTTAAAATGGTCCTGGGCATTTTAGGTTGCATTTAGGTGTTTATTCATTTGTATATCACATGGTGTAAAATGCAAATTTGGAATTTTGTGGACGAGATTAAGGAGTAATCAACGCGTCAAAAAGTATTGGGATTAAAATCAGAATGATACAATAATTTAGGTACCAGATATGTAAAAATACCAAAATTAGTCGTTTTTGCTATCAAAATTTTGAAGACAGTTACAAGGCATGCCAGAGAAGTTGAAGGTCACGACTCACGATAGCACGATGAATCACAACGAGGAAGGTAAAGCGAGCAAAGCGCACTTCAATAATTCTTCTCAAACCAGCATAGTTTGTTCAGATTTAGGTTACCAAACCAACCTCGGTTTAATAGAGGTGCTTTGCCTTATGATATAATCTATCGTTAAACCCTAATTTAAGTAAAAAGCTGGCAGAAAATAATAGGATCTTCAAGTCAGAAGGGAATCATATGGTCTAAGACCTTTTTATATCTTTGATTGATGTTGATGAAGATGAATTCAAAGACGATTTATGTTCGTGGAAGTATTAAGATACTAAAGATCATGCTTCTGAATCAGAATTATAGAGATTAGGGATTTCTAACTTTATTTTAGATATTACTACTTTTGAACTGGTGTTTTAGCTTAAACCTTGATGTAACCAATGAAATTGGTATTGTGTTTTTACTCTTAATCAATGTTTTTACCTAACTTGGACTTCAAGGATAGAAAATTATCATTTTGCATGTGTAATACACATGGTGATCGCCATAGCTCGCCATGGCGCATGGCGAGTATTGATCCCCTCTTCGCTTATGTTCGCAACACGCTATTTAAAACCCAGGCCAAGACACGGTGCGAAGAATTGAATCGAACTGGGAAAATGATGAACCGGATTCTATCACTGTTAGACACCACAACGAAGACAAATGTAGCGGCTTGGAAATCAAGCTTGGATAAGGCTTGCCAGCATTATCAGAGCAGAAGGAGAGGATTGCGAGAAAGGCTCTCTATGTTGAAGCGATCACCATCGTTGACGGTCAAGATCTCCGTCATTGACGTCATTGTTATATACATCACCATTACATAACCTTCAAAGATGTAACATTACGTATCTCAGAAGATAGACAAAATAATGTAAATAATGAATAAAGACAAACCTTTTACAATGTTTTGAAACCTGACCCAAACACTGAGTCGGACGATGTACCGGATCACTCGATCGATCGCGGTTACTAAATAAATGAATTTTATTGTATAATAATATAGTAGTTGTGAAAATAAAAATATAGAAACTAAAGTTAAATATTTTCTAAATTTTTTTTAAAACATAAATGTATAAATATACCAAATATATAAAAAAACAGTTTCTATAGTCTTTTTGTAACAAGGTAAGATTAATAACATCTAAACAAATGAAGATATAAAATTCACAAATATTTTAATGTCTAATGTGAACAATAAATTAAACTTCAAATACAAAATAAACCAAAAGTCCTACATAATTGTAATAAATTGTTAATAACAAAAATAAACTAACAACAAATCACATAAACTAATTTTGGTTTTCTCTAATATCGTTTTGTTCATTTTCTTCACTTTCTTTAGGTATAATATTTTCTATTTCCACTCTCTCGACATTGCTAAAAGTGATCTCCAAATGAGCACGGGAAGTCAAATGGCCCATATATAAAATTGCAATTACCGGCCACCTTCTGTGTTCTGATTCGGTTCCTTCAAATCCACCGGTGGGTAAGATCCGGTAATTCATTATACCTCCATTGACCATTTTCTGTTGGAATTCGTACCAGTTTATAACTAATTTATAAATCAACTCATATGCATAAAATCTCATGTCAATACTAAAATATACTTAGATCTTAAGGTCTCAAATATATCTGAAAGTTTTACAGCGGAAAAACAAACAAACCAAGTCGAAATTTAAATCACTTCGAACATCATACCTCTACTTGTATCCACACGCACACAAACTAAACCGAAACAGAATGCTAGTGCCGTCGAGATCAAATCTCACAACAAACTATATTGTCTTTTCGTATTGAGTTATGCGACTGAAAAAAGCCCTTATCCCCATTGTATCACGTACTCCCATTATATAATCAGTGCATAACAGCTCCTATATCATTGATTTTAGTAATACGCTTAAGTTTGTCAAATCTATCGTTTTAATTAGGTGGCTTAGTAAAGTTAAAACAATGGTATTTAAAGTCAATGACATGGTTATGTAAATATTAGGGAAAAATATGATTAATTCTAAATTGTACTTTTCTTTTAATAGATTAACTAGATCTTAATCCGTCCGACTGGACGGGTCTTTGTTTTCATGATATGTATACATTTTGAAAAATTAAAAATTTAATGGGTGAAACTTATACTACCGTAGATCAAGATGAGATATTATTTTATATTTAACAGGTATATTTTTATGATATGTATATATTATAGTAGTTTAGATATCAAGAAAATATATTAAATATTAGTTGCATATTTAAAATTAATTTATCTGCAGAGAATATTTTTTGTTATTAAGTGATATGTGTAATCTAAAATAAATGTAAATATTAATCTAAAAATTTAATGGGATGTATATATTTATTTCCAAACATAATTTAATAATATGGACATCACAGTTTCCAAACATAATTTTTAATATAATACTAATCTTGTTTCCAAACAACTCTAAAGTGTACTTCAACTTTAATAAGATAGACTAGATTTGAAACCGCGAGATAATTTTTTGAAACATTCCAAATTTATTTAATATAAATATGTATTTTTAAATGAAGTGTTATATTGAGTATTTTAAAATCCATCCCGACCCACCGTTAAATCGGCAAATTTTATGGTCTCATATGTAATCCGGTTTAATTTTCAGTACATATTTTTTTATAAATCCTATAAAGTCCATAATAAAAACTAATACCCAGAATCTGGCTATCGGTTGTACTGATACATGATCCAATATGCAATACGGTTTGATTTAAATTATTATAGTTAGAGTATTCTAATATATATCCATGAATGAATAGATGAATGGTTGATATATCATGAATTATACTTTATTATATATTAATTTTGGTTTATATTTTTATTATATATGTAATTATATTTTACAACTAATTAAACTATTGACATATATTCTCTTGCATCAATTTATGTTTTAATGTAGTATTTTATAATATAATTGTGTTAATATATTTGTTGAATTAATTAATATTTGATCAATATATTACATGTGTTTGAATAACCCGTAAAACTATGTTCATAAAAATATCAATATTAACATGTTTAACCGTATACTAAATATTAATAGTATCAAACTATTACTATTTTTATCATATATATATATATATATATATATATATTATGTATATGTATATCTAATTTTGATACTCTAAATATAAGAATTATATTTTATATATTTAGTGAGGGTTTTGAAGATTTTTTTTATTTGGATGAATATATATAGTTGTATATATTAAAATAATTGATATATATATATATATATCATTATTTATTGCATTAATAACTAAAATATTATTAAATCATTATTAAATTTCGTATTAATATAATTTAAATTCATTAGTTTAAAAAATAATGGATTAGTTAGTTAGCTCCTTAATTTTAGGCACAATTTATATTTAATATTAATTTAGAAAATTAGAAAATAAATATTTCGTATATATTTAGTAAATTTATGTCATATTAATTTAGAAAATAAATATTTTTATAGTTTTAAAATATGTTTTTTTTTAAAAAGTTGTTGTTATTGATTTAGAAAAAAAAATATTTATATAATTTCAAATATTTTAAAATAAATATTTTATTATGTAGTTAATTTTCGTAAAATTAAGATTTATTATTAAAAAAGAAACAAAATCATGATTTACATAAAATATAAAATAATATGGTATTAAAGAGAGTATTACTTGTGGACTCATCCAAGAGAATACTCTTTCCGAGTGTGATGATGTAAGCGGCGTTAGCTATCAATGAATCTGAAAACGATTAAAAACACAATTATGAAGCCTAATAAAAGCAACAACATAACATTTCAGATCGGATAAAACCAAACCAAGCTAAAACTTATGAACAAATGAATCCGTTTTGTCAACATAAGACTCAATCCGCCCACTAATCTGGATCTTATGTTTACCTTCAAATTTTTTTTTTCGTACTCCTTCAAAAATTCATACTGTTGTTAAAATTTTGAAAGTAAGAAGATTCATTTATTTAATAAAAAAAACTACATATCTCAAAAAAAAAAAAACGAAAACATGTAAGAACTACAAAACAAAAGGTTGTGATTTACACACAATGTTGATTTTTAAAGCATTGATTGAGAAACACAATTATTTCGTTACTTTAAACCGTATGAACAATTTCATTAATTCGTTGAGCATAAACTTGCACATGATCACAAATGATAAACTTAGTTTACGGAAAACCAAAACCATATAAAAGACAAAAAAACTGATACTAAAAGCTTAATGTCGACTATTGACTAATGGGATGACACGACCTTATATAATGGGAGAAGAAGTGTTGTTAAGATTGTTACATAATTTTAGGTAATTAATTGTTATTGGTATTTAATTCTTAGATTAATTGTAAGATATTGCTTGATTGTTAGGCATAATATAATTAAGAGTAATCCTTTTTAAAAGAATAACCGATTGCTATATAACAGAAATGTAAAGTAAGGAATTGTCGATTTTTTGGGGATTTAACATTTAATTAGGCACTACTATTTAGATATTTCTTGATTTTACTCGATCACAATATATGTATCTAGGATTTACGTACAATCAAACATTATTAAAGCCTCGATTAACTAATAAGTGGTTGATATATTTATTCAAATTAAAGCAAGAAAATCTCCTAAATTAAAGCA
The DNA here is from genome assembly GCA_026261945.1 of Hirschfeldia incana. NCBI lineage: Eukaryota > Viridiplantae > Streptophyta > Magnoliopsida > Brassicales > Brassicaceae > Hirschfeldia > Hirschfeldia incana. The sequence goes on from JABCMI010000009.1 coordinate 10,258,972, forward strand.
TCGATTAACCAAAAAAAACATTTAAATAAAAACTTAGATTAAAATAAAGCCAGCGGCATTTCATTGTAAATACTTTAAAATTTCAGTGTGGCTTCAAAAAAGCTCCTTGTGTTCTAATTTTTGATTTGTTTTGATATCACCCCGAAAATATGTGAATTTAAACAGAATATATAGTTAATAATAAATATAATTGATACATTTATTGTATCAATTCAAGAGAATATACTCTTTTTAGAAATATCTATCGATGACATTAGGAAGATATAGATTTATATTTATGTTTGTACCAATTCAAGAGAATATAGTCAATACCAACTAATATATTGATTTTGATTAATTTCTGTATTTGTAAAAGATTACATCAAAATCTAAATGGGTTAGTAAAGATATTTGGAAGTCCATTTGGTGTGAAAATATATTTAAATTATAGGGCTTGCAATTCAAATTAACAGAAATATCTTGGGCCTGCGTTTTTAGTTGTTACTAAATGAAAAGCCATGTTTTGCAATTAACATAAAGATGTTAATGAAAAGCCATGTTTTGTAAATAATTTTTTGAACGTTTTCTAATTCCGCTGAAATTTCAGGGGCAGATTCACAAACAGTCAGCTGCTTTAATAGGATAGACTAGATGATAATCCGCGCCTTGCGCAGAGTGAGTTTTTTAAAATATGTTGTATTTAAATATTACAATTAGTATGTATTTTGTTATCAAGAATTTTTTTTGCATTTGATTTGGGATGGACATTCGGATACCATTTGGTTCGGTTCGAATTAGTTTGGTTCAATTATATTTTGATTTTCTGTGAGTTTTGTTCGGTTTAGATCTACGGGTTCAGTTTTGGTTTGGATTCAGATAACACATTTTATTTAAAAATAAATAAAAAAATTCATATATACTTTAAATTTCTCAAAATATAAAATAAAATTATTTATAACATATAATTATGTATAATGTAACAAATATATAAATATAGATATATATATATATATATATAAGATTTCAATAGTTTTTCAATGCAAATTTGAAATTAACATATTTATATTTTTATATGTTTGATCATTTAATTTAAATGATATATATATATAAGGAGATTTCATGTTCATACGATTTGTGATCAATTGTATATTGGTTGAACGAAAAAATAAATAAACCATTAATCACATTTTTGTAATGTGGGATTTTTACCTTTTTTTTTGTAATTTGTAGATGTTTAAAAAATTCAAAATATAACATATATGAAAAAATCTAATGTTTTAATATATGCTTAATGTGATTTTTATTTTTTAATAATATAAAATTAACCAAAAAAAGGTAGATGATATATTTTTTTTATCAAATATGTATTATTTATAATCTTTAATTGTCATATATAAATTAATCATATTAGATAATTTCGTAGCTTTTATTTAAGGAAAGAAACTTACGTAGCTTTTATTTAAGGAAAGAATTTAAGACTATTAATCAATGTCATAATTAATTTAATAAATATACTATATATTTATATGGACCAACTTATTTTTCTAAGGATTTTTAAGAATCATCCTAATGATGACACGTAGCTACAAAATATGTTGTAATGTTCCAGGATTAATATATAGTGGATTTTGCATTAGATTGTAATTATTGAGAAAAACTAAGGGGTAAGTGTTATTTGTACTTCAGTTTTAATAATTTAGATTAGACTGGACATAAGATTTAGAAAATATGCAAATTATCAAAAAATGTATTTGGTCGTGTTAAGAAACCATATATTTGTCGACAAAAAAATGATAACACATATTTACTTTCTGAATAAATTAACTTTAAATAGTTTTCTTTAGAATTATTATCAAATTAAATATATATATATATATCTAGATTTCATTCAAAATATTCAATTCTTAATTTATAAAATATTAAACTAAAACAATAAATAAATAAAAAGATACGAAGATTCTTACATAGTTGCTTGTAAAGAGAAGATTCTAAAAAGACATCAGCTAAAAGAAAAAAAAAATTGCCTTTTAAGAGATGATGCTTTTGCTTTTTTGCTTTTATTTTGATAGTTAGGTCATTTAAACCAACTATGTAAAAATAAAAAAAATTATAGTTTCAAAATAGAAGGAAATGAAAAACTTACTTGCAAATATCAATTTTGAGCAGTATATACATATATATATATATATATATATATATATATATAATAGAAAATTTTTGATCTGGGGGCCCCATTTAGTAGAGACTCCATACGCAGTAGCAGTGGTACACCCAGCAACATGGGACAATGAACCCAACAAAATTTGAAAAATTATTGTAATCTAAAGCTCAATCTATATGATGCTTCCACTCATAATTTTTTTTTCCCCATACATTTGTTTAAAAAACCCATTTACAAATACAAAGAATAATAATGTATTTAAACCCACCTAGTATTTTAATAAATTATACTGCAAAGCCCACCAAATTAAGAAAACCTAAAATTAGAAAGACTAAGTGTTTGACATCCTCTTTCTCACGTTTGAAGCTTCTTCGTCTTCCAACTTCCACTTATATTTTTTGTCAAAGAAACAAGACTCAGTTACATCTTTCTCTTGGTGAGTGATCATGAATCTAGTCAAATTTTAAAATATATCTTTTCTTTTATTCTAAATTTGATATAAACTAATACTTTTGTTTGTCAGACAAATCAATGGAAAATTTTCTTAAAAGACCCTTCACACCAACACCCCCTACACCTAAAGAAAATTTGGATGATTTACAATGGTATCCTGCTAAAAGGAAAAAAAAAATCAATGCGTATGATTAAATCAAAGAGATGAGGTAAGACGCAAATATCTAGCTAGAGGTCCTTGTAAGCCGTATGGTCATAATTTTCCAAAAAGATGATCACAAATTCTTTGAGGCGGTTTAGTCCTGCTTGGTTTGATCAGTATGGTAATTGGCTTGAGTACAGCATACGTAACCACAGACAGAGCTTATTGTTTGTGTTGTTACTTGTTTCGAGATGATATACATAAGCAAGGTGGGAATGATAAGTTTGTGACAGAAGGTTTTTCAAGCTGAAATAAATCTGAGAGATTCGCTTCTCATGTGGGTGGTATGAATAGCTTTCACAATATTGCTGTTAAGATGTGTGATTCTTTGATGAATCAAAAACATTCCATTGACCAAGCTTTTTATAAGCATGATGATGTGGTCAAAAACGAATACCGTCTTCGGTTAAATGCTTCAGTTGATGCTTTTAAATATTTTCTGCAACAAAGGAATATCTTTCCGTGCTCAAGATGAGTCAGAAGATGCTGGTAATAAAGGGAATTTTTCTGGAATTTATAAGACATACGGCAGACAAGAACGAAGCGGTAAATAAAGTTTTTTTCGAGAATCCTCTAGAAAATAACCAAATGACTTCGTCCATTGTTTTGCAGAAGAAGTTGTGAAATCTATTATTGAAGAAGTTGGTCATGGTGTTTTTGGTCTACTGGTGGATGAATCTGCTGATATTTCTCACAAGGAACAAATGGCTGTTGTCTTACGCTTTGTCGATAAGAACGGAACAATCAAAGAAAGATTTATTGGTGTGGTTCATGTAACATAAACATCTTCTTTAACACTTAAGCTAGCTGTTGATGGTTTGTTTGCTAAGTATGGATTGAGCTTGAAAAATGTAAGAGGCTAAGGTTATGATGGAGCAAGTAATATGAAGGGTGAATTCAATGGTCTCCGGGCTTTGATTTTACACAAAACAGTTCAAACTATTATGTTCATTGCTTTGCTCATCAGCTTTAGTTGGTAGTAGTGGCAGTCGCGAAGAAACATTTTGAAGTTGGTAATTTTTTTTATATGATTTCTACATTGTTGAATGTAGTTGAGGCTTCTTGCAAACGATAAGATGAGCTTAAAGAAAAATATAGTAAGGAAATCGAAAAAGGAATTAGCTGTGGTGAAATCAGCACTGGGAAAGGAAAGTATCAAGAGCGTTCTCTTCCAAGGCCATCAAATACTCGTTGGGGTTCTCATCACAAGACATTAGTGCGTCTGGTCGAGTTGTTTTCAATTTTTATTGAGGTGATTGAATATGTCCAGAATGAAAGCCTTGATGACTCAAAGAAACGACAAGCATATGGTCTTATTAAATACTTGTGTACTTTTGATTTTGTATTCTATATGCAACTGATGCTGCTTATTCTGGGGATAACGGAAAATTTATCCATGGCTTTGCAACAAAAAAATCAAGACATTCTGAATGCTGTTTCATTGGTCAAATCAACTAAGCGAGAACTGCAGAAGCTTAGAGATGATGGATGGGATTCTCTAATGGCCAGAGTTTCTTTGTTCTGTAAGAAACATGATATTGAAATGATCATGATGGAAGACGATTTTGTTGTTTCTTGGATGCGACGGAAGAAAAGCAACATAACCAATTTACATCATTATAAGATCAGTTGCTTCAATGTTGTTCTGGATCTGCAGCTGCATGAGTTCAATGATCGTTTTACTGAGGTAAACACTCAGCTCCTTATTTGTATGGCTTCCTTAAGTCCTACAAAATCGTTCAAGTTTTTTTACAAAGAGAAGTTGATAAAATTGGTTGAGTTCTATCCAGACGATTTTTTTTTGAGCGTTCTTCTCTTGAGCAGCAACTTGACATCTACATTGATAATATAAGAGAAGATGGCCGATTTAATAACCTAGAGAGTCTTGGAGATCTTTCTTGCTTGATGGTTGAAACACAGAAACATCTTGCACATCCTCTAGTTTACAGACTTTTGAAGTTAGCACTAACTTTACCAGTTGCTACGGGAACTGTCGAAAGATGTTTTTTCTGCAATGAAGTTTGTGAAGATGGCTTCGCGCAACCGGATTGGGGATCGGTTTTTAAGTGACTGTCTTGTTTGCTATATTGAGAAAGATTTGTTTGCATCAGTTACAAATGAAACAGTGGTGAAAATGTTTCAAACCATGGCTGAACGTAGAGTATGTTTGTAAGGTTTTCTGAATATTTATAAGAATATTTTGATTTAAGAGAATTTTTTTTTAATATCATACATTACCTTAATATATATGCCCCCAACAAAATTATTTTCTGCCTCCGCCACTGTCCCTACGTATGTTTCGTAGGACTCTGTCCAAGCCTACAGGGCTGCATTTTCTTTAGACCTTAAAATGCAACGACACACCCGTCTCATCCTCTCTCGAACATACACTAAAATATCGAACAAAACTGATTGATTGAGTCACTCGTGGAGTTGACTCAGTCGAGTTGCCGAGTCACAGGCCAGTCGGTCATCAGCACTGAGACTTACTGGAAATCAACAACGTCAGCACGTGATGACTGTGCAAGAGATCTATGTGTGGCACATACTGTGGAGGGGAGTGGTGGCACATGCTGGCGCGTGAGCTACATGCGCGGAATGGGTAGTGGTCTATATTAATAATGGTGCAAAGTATATGGTTTTCTCGACTAACTTTTGAGATCATAGAATCGCTCTTTAAGAGCATTGCTAAGATCAACTTTAGATTTGAGTTTTTTTTTTTTTTTTTTGACAAAACGACTTTAGATTTGAGGTTTGTTGATGTATTCTTCTCTAATGGTAAACCTCAAAAACAAACTTACAATATTTTTTTTTGTTTTACATTATAGTCTTTACTTTAGACAAAAATCAAATAATATTATAAAACTTTATAACAATTAAAATCATACATAAAAATATTATAAACAATATTATTAATAAAATTTAACATTCTAATTGCAAATTACATATACATATATATAATATTTTAAATTACAATATAAAAGATGGACCCCCAATTTTGAAATTCATTATATTTTGTAGTGCTTTACTACTTGTCTAATGTCTAATGTATTTGTGTATTTTATAGATAATTTTTTACTATATAAGAAGACATAATTTTTTGAATATATAATCTATACCTTCCACAAGATTTCATTTGCTATCAACCGTTGGTATAAAACCTACATTTTTTTTTGTATTAACTTGCTTGATGTAATATTGTCTTGTATAATATTTTTAAAAATTATTAAAATATTTTACTTTGGTTTTTGATTACATGTTTATATATTTATTTATATTTATGTAAAATTTAAATTTAAGAACATATATAAAATATATAAAAGATATGCAATTGTATGGACTGAAATGATAAACAAAAAAATGTTATCAAGATTATTTAAAAGACATAGAAGTATAAGGACTAAAAAATATGAAACCTCAATTATAAAGTTTTTTTATTGAGCTCAAATATAAGGTTTCACTGTACGAAATCTTACAATTTGTGGTTGATTTTGGAGTACAGCTACTCTATTAAATAGAGTCACTATTTTTATCTACCATAAAAAAATATATAGGTCCATCTCTATCTTATTTAATCAAACACTAGATCTCGATCCGCGCAACCGCGCGGGTGTTTGTTTTCAGTTATATATATATATATATATATACATATATATTAAATAATTAGTGGTATACATTTTTAATGTTAGTCATATATTTAAATGTTTATACAACTATTTTAAATAAAATAATTTTATAGTTTATATGTTGTAATTAATCAATTGTTTAAAGATGTCATATATATTTTTATTCTTATTATATACTTCATCCGTTCCTAAAAGATGGTTATTCTGGAAAAAAATTATTTTTTAAAAAATGGGTTTTTATGTTTTCTATGAGAAAATTACAAACTTTAGAAAAATTAATGAGTTTTATTGGATTACTATTGGCCAAAAGTTGTTGAAAACTGAAAACTACATAAAACAATAAGTTTATTATAGTGATTTAATGTGTTTTCTTAATATGTGTTCAAACACGAAAAATTATATCTTTTAAAAATAGAGGGAGTATTTATCATATTGTATTTACATTTATTTATTGAAAAAAATAATATATTCATTAAAAACATATTATATTATTCTGATTTAATTTATATTCAGTTTTGACCCGCCGATCTTCAAAATCAAATTTCATATTACCAATATTTTTACGTGTATTTATCTCAGATCAATATATTATCATATATAGAAAATTCTAAGATATTTCAATTTTTATTTATGTATTATATAGTTTTCTAATTTTAAGTCGTTAATTCGTTATGTCATCGTATTATATTTTAGCATAAATATTTTATATTTATGAAATTTTTTTCACAGATTTATCAATTTAATATAATGTTATTATATCTACTTCAATACAATAATTTAATTTAATATGAACTATTATTATTAGAAAATAAATAAAAAGATAAATTTTTTAAATTAGTATAATATTATTTCATAACTAATTTCGAATTTAGTGAAAAATATTTACATATATTTTTTAAAGTTAAGATCTTGTTAAAATATTTTAAATAGACTTGTTAGAACCTTTTCAAAATATATATTTATATTTAAAATGAAAATATATCAAAAGATATTGTGATCAACGTATTTTTAAAAATGTATATATTATTATTCTTGATAAAATACAATTAATAAAATATTCCTAATTATAAACTAATAAATGAATGAATTCATTACTTCTATTTCAATAGATAAGATATAGTATAATTAGAAAGTTTAAGAAAATAACATACAAATTTTATTTTTATTTTTTAATAAAATCTTAACTAAAATTAAGTTATAGCAATATTAGACTACTAATCACGAAAATGATCAATGTTCCATTTTAAAAAAAAATATTTTATTAATTTAATAAGATTATGTTTGATTTTTTTGTCAATAGATTTCATAATTAAAAAAAAAATAAGGCAAATTTCTAAGTGAGTTGTTACATATGTAAATTATTAAGATGTGATATCATAATGTTAATTAGAAATAAATGAAAAATGGTTCTCTAGTGAATGTCCATTTAAAAAAAAAAAATCACACATGAAGAGAAGTTGTGACTTCTCTTTTAATATAATAGATGTGCATCAAGTTATTTTATATAGTTACGTCTAACTTAATAATAATAATAGTCTAATTTTACGATGAATTACATGAAGATGAGAAAAAATGCATCTTACTTACACGTTAAAGAGTAAGGAGACGTTTTGACGGTAAACAAATTATCACCTATTAATGTTATCAACTACAAATCAGAACAACTACTTCTCTTCGTATACACTAATCATTCTTGGTTGATTTCATCAAACATTACTCACAGTAAAAAAAACTCTAGATTGATCATCAGAGATAAGCTTAACTCTGAAGGGTTGATATATTATAATATTGGATTTTGCTGGTCATAACAAATATTCCACTTCACATTAAATCATCATAATATTTCCCCTCCATCAAGAGCTTATCCAAGCTTTTATTTCTCTCAACAATGTAAAAGACAACCTCTCCTACTCTTCAATTTTGGTTTACTTTGTTTGTTTCTACAATCCAACTTTTACAAGACCGAACATAAAATTAGTATGGTTAGTCCACTTCAAATCAATTTATTTCTGAAAAGGAATATTTAAATGAATATTTTATTTTTAAAACAATCAAATTCATAAAAGAGCTTTGATCCGTGATATTTTACTTGGTTACTAAGATATATCATAACAATTAAGAGACCTGTTTAAATTTCAAACATTCTTTGATATTATGTATTTGTAATCCACTAATATTTGGGTATAATCCAGTATTTTAACAACTGAAAATTTGTTATGAAAAACATATTTTTTATTAAAGATTTAGGGAGGAAGATTTAAGGACCATAACTATTACATGACGAGAAATTTATTTTCACAAGCTAATATAAAATATAATATTTAAAATATTTTATATTTAAAATGTTTTTCTTTTTAAATAAAATATACGCACAAGCGTGCAGGTTCAAATCTAATAAAAACTTACATTTAAAGTTTTAAGGTTGTTTTTGAAGAAGTTCTAGAAAAGTTGTGTTGATACTCCATAAACAAAAAAAAAAGAAGGGAAAAATCAAAATAAAGCATATTAAAAAAAATAAAGCATATGCATTTGTTTTTGAGAAATACTTGGGTTCACCAACCAATAAGATTCAATTATTTTACATTTAGTATGTTTTAAGAAAAGAAACCAAATAATAAAAAAAATTGTGAAATAATATTATGTTTTTAAATAAATAAAAATAGTACTAATTACCAAAAAAAATTATTTTTAATATTAATAAATCCGTCAGCAAATACTAAACCCTAAACCCTAAATTTTAAATATTAAACCCTAAACCTCTGGATAAATCCTTGAGCAGATTCTAAATTCTAAACTCTTAATCTTAAACCATAAACAAAATATTTAATGCTAAACTATAATACTAAACCCTAAACTTTATACCCATGGACAAATCTTAAAATCTTAATCATAAACCATAAAAATTTTGGATTTTATGATTTGGAGTGTGTGATTTGGAGTTTAGTATTAGGGTTCAAGATTAAAGATTTAGAGTTTATGATTTAGATTCTGATTTAAGGTTTAGTTTATTGTTTTGGATTAAGAGTTTAAGATTTTCTTAAGGGTTCATGATTTATCCACATGTTTAGGGTTTAGCATTTAGAATTTGGGGTTTAGGATTTAGTATTTGCTGACGGATTTTTCAATATTTAAAAATATTTTTTTTTGGAAATTACTTCTATTTTTTATTTACTTAAAATATAATATTATTTCATAAAATTATTATTATTTGGTTTCTTTTTTTTAAAAAAAAATATATGATATCTAAAATGATTGAATCTTATTGGTTGGTGAACATAGAAGTTTAACTTAGTGGGTGAACCCAAGTATTTCTCTTTTCTTAACGTGTCGCCAGCTCTCAGTATTCGAGCAAGTCTTTTATCAAATTTTGGGAATAATCAATTTTATGCCTGCTTCTTTACTAAATTAAACTTTATCCTCGATCCACAACGGGCGTTCGCCTCACTATATTTTACATGTAGGCCTGACAGTTTTGAGTAATGAGTAGTAGTAGGTCATGTGTGTAAATCGTGTCGTGCTTGAAAAGAATAAATTTCGAGACGGAACTGTTCATATTTATTGTCGGCTTTTCATTTGGGGAGAAAGAATAGAGGGTTTATCATATCTAGCGGAACTCGGCTAGTAAATATCAACCTCGAGCGACAGTTAAAGATGAAATTGGTTTGTTCCACTAGACGACAAAAGTAGTAATAGCAACAATGGTCTACAAGCCTCTATTTTCTCATGTCGTCAAAGTGGATGGCTTGATTACAGAAGTTCCATTGATACCAAATCTCAGCAAACGTCTTCCGGAAACACATTATCCATTATACTGAGATGCTATGTTTCTTATAATGAACGCTTTACCCCCTCACCCATCACACTCTTTCTTCATCTAGTTTGGTAGAGGTTCAAGATGATTCACTTTATCCATTATCTGAGTATATCTCCAGTGCTCAGTTCTCTAGTTCACCATGCTTATTTGAAGACCATTATAAATCATTTTAAGGAATAAGTCTAACAAAAATTTTGGAAGTGTAATGACAACGTAAGTTGTAGCTCTTGAAAGTCAAAACCCTTTACTGACCTTTCGCCTGGAAAATTTGCAAATGATAGTCAATGGATGTACAAAATCAAATATAATGTGGATGGTTCTACCAAAATTATTTTTACACGCCTAGTTGTTTAAGGTAATACACAGATTGAGGCAGAAGATTACACTGAGAAGTTTGCTCTGCTAGTCACAGTGCTAGTCACAGTGAACACAATTTAAACAATTATACCTATTGTTACAACAAAGCAGTGAGAGATCAATCAAATGGGCGGGAATAATGTGTTACATAAGGCTTCATCGGATATTTCGACATGCACATCCGAACAAATTTTGTGTTTTGCAAAAAACTAAGAGCAAGCGCATCAGAGGTTCTAAGAGGATTTATGGCACAGTTTCATAGGTTCAAAAAGAAAAAAGAAAAGAAAAAATAGATCAATTTCTGTGAACCGACTCTTCTGAGTGATCCCCTTTGATGCGGTTCATGCCAGGTGTCAAGGAGAGAGAGAGAGTCTTCTACGGTAGAAATCAGAAAGTGTTTTCTTTCTCTTCCCTGACGAAGTTCAGATTCTCCGTCGAAGGGTAGAAACCAGAACCCTCACGAGGCTCAGCTCCTCTTCAGGAGAGGCTTCCGCGCCGGGATGGACCGCTTCGAGTAGAAGAAGCAGGCAGCGAAGCACAAGAGGGAGACGAGATAATTTCAATATCTCTTACAAAGGGTCGAGGATCCCTAGGCCGAAGATGCAAATTCCGAAAGGATCTGATGAAGATGCAAAATATACTGCATCGATCTGATGAAGATTCGTTACTTGAGCAGATGATGGTGAACAAAGCGTTGGAGGTTGAGAAACAGATGGCTGAGAAAAGAGAAGGGTTAGCTAGTAATCATCAGGTTTCAGGTGAGATTATTGAATGTAGAAACTTGAATTATATACTGTTTATTGTGGGTTCTTTTTTGTCTCATGTAGGTTGTTCGCCTTATGTTACCACACCGGTTAAGGACTGTAGTATGTCAGGGAGAAACATAGATGATGTGTCTTCTCGTAGAAGAGTTAATAAGATGATAGGAAGTGGTTTATGGAGGCTATGCAGTCACAGACTGTAGATGTAGTCAAACGCATGAAGGAGATTAGTAATCTCAGCCTGTATATGTTGCCAACAGCTCAGCCTGTATATGTTGAAGGAGACTGTATATGTTGCCAACAGCTCAGCCTCATGCAGTGGTGGTGGTTCTGCTTCCCCTGTTGCTAACGCCACTTTGATAGGGAGAGTACATAATGTTCTCAGCTGATTGATTTAGCAGCACCTAATAGATTATGTTGGCTTAGCTTATAACGTATTTTCAAGTTTATCGGATGAACTTTGCTTAAATGATTTAGTAGCAGCTTTAGCTTCATGACTACTATTTGGTTCCTTGTGTGAAAGTACTTTGGCATATTCATAGTAATTAGTAATTTGTTTCCTAAGCTCATTGTCTTTATAACATTTTGTATTTATAAAACTGCAGGTATTTCAATGCCTTTATTGTTAATATTGTTTCCTCTTTGAAAAGGTAATAACTAAAGACACACCATTTAAGTTCAATAAGTACTTCAACATCATGATGTTTGAATTGGTCTAACAGATACTAAGAATCTAGAAGACTTAGAGTGGCTATTATACATGGAATGGCGAGAATGGCTGCAATTATGGCTTCAACTTACAAAGCATACTTAGGTGTTGAAAGCTAATGGAACTAGAGGTTGAAAGCTAATGGAACTAGATTAAAGCGAGTAAATGAGAAATGCTAATGGAACTAGAGGTTGAAAGCTAAAAGATCTATCATCAGAAACGCTTAGAAACCTCACAAACATGACAGCGTTTATAAATAGTCTCAACAAACTTAGAAGTTTTCGATGTATGTGTACAGATTGATTAATGAACTATGTAATTTTATATATTTTTAAAATAAACTGAAAAATATAAAAAAGTTTATCAATTATCAATGTAATGAATATTTTTTTATAAAATATAATTTATAATATTTTATTCATGTATTCAAAATAATTTGAAAACTAAAAAAATTAAAAAATATATTATTTTATTCTTATGAACCTCTTCTCCAGGTTCATTAATGCAGAAGCACGATAGCAATAAGTTCAACACTATTCAAGATCCCATAAAAAATATTAAAAAAATCCTATGAACCCTAAGAGGGGGTTCACTAATGTGGATGCTCTAAGGGCGTAAGTAGACTCTTAGGTGTAAAAAGATGTATAACTCTCTGCTCCATTTTAGTTTGGTGGAGTCTTGCGAGAAATATTCTTTGTTCTTTTGCACTCGTGCAAACAGAGTTATATGTCTTATTCTATGCGATGATTTTATCACTTTGTGGTAAGGACTCGTACATGCTTTAAATTTTGATAAATTACTTACTAGAGTTCGTTAGCTCAACTGGAAAGGACTTTGACCATTGTGCCTAAGTGACCATTGAGACAAAACTCATATTACATGCTATGCTATGTGATGCCGAGAATATTTAGATATATTCCAAATATTATTATTATTTATTAATGGATATTTACCTTTATTGTGTTAAGGTTTTTAATAGTTTTCCTATACTAAATTAGATTAGGGTTTTTCTAAGATTAATGATTTATTATAAATAGGCAAAGTTGTATTCAGTTCTATGATGATTTAATAAGAAAGAGATTTTCGTACGAGCTTTATAGCACAAGAAATAGTATTTCCAAACCCTAGAAAGCTTTTTATAAACCACTGAGAAGAGTATTCTCAACCTTAAGAGCTTTTAATTAAGCACTGCGAAGAGTATTCACAAAACCTAGAAGCTTCCGCTACATCACTATGGTTGCTGACCTTTGTGGGTTACGGGTTTTGATCCCGAACTTCTTGGTATTCATAGGGAACTTTCTTGTCACAAGTAAAGAACATGTTAGCCATCCAGTCTGAGTGAGCATAGGGAACTTTCTTGTACAAGCCGGATCTGGGAACAGCCGAATGAAACATTGGCTTCGACCTCCAAAATTTTTAGATATTTTTTACATAGGTTTAAGTCCCAAAACATTGACTCCGGCTCCCAAATTTTTTTGAGTTTTTGAAAAATATTTCAAGCCCCCAAATTCTCAAATCCGGTTCACAACTAAAGTACATGTTAGCCATCCTTGCTGAAATCGAAAATATTCCATGTGGACCAGCTGCAACTCATATTGAGCAGTGTTATGAATTAACAGAAGTAGTTAATTTCCTTATTGACGATCCAAAGAAGTTATGAAAGTTGGTCGGTCTTTTGATCTATGTTACTAAAACTAGACTGGAATTATGTTATTTGGTTCATATTTTTTTCAGTTCATGCATGATCGTAAAGTAGTTCATTGGGAAGCAACACTTTGAATGGTTTATTATCTTGAATTTGTCAGTATGTGTTATTAAGTCAGATTTAAAATTTTTAGTAACAGTTTATTGTGATGCTGATTGGTCTTAGTGATCTTATACTTACAATTCTTGGAAGACAAAGAAGCAGAAAATTGTTTATCACTCTTAAGGGAAGACTGAAAAATGTATTTGGCAGTTGTTCATGGAATCAAGTAGTTCTAACATCTATTGACTGAACTCATGATTGACCAATTTGTTTTTGTTTTTTTTGCGATTGTAAATATGGCATACCATTATCGAGAATCATGTCTTCCATGCATGAACATATTAAACATTTTAAAAGTAATTATCATGCAGTTTGTGAATCTGTGATTCAGTTAAACATAGTATATTTGTCACTGAACACATAGATACCGTTGATCAAATCTCAGATACCCTAACAAAATCTATTGTTCATGTTCACGTTCAGTTTCTTTTTTTTTTTTTTTTTTTTTTTTGAGAAAAGGCTTTTGTCCATGTTCCGTTTCGAAGATGTCAAGATTAAAAATAATAATATTTTTTTTATATCTTTATAATGTTATATTCTCTATTGTACAAAAGAGTTTTGCATATATGTGTGACTATCCATCATGCGGATCCAGATTCACAGCTATGCAGGACGTCGACCCTAATTCCTCACCGTGGGAGAAAACGCCTCCACATCCACTGGTAGGTTATTGGTGCGCTTGGCGTTACTCGAACCCAAAACCTCATTCTTTAACAAATCTCCCACATGACAAGCTGTCACCAACCTACCAGTGGATTTTTTTGGCCTTTCTTCCTAGGGTGAGGGGTTAAGGTCGGTGGCTTGCAAGGCTCTGAATCTGGGTCCGCAGGACGGGTTGTCACAATATGTCTACTGTCCTTGACTCTCCGTCTTCGCAGGGAGTCTCCCAGTGGCCTCCTTTTCTGTACCACCAGTTACTCCATTTTGTGCACCACCCGCCCATCATTATCATGTTCCTCCTTCTCCTGTGGCCGGGGTTCATCTTGATTTGCTGGTGCGCCGAGTGCTCCTTATGCTATGAATACCGTCAAAGACCTTACTCAGCCAGGCAGAGAATGTTTACCAGTCTTAGACTGGTGCGTTTCATTTTAATTTTTTAATTTTTTAAAGGTTGTCCCTAAGAAAAAAGGACGTACGTTGGGGATTGGTTCAGTTAACAATGTACCAAGAGCGGCATCGTCTTATGCTCTGCAATGGGAATATGAGACTGATCACCTGCGTTCGGAGTTGAATGTGACGCGTTCTGATTTGAGCATGATGCAAACTCATCTGGGTTCACTCAAGGGTTTTCTGGACGTTGTAGCGTCTGGAAATCTGCACTTTGAGAGGATGTTGCAGCTGAGACAGGAACAGTTAGGCATTCCACAGCCACACACCGCACCAGAGGAGGATGAGGAGATGGAGAGAAGGAGTCAAGACTTCTTCCATGACTTACAGATTAACCCGGCTCTAGTAGCTAGTTAGCTACTTTTTCTTTTGTATTATATATTTGAAACTTAATAATATTAATAAAATATTTTTGTTTGCTTCTATTATTTAAATTTTTAATTTTTAACGTACAAAATAAAAGAACCGAAATAAAATCGAAGCTAAATTACGTCGATATAGATATATTGAGGAAGCCGACGTAAATACCTTATTAAATTTTCTTTGACTTTACCTCGAAAGACACACAGATTCCTCATAAACTTTATGTGTCTTTCACGACAAAAAAAAGAGCGTGCATGGAAGTTATGAGGAATCATTTATGTGTCTTTTACGACGAAATGGAGCGTGTATTTTACGAGGAAACTGTTACGTGGATTTAACGACAAAATATTAGTGTGTATTTTACGAGGAAACTTTTGAGTGACTTTTACTAGGAAATACTAAGCATATTTCTACGACGAAATCTTTCCTTGTAAACTTACGAGGAATTAGAGAGGAAATATATGTTACGACAATCGTTTCACGATGTTTTGACTTTCCTTGTTATTTCCTCGTAAAGGGTCTGTTACAAGGAAATAACCACGAAATCGGTTCTCGTTAAATTTATGTTTTTAGTAGTGTAATGGAATTTTGAATCATGCTTATTCGGCTGTGAGTTCCATTATTTGCGACATGCAGTGCGTTGATCTTTCAAAAGTTTGAAAGACTTGAATAATTTCCCAATAAGCCATTGTTTAACTACTCTAACTCAATCAAATTTAATTCTGGAAAGTTCTAAATGTGTTACTAAAACCACAAGTGCAGTTTAATAATCTATATAGTCAAATAAATTTTAATGAACATTTTAACATATACCATAAACCGGAATGTTATAATAATATTCTTATTTTGAAAACATCGTATCTTTTTTTTTGAGCTGTAAAAAAAAGATTAAACCCATATTTTTTAAAGATATAGACCTTACTCCGGGTGGGAGGTGCATCCCACCAATCAGTGGCGGAG
Organism: Hirschfeldia incana; assembly: GCA_026261945.1. NCBI lineage: Eukaryota > Viridiplantae > Streptophyta > Magnoliopsida > Brassicales > Brassicaceae > Hirschfeldia > Hirschfeldia incana. The sequence goes on from JABCMI010000009.1 coordinate 10,275,271, forward strand.
CCACGGTGTTGGCATATGGGACAGTTGACCCAGGTGGATTTTGTGTTAAAAAAAAATTACTGGTATAGTTCTATAAAAGTTATGTAACTATTAGTAATTTTAGTTAGATGACCCATGTAATATATGATATTTTTGAGAGTCTGACCCTCCTAAATAATTTTCCTATCTCCACCACTGCCACCAATAGATCCTATCCCGGATAATTAAATGGAGCAAAAGCAACTGTCATATCCGTGTGGCCAGCAGGGTTAGAACCTTGAATCCACCGTATTGGGTTCCCCGTTTAGTGCCTCTGGTTTACGACCGTGTGGTTGATAAGATCGTATCTTAATTTAACCGACCTCTCTCTCTTTATATAAATATGATCTTGGTTAAGTTTCATATATTGGTTAATTTGATATCTAAATCTACACTAAAATCCAGTTTTGTAAGTTCGATTGGGTTTCTGCACTAGAATGTATCCATATAACTATTATTCTATTTTTTTGTAGGACTCCAAACTAACTATTTTGGTTTAGCTATCCTAGGGTTGGTCATCACGACTTTCTCTGGAAGAAAATGAGCTCTTAAAAACTGTTAAATAATTTTACCCAAAAAATGTAAAATAATTTTAATCTAGCTAACACACTTTAATAGATTACTGCAACAAGACTGTTCCTAACACAGAAAAAAATACTAATTCATTAAATTCAAATATCAAATATTTTAAAAAATTTGGACAAGGAATTTATAAAAACAAATTACAAAAGCTTTCTGATGTCTTTTACATCAGCTGGACGCTGAGTCACTGACATAGAATTACCCGATCTAGTTTTTAATTTTTTCATATGAAAGTTTAGTTATCACTAGGGATGAATACGAATCAGATATCTAGATTTTTTGAGTTATTAATAATATGATCAATTTCGTCCTAATAATTAACTATCCAATATTTTTCTATCCATGGCTATTCGGATATACATTCTCTAGAAATCCAAACTTTTTTTTATGTTTAACCAAATATCGATTCAGTCCGTACAAAAAAATAACTAAAAATTGGATAATTAATCAAAACTAATAGGAAATAATAATATTTTAATAAAAATAAATTTTTTTTACTTTCAACCTTTAATAACTAAGAAATCAATTTAATAAATAAAAATAATAATTTATATATGTTTCTTTAAATATATGTTATAACGAACCAGATTGGATATTGATATATCATGGATTTTACCCATCATTAGCCATGGTATAAATGTATTTTAGCATATATTTATTACGATATAAAATCTATTTAAAGTATTTACAGGTTTATGAACGATTTGGAGGAAAATGATGATTTTGGTGTCTTTTGGATCCTTTTGATTGCAGAACTGCACATATGTCCAATGTCTAGCTATGGATGTAGACTTTCCCACCCTTATATTGAGCTCATCTTTTGACACAAGATATAGTTTTGGGTTAGATTTTCAGTGCAACCGGTTTGAGGTCAATCTGCATCCTATAGCAGAAGTTATGCACGTTTTACTGAAGAGTGGTCACTCTGTCTCGTGAGAGAAAGCTATCGAGGAGATAAAGAAACGTCAACCGATGACACAGCCTTGGTGTCGATCAACGGTGATGTCATAACGCGGGTCGATTATATTTCAAGACCGACTTAAACCTAGAAGCTACCACAAACTAATCGAATATCCATGGACTACAAGAAAGTCTATTTTATGTATTTTAAAGCTATTTTTGACGGCTATGCTATCTAAGCTTTGTTTTATTCATTGTTTTTAGTTAGGAGAGAATGGAGGAACTCCTCTGGAACTCCTTTAGTTCTTATATCTATTTGATTGCAATTATATCTATTCATCTATAATTTATGTGACAAACTTCATGTCTGAATAGATCTACATGTTAAGTCTAGGGTTCAAATAGGTTATGAGAGATTAGCTCCAAATATAGAATTGATAAGTTTTGATATACATCAATAGGGTTATTCTTACTGTTTGTGTTCTAGAGTCGCGAACTAGAATCTTGATCTTAAAATAATTAGGCACAAGCGATAGCTTGGTCTCTTATCTAAATTAGTCCTTATTGAGCTAGGATTGCTAGAAACAGGCAACAGCGGATTTATGAAGCCTAGTAAGTATATTTCATTATGTTTGTAAAGCTTGCTAGAAGCTTGTCGATCGTAATCCAATAGATTAATCGATCGACGTCATGAAAAGTGTATAAGCCGATATTCTTACAAAATCATCGATCGATACTTTCTCAAGATCAACAGATGACAGTTGAGGTCTTAAATCTAGACATTAGATAATCTAAACATGCAAACGCTGATCGATTATAGTTATGTTGAGATCTTTAATATCATGTATGCAACCACATTCTCTATACTACTATAATCTTGATTAACAGAATAGAAACCCTAAGTCTAACAATTTTCCTTCCATCAAATAACTCATCAATCCAATCGAGCAAATGCCTTTTTTTTTGTTCAAACCAACTTTCATTAATAAAACTTAGACTCCATCAAAGGAGGAATTGTTCAACATAAACAATAACACAACCACATTAGCTAAAGAAACCGCTGCATCAAAAGCAAAGCGGATAGCACAAAGATAGGTAAAAGCAAACATAACACACAAGCAACTTAAAAGTGAAACACCATGAGTGCCGAGTGAGATGAAGCCACGGGAATTGGAGATAACACTCAGTAAACTGCTACCCGAACATGCTGCAGAAACAACTGCACAGAGAGCAGCAAGAAACTTGGCTACAGAGGTCATCAAGCACCATCTTGATGAGCCTTGGAATGAAATCTGCAACCATAATGGGGTGTAGAGTTGCAAGATCCACCACTGCCAGACAAAAAAGTCTGAAACTACGAAGCCAATGTTGGCTTTTTTAACTCCATCTCCAATCATTTTGAGTTGTAGACCTGAAACATCAGAGAAGACTACCAACATCCAAATATATTGTAATGAGCACAAAAGGAGATTTCGAACAAGAACCTCATACTGAGGCAAGTGAACCTCATACTGAGGCAAAAGAACCTCATACTGAGGTTAAGGAAGGCAAAACAAGTGCCTAACAGCTTCATAGTGAGTAAAACAATGACTAACAAGAAGCATAAGATCCTCATACTGAGGTAATGGTCGTGAACGGTTTCTTATACAGAGGACAAGGAATCCAAATCTAAGGTTTGTTCCATCCAAAATAGAAACATCTAGAGGGGTCACAAGGATCATACCTTTCCAATTTATGCCTAACAGGAAGAAAAAACGAATTTTCCCCATATGAAATTATAGATCTGAAACCTGCAACCGTCGGTAGGGAAAAGCAGAGGCTTGACAAGGTTCACACCACGAGAAACAATCAGCAAACATACTGAGTCAGATCTTGTTGTAGAATGAAGAAGAGACCTCGCAGCTGCTAAGGTAAAACAATGACAGGGGAAAGAGGACGGATCCAGGGCGACAAGAGTTTCAGAAGCGTCGGGAGGACCAGGAGGGTTGGGAGCAGAGACCCCAATGAGTAGATCTAGAGGAAAAACAAATGGCGGCGGCTCAGGAGGAGGGGGGGAGCAGCAACAGTGACTCTGAAACCCGAAAGAGCAGCATCGAACCCATGGAAGAAAGGAAGAGGAGGGAGAAAGAAGAGGTTCTCACCGGTGGGCGAGAAGCCACACCGACGGCGGCAGACTAAGGTGAAGAAACCCTAATCGCCTTGGAGTCGCATGGAGAGAGAAACAACGTTTTTTCCGCGTGCTAGCTCTTCTTTTTATTAATTCAGATCTATTAGCAACTGTCTTCTTCAACACTGCAATTTACTATTTCAACTATTAACCTAGATTAATCATGTAACTATTCAATCTATTGTGTGTCTTAGCTCTATGTAGATTCGATCCATAAGTACTACAGCTTGACATCTTATTTGAGAGAGTATAAATCAATCCTTAGGATAATTTAAGTAATATCAAATATCTATTCCTAAAATATTGATATTAGCAATTTACTTTGCTTCTTATAGATATTATATAATAGTTTTGTTTTGTTTCGTAAGATTACGGATATCCAAACTTCTTAGTTCAAATTTAACTGGATAACCAATGAAATTAAAATTTGCAGATATGTTGTCGATTATTAGTTGTCACCTATGTAGTTTTTCATTTGTTTGAGTGTAGTTTAATACTCCCTCCGTTTCTTAATATAAGTCGTTTTAAAGAAGTTTTTTGTTTCAAATTATAAGACATTTGCGGTTTCCTATGTAATATTTATTAACAGTTAATGTAGTATAACCAATGATAAAATATCTTCTATTTTTGTATTGGTTGAATTGTGGTTAGATAAACAGTTAATGATATTTTGTTTCGAAAATTAATGATTTTCTTGATATTTGTGCATAGTTCTAAAACGACTTATAATAAAAAAAAACAGAGGAAGCAGTACATAAAATGTTTTTCATTTGATTTGTTCGAAACATTGTAATTAGTACTCAATGTTGGCTCTGTATTTTGCGTCCCTCATTATGAGATTCCATCACGACTTTTCTATTTTATTGAGTTTTCTTTCTTTTCGTACTAGGATCTGCCCGTCTTACGGGCGGGATGATACTTTCAAAAAAATAGTTAAAATAAAAATTTATTATGAATTTTATAATTTATAAAATATTATAAGATGAATTAGTAACATTTTTATTCTTTTATCCTATCTCTTAGACTATATTTGCAAAGTGATTTTGTCACATGTTCTCTCTACAATTAGTTTCGCAAAAAAATAGTGACATATCTACTAAAATTGATGACATGTCTACGAACAAATATGACATGGACAAAAATGGTGACATGTCTACTAAAATTGATGACATGATCTATGATTAAATATGACATGGACAATTGTATTTAATGTAAATATATATATTTTTGGAAATCTTTATAGATTATAGTAGTAACTCATATATTACATTTAGTGTCGATCTATATTTTTGGAAATATTTTTAAAATATGTTAATAACTCACAAATCATCATTAAAATAAATATATTCAAATATGGCATTAAAAATTTCGAAAATATCATTTAATTATATATTTTAAAATTATAAAATTTTATTACAATTTGTTTTTCAAAAATGTACTCTCTTTTTGAAAATTAATAAATTTTAATCGTAAAATCATTAATTTTTTATATACTTACAAATTTAATAAATATTGTCTAATTTTAATTTTTGATAATTATAAAATTTTCTGCTACGATTTTTTTTAATATATTTAATTAATAAATAGAAAGAAAAATATATCTAAGATTATAATTTTAAATATATACATGCATGTTCTTAAATATAATTTAAAATAAATAAAAATAGTTTTATATTAATTTTTATGTTTAATTAAAAAATTGTATTAAAATTGTGATAAGAAAAATAAAATTTTAGTTTTAAACATAATTTATACTGTATCTATTAAAAATATATTTTAAATTCTTTTACTGCACATGGTGCAGGAGAACACCTAGTGTATAATAAATGTTTAGTAAATTATTTGTATGTTTAATAAATGTTTGATAATTTGATAATTTTATTCTTCACATTATGAATTAGTAATATCATTATAAATATTATAATATAAACATGTTTATTATCATATGTAAAATATTTTTTTAGTAAATTATTTGTATGCGTTAAAATTAAATTTATTGATAAATTTAACTTGTCTCTATACAAATATTTTTTTTGCTATAAAATAAGCTTCTTGTTGTTGAAATTTAGAATAAAGACCTTCTAATTTCCATCTGATAGGCAATGGACTGTCTAAATATTTTAAATATTAAAGCCTTACACTATATCATGTAAACAAATTTCTAAATCTGTCTAAAGTAGAAGCATAGCTCGCATCTTCGGCCAATATTATTACGGTGACATGTAATAGTAGCTCTTGTCTCTTGGTAAGTCGCCAATCGCCATGTAAACCGGAGTCTCGCAACAGCAATACCATGAAGCAAAGTTTTAATTCCCCTCCAACATCCTTCTAATTTAGTTAGATCCCGCCAACCAAGCATGTCGAGGTAAGCACAATACAGCTTGCTCACCTCTGCATAACATGATGATGCCGTATAAGGTATATGCCATCGATTCCGTTTCGAAAATATTCCTGAATTCCTCGCACGTAGTATTCTTGGACGTTACCTCTAGCAAGACATCAATCCATAAGATTATGGACACGGTCGATAGAGAGCAATGGGAAAACTGTATGAGTCAGGTCCTTGAAAACGGAGCTTGTAAACTGCTCCCAATAGGCTGCTGCTGGTTTTAACTGCCGATAAGACTCGTGTAAGGCCAGGTCAGTACCATGGGGGTCCATGGGCCATTTTTCACAGTGACAGGCAGTCCTGAACTGGAATCTACAGAGAGAGGAGAATATTTCTGTCAATCAATACTGGTCCTCTCTCTCATATAATCTACTTTTATATTAGATAAGTTAAATACAATACCTACCAATTTCCTTGGTTTTGAAGAGGATTTCTGAGATGCCCTTCCACAGACATTAATCCAACATTAGAAGGATTTGTCTGAGTCAACAGAGGATTATAAGGTAGGTGCTGGTATCCTGCCAACAGATTCTCAAAGGAAGCATCTAATGCTGGGACACCCACTAATCTTTGGAAGTCGTTTTCTTTTACTCTATTCCCATGAATCTAACCATGTCGATTTCCTAGAAAGGGAAGAGGCAAAACTTTTAGTAAAGCAAGGTAGCCTGTATATATATATACCTATCTTCACATAGTGGAGCCACTCAGAGAAGTTGGATTGTTTTCTTCTATTCCACTGGTGCTTATCATATTACACTGTATAAATAGCATGAAATTATCAAAACCACCACTGAAAAAAAGAGAACCCACATTAAAAAGGAACAATATAATGTTAAGTGAATGGGTGTTTATATTCTAAAAAATAAATTAGTACAGTACCGAGAGAAAAGCTATACCTTCACGTCCAAGTACTGAACAAAAACAATATGCAAATCAGTCCATGTACCCATAAAAACAGAGGACATAAGCACTAAAAGTAACAAATCACATTTGATTTTCCTTCTGTTCTCAAAGTAACATTTACGGTACACTAAACCGGTAAAAATGTGAAATATGGAAACCATAGGACTCACTGTTCAAGCATCCAGTAGCAACGCCTCTGGAAATTCTCATTGTCTTCCCCATGAGCATAGTAGCAGTATAACACATCAATGCTTCCGATCTATATATATACATAAACAATGTTACTCTAAAATATTTATTAAAAACAATAGTGGGGAAACATGAATGTAAATATATTATTAACAGTGAGCTTTTCGTGAGCCTCTTTCACAGTTTTACCATCTTTCTTCTTCCTTCAGTTGTGCCCATCTTTCATAAAATATCTGACCACCTTCTTATCAAACAAAAAGAGTGATACAGGAATTGAGATCGATATTAGTATGTTACATGGATAAACCTATACGAATGTATAAAACACAAAGCCCAGATACATAATAAGACCATCTATATATACAAATCACGTCCGAACCGGAGTCGAAAGCTTGAAGTTCTGAGCAAATCGAGCGATGTCAAATTCATCGGGGAGAATACTCACATCTAATTATACTGAAATCACACAGCCTCAGATCTAAGAGATTCATTGAAGAACTCGTAGTGGGTGCTGAATTAATGGCGATAAACACATAAAAACCGTAACGCTCTCCAGTTACAGATTCGTGAGGAAAGGCAAGAGTCACCGTAGCCGTCGAACAATGAAGAACGAAAGGGTTTTCCAGACGCGATCCAGATGACGAAGTTCTGAGCAGAGAGCAGAGGCGATGGGCCTTTCGTCTCATCTCAAGCCCAAATGGACGATCCCCCCGTTTTACCAAAACACAGCGCATCCGACGTGGCATCGTGAGAGTAAGTGAATTTCCAGCCTGGATGTCTATGTGGAGTCATTAGAAGAGATTTGCGGTCTACTTTATATATAAAGATTTCTTCTTCCTTCAGTTGTGCCCATCTTTCATAAAATATCTGACCACCTTCTTATCAAACAAAAAGAGTGATACAGGAATTGAGATCGATATTAGTATGTTACATGGATAAACCGATACCAATGTATAGAACACAAAGCCCAGATACATAATAAGACCATCTATATATACAAATCACGTCCGAACCGGAGTCGAAAGCTTGAAGTTCTGAGCAAATCGAGCGATGTCAAATTCATCGGGGAGAATACTCACATCTAATTATACTGAAATCACACAGCCTCAGATCTAAGAGATTCATTGAAGAACTCGTAGTGGGTGCTGAATTAATGGCGATAAACACATAAAAACCGTAACGCTCTCCAGTTACAGATTCGTGAGGAAAGGCAAGAGTCACCGTAGCCGTCGAACAATGAAGAACGAAAGGGTTTTCCAGACGCGATCCAGATGACGAAGTTCTGAGCAGAGAGCAGAGGCGATGGGCCTTTCGTCTCATCTCAAGCCCAAATGGACGATCCCCCCGTTTTACCAAAACGCAGCGCATCCGACGTGGCATCGTGAGAGTAAGTGAATTTCCAGCCTGGATGTCTATGTAGAGTCATTAGAAGAGATTTGCGGTCTACTTTATATATAAAGATTTTTCTTAATTTTCCAGCGTAACACACTCTCAATTTCTTGTCAGAACAAAACTTTTTAAGAAAACTTTTTTTTTGATAAAAAAAAAAGAAACTGAAAAACGAAAGTATTGAATTTGGTATTGGTAAAATATAATATTTGGACATGAAATAGCAATATGTTTCATTATTATTAGTAAATTTTAACATCGAATAAGAAAAGTAAAAAGAGGGACCAGATAAGAGAATGGATGCATGGATGGGGTCCGGAATAGAGTTGGTCCAGCCTCTGTCATTTGAGCCCACCGATCACGTGGCAAGGAGTGTCTCTTTGGTGCACTTTTACTGAAACCACCGTGGGGTGTCACGTGACCTACCAGTGGGTCTATCGATCCACCCCACCTCATTGGAGCCACATTGTCGCCTTTATTTTTGTCTATCTAGTTTGCTTTCAAAGTCAAATGTTTGGGTGTCTAGTCAGTATTTTATACTGAATAACTCTTTTTACAATCCCTTTAGTAACAATTTTTTTGATGACTTGGAAGTATTATTGGGCTTAAAGTTTAAAGAAGTAATTGTGATCGTCTATCTCTGGATTGTTAGTGTTAGTGTTCATCTAATACATTCTTTGTTTCTCTCTGGAACTTTTCGAAATGTTTTCGTAGTTTGGTTCATTTTGAGGTTTTTTTAACACTGAATAGTACATTACATCATCATATAATCTCTAATCATTAATGCCTCAAATTATAACCGTCGCTTACAGTTTTCTTTCTAGCGGCCGTGAGAGTGACTACTTTTTTTTTAACATTTAGGGCTATGTGTAATAGCTTTTTTATTTTATAACACAGGCTATGTTTATAGCTAAATTATGTTTTGTCTTCAGTGAATTATTGTGCCCGTTGTCTGTCTTTATGTTGAGCGTTTCGCTTCACAATAACTTTTTTCCACAAAATTTTTGTGTTAGAATAAGTGTTAAACTAAATTTGATCCGTGTTTAAGAGTGCGGAAGTACTTTTTTATTCAAAATTATATAACTAAAATTTATAAATACTATTTTTTCTAATTCTATCTATGCCTTTCCTTATTTTTCAACACATATTACATTTTACAGTGAGAGTTGAAATAGTTAGAACAAATTCAAAATATAAACCGTCAATATTTAACACAAATAGATTTTTAAAAGTATACAAATATTCACATGTGTGACAAAACTATAGTCTAATGGTAAATTTTTAGGGTTTAGTGTATATCCACATCAGTTAGCAATTTGATTCTTTTTAGAACTAAATTATCACTTTGACCATGCTGAATCTGAGATTCGGCCCATGTAGTTTACGATTTAGGTCGTAACAGATTATTGGTCCATCTCATGAATTCCTGGTATTAGTTGATAGTCCAAACTCAGGTCAAACAATATGATGCATTTTCGTATTAATCTACTTTGTAACATTAAGTATGTTTCTTCCGAGGTCGATCGGATCAGCCGAGAGTTTATTAAAATAAACAAAATTTAACATGACATAAGGGTTTACGGCATAACATTATAAAATTAATTATCCTAAGTTAATATATTCATATTATAAATATATAATAGAAGTATTATAAATATAATTGATGGTAAGCTTTTCATGAATATGTTGTAGACCTATATAACTACGGTGGTCAACTACGTTTATAGGCTAATTTGTTTGTATTATAAAAATATAGTGCATGGTTCGTATTCATTTCTTCTTCATAAACAATAGTAACATTTACTAACCAGATGATTAATGTTATATGAACTACATTTACGAGTACCTATTAACAAATAACAATAGGCCGTTTAATAATGATAATGTAGGGACTAATTTAAGGGAATAAGTTTTTTAGTTTACATAAATCACATTCCTTCTGTTTCATTTTAGTTATCAGTTTAAGTTTATGAACACTGATTAACAAAACATTTAATTTTGTACATTATCAAAATAAAAACAACATTATGTATATAATTAACTATACTCCAATCAATATAAAAATAAACAGAGGGAATATGAATATTAAAATTAAATGGCAATGGTAATAATATATTTGAAAATATTAAAAAAAAATGAAAGGGATTTTAGACAATGTTCTTCTCTTTTTATAGTATAGATAAATGAAATATCGGTGAAGAAAATCGAAAGGAAAAGATGTGGCTTGAAAATCAGAACGGTTCGACTGGAACACGTCGTAGATGGCATGTGGCCAACAATTTGTTCACTAGACCTACACCTATCTAAGTCAGACTGTACGGATTCGGCGTCCCTTTCAGGTGGACTGGGCCTAATGCGAATCTCCTATTTTCATACTTTCGAGTCGACAAACATTTTTCTTTAATCTCGTGTTCCACAATAAATTTCACATCAATACAACATGCGCATATGGTTCCCGTAAATTTCTTACTTTTCGTTAAGTAGTTAAGTAAATAACTGTTCCTAATATATATATTTCTATATATATATATATATATATATATATATATACATTACAACAAAAATAAATCGTATTGTTATTAAGAAAAAAAAACTATAATTCTATGTTTTCAATGATTCACCACTACGAACCTTTTGCTTTAACATCTCTTAAGAAAATCCAAATACATAAATACATTTATTAATCACTGTATTTCAGCACTTGTATGTGTTAAAACACTGTGACGCACATGGCAAGCAGAGCTGGGCTGGGCATGGTCATTATTACTTGATATTCGGTTTATTTGTTCTGTAGGAGTATGAAAGGGTAACGCAGTTAAAAATATATAGATCAACAGATAATGCAAATCAAACGGAACAAATACAGATTAATGGATTTATTAAATTATTATTGCTGATTTAATTAGCGTTGGACGTTTTTGATTTGCAGTCTGGATCGAGTCCAATTATTCGGGCTGAAATGTTAAGGATCTGTTTAGGAACTAAACATTTTTATAACGGATCGATTCGATTAATTAATGTTGGGTTCATGTCAGTTTTTTTTTTTATAAAACATGGAACATATCTGAATTAAAAAGGTTCTGATTTACTTTGAGTTAAAGCCAAAAAAGATGAAAACGAAAACAAACCCTGAAAATTCAAGCTAGAACCCAAAAAAAATTAAAAACATCAAAAGTAATTGAGATGTGTTGAATAATGTTTCTTATAAATTATAAACTATATATATATATATATATATATATATATATATATATATATATATATATATATATATATATATTAAAATTAAAAGTTGCAATATTTTATTATGTTTTGGATATTCGGATATTAATTCGATTTTTATTTTCATATTTAAAGAAATAGTACAGGTACAGATTTTGTTAAAATTTTGGTGTGGTTTTGTTTCATTATAGGGTTATGGCATACTAAAATAATGTGTAACAGTAAATTTTAATTAGTTAAGCAATAAATTTTATATTAGTAAAGTTATAATTCTAAAAATACTTTTTAATCAGTAAATTTATATATTTTATAACTTTTTAATTAGTAAAGTCATATTTTCAGTTAAGTTTTGGTCCGATTAATTAGTAAAGTTATGTATTCTATAGCATGCTACAATAATGTGTAAAATTATTCATATAGAAAATTATGTTAAATTGATGAATATGACAAGTAAATATACATAAGTTTTTTAAAAAAATATTATAGAAATTTTTAGACTATAAATAAAGAAATGAATTTTTAGTATAGTATTTAATGGAAAAAAAGGGAAAAAAAAAGAAAATCATATTCAGGGCCTTGGTTTTTGGCCATCTTCCTTATTGATGTGTTTGCAGGAAAACCAATTTACATGCAATCTGCAAAAAGTTCAAATAAGTATTTTATTAGTATTTCTGCATATTAGTGGTGAACGGAAAAAAAATGCACATAAAACTGCAGACTATTTCTCTTATATTTCTTCTGCATTTTTACTGCATCACATTCATACCAAAAGTATTTGGTGTTATATCCAACTCCAAATAAAATATCAAGTCTCACTGTAATATTTTGCTTTTACTTGTTACTCTTTACTTTTACTAAAAATAATAATTTTTAATATTTAATTAATATAAAAATTCCATCACAAAAAGAGCTTTTGAGCCAAAAAAACAACAAAATCAAAACAAAATTGGATACAGTCGTAAATGTTGTAACCAGGCTTCACAGAGAAGAAGACACAGCCATGTTGCTTGGGAAAACCCCGGCCCAACTTTTACCTCACTACTAATCAAGCATCCCATTCCTCTTATGCTGTTGTTTATGCTCTGCCCGTTATGCGCAGAGATGGTGAATGCAAAAAGGAGGCTGTACCTGAAGACCACCAGACCCGAGTATAAGAGCCCCAAACCGCAGCCACAATAGAAAATGCACCTTGTCGTGAGAGATCTAGTGACCAAGAGCGATCTTGGTTGATAAGAGCTAGCTCGGTTAAGATGTGGGCACCTGCAACTAACAAGAAAAGAAAATGCACATTGTCGTGAGAGATCAAGTGACCAAGAGCGACACTGGAATATGCGACTCCTAACTTCGCAGTCAACATGTGATGAACTAAGCTCAGATACGAACTGAAAACACAGACACCCAACACAGTTCTGACCTTATAACAAGGACCAGATTCTTAGTCTTGAAATGGTGAAAACAGCGGCCATCTGTTCCACCTACGAAAAAGACCAAAACTACAAATACCTAACCAAGGAGCGCTCACTGGAGAGGATAACATTACTTGCCAAACCCACAAATGAGAGAAGCCAACGAGAGGATAAGCCTTGAGGATGCATACAACGGAGAAAAGCCAACCTACACGCCGACTGAGCCTCGAGACACCACGCGCCACCAGGATACCCACCTGATACATCATAGTCGTCATAGTCATAGTCCGAAAAATGGAGATTTTCCATTTTTTCCGATTTTCATGATTATCTGCAGAAACTTTCCATTTATTTGCAGAAACTTTCTACTTATCCACGGAAACTGATATTTATCTCCGAGCATAAACCGTGTAAATTTTAAGAAATCGTAAGTGGGACTTGAATCAAGTTTACGACCCTTTGAGCCGTCTTTCAGTTCGAGACATTTGTTACGATTTCTCGATAGAGTTAATTTTTTTGCAATTTTATCGTAAATCAAGTTGACGATCCCATTTGATCAAAAAATCAAGAAATGGTTAGTCGTGGCTTGCGGAGGATTGTTACAAGGATAGTCGAGAATGCATAGTTTTATGTCGTATCGTCGTTTCGGAAGACTTTGGACATTTGTGGAAAATGGTTGACGTCAGTATGCTCGGTCGCTATAGCGAACGAGCTCTGTTTTGTGATTCGATCGCTATAGCAACCGAGCTCTTTTTCGTGACCCGATCGCCATCGCAATCGGGTTTGTTCTGCGGGTTTAAAACCGCCGTCCGAGCGTCTAAGGTTGATGATACAATGCTTGGGGTGTTGTCTGCGGATGTTTAGAATAGGGATATCAGCGATATCTTAGGAAATCGTGATTTTAAGAAATCATTAACTTAAGAAATCGTTGTTTTAAGGAATCGTTTTTTGGATCTTAAAACATATTTCTCCGTAAATTTTCATATAAATTTTACTTTTCGAGATCGTAAAATTTTAGTTAATTTTTTTAACGGAAATTTGGATGTCAACTTTTTCGTATCCGATTTTGACCCCAACACCAGGTCACTGGGTCATTGGATCGACCGCGCATGAACTGTGGGTTAATAAATAAATAAATAAATAAATAAATATATATATATATATATATATATATATATATATATATATATATATATATATATATATATATATATATATATATATATTAGTTATGAAAATAAAAATATAGAAACTAAACTTAAATATTTTCTAAATGATTTTATAACATAAAATGTATAAATATACAAAGTATCAAAAATAGTTTAAACTATTAAAATTTTGTTTAATAAGTTAAGAGTATTGACATCTAAAAAAAATTCAAGACATAAAATTCATCATTATTTAAAATCTAATATGAATAATAAATTAAACTTCAAATCTAAAATAAACAAAAAAGCAAAACATCGTTGTAATAAATTGTCAATAACAAAAAGAGGAAGGAGAAATAGAGTCGGTAGATGTATGAAGAGGAAGAGAAAAATGGTAATAACTGTAAAAAAAAATCTAAACTTTTTCATTAAAAATTTTGAATATAAAACAGAATCTAAAAAGATATTTAAATCGAAAAAAATGAGAAAGTGTATTTATTGGTTCAACCGGCGGTACAATCGGTATCAGGTTGTGGGTTTCATCGGGTTTTTCTGATTTTTGCGGATTTTTAAATTTTGGATATTTAACAAAATTCAAACTGAATTTATCTTGTGTTACCGGATTTACCGGTTCAACCTCGAGTCTGGATCGGATTTCAAAACACTGCCGATAGGACAATCATCTTTTTGCTACTCCAAATCAATCACGCTTAACTTTTAAATTTTAAAAAGATGTGTTCCAGAAAAATAAGTACATAATATAGATATCCAAATCAATATATATATATATATATCAGTGTATATATATATATTGCCTTGTACGTCAATATATAAAGAAAGATTCCGCATGTCTGTTCTCGTAACTTGAAAATTGCAGACCGTTTAACCAAAAAAATTATTCTCTACTATGCTTAATATTATACTCCCTCTGTTTCTGAATAAGTGTCATTCTGACATTATTCACACAGATTAAGAAATCATTTAATTTTGCATGTTTTCCATATAAAAACACTATTACCCATACACTTACTCCTATTTCAACCAATAGAAAAATAATCTGCAGAATAAAATCAATAAATTTTGCATCGAAAACCTAAAACGACACTTATTTTGCAACGAAAAATTTCCTCTACAATGGCACTTATTAAGAAACGGAGGGAGTAAGATCCAAAATTATAAATATACTTAAATTAGGAGGCGGAGTCCTAATATATATAAAATCAAATAAATAGCGGACTACTTTAAAATATTTCATATACCTGAACAATTTTTTTTTGGTTATAGACAGAGCCGTTCAAACTTAAATAGCTACCTGAAGCGAGAAATACAAAAATAAAAATCATTTAAAATAAATACATCAAAACTAATAAATATTAAGTAATGTAGTTTTTGAAAAAAAAATAGCATCATTATTTTTATATTCAGCATAAGAAAACCAGAAAATAAAAATTTATATTTCTTTTAAAGTACTTTCATCATTATTTTATTTACAAATGACTCAATATTTTTAATTGATGTATTCAAAAAAATATAAATGCATTACTATACAAACCTAAAATTACTATACAATATATAGAACTACAAATTTGAGATAAATATTAAGAAATAATATATACGAGAAGACAATGCTGATAACTTATGAAATTCTAGCTATGTACAGCCTTATTAATTTTAATTATTTATATATGTCCCCGTTGAACCAAATTGATTTAAATACAACAATATATAGAAAAGTTTAATTTGTTTCAAATAAAAAAAATATAAAAATTTAATGTAGGAGTACTAGCGGTATAATAGTGCATATTTGTTATTTTTTATTTTTCCCACTTTAACCAAATTAATTTAAATACAACAATATATAAAATCTATACTATTATTTGTGAAATTATTTTTAGGACGGAGCTCTCACGTTAAAATTTTGAGCGGTTAATATCTATATTACCCTCAACGAATTTTATATATAATCAAAAACGAATTTTGATTAATAATATTAATTTTTAAAAATAAGATAACTCTAATATATTATGTTGTTATCTTAAAAAATAATTTTTCAATTATAAATTTTAAAATAAGATATAGAATAATTCATGATAAATCAATTGCTTAAAGTCAATGTTACCCTTAATAAATTTTAATTATATATATATAATATAGTTTTTAAAACTAAGATAATTCTTATTAATTGTGTTGTTCTTAAAACATATTTTTCAATTATAAAATTTTAAAATAAGATATAAAACAATTTATAATAAATCAATTGGTTAAAGTCAATGTTACCCTTAATAAATTATAATTATACATATATATATATATATATATATATATAAAGAAGACTTTTCTCTCTTTTTGGGGTTTTGTTGACATGTGTTTCCATTTTTCATCTTTTTATAATTTAGATCATTTTTCTTTTATATTACTACAATTGGATTCACCTCTTTCTAATTGTGCATTATCTAATTTTTCATACTAACCATTTTAAAGTTTGATTATCCATTTTATTGATTACAAAATACAAATAAATAAAAAATAAATTAATTAAATAATATAAATATATTTTTATTTTAGTTTATTCACAGCTAAAAATAATATAAATTTTCATTATTTTATTAATTTTTACTATTTTAAATTATTTCAATCAAAAATTATATATTTATTTTAATATTGACCAAACTAAATAAATAAACTAGAGCATAACTCATAATCGAAACATAAAATCTCTACAATCAAAGAGAAAACAAAATGCCAATGACACACTAACTAAGTAAAAGTTTAGAGTTGAAACGAGATCGAGAACAAAAACTAACTTAGATCACTTTATCATAGAATATTTTGGCCATAACAAAGATATGTCAGAAAAGAGTAGAAAGATAAACTCTGAGACAAAGCATCTTTTGAATACAAAGAAATGCTATCAAGGACCAACACAAAGAATCAAGAAAGAGTGTAAAAGCAAGAATATTCAACATAAGGTAAAAATCGCCACGAAAAAGAAGACACATACTTGACACACCATAAGCACAACCACAAGTTAAGAGGTAAGAAGCACTTCACAAACTACAATCACAAAAAGGCGCTCATACTAACGGATAATCACAAAACTCTAGATAGAAGACACCAAAATTCCAAGAAGCTAACTTTGCACACTTAGACTAAAAAAAAATCAGGGGAGCAAGAAATACAACCTGAAAGAATGAGAATGAAAGTTAACCACCAAAAAATAAGAGCCCAAGCTTGAGATTAGAAAATACATTATAAATCTACAAAGCATATACAGAAGAAAAAACTGTCTTAACCTTGAATCCCAAATTTGGCGAAATAGAGAGACACTAGAGACTCAAGCAGTGATGAAAACTACAATGAGATGACAGAATATTTGGAAAGGTAGACGAAACGAAATCAGCAAATTGTAGAGCCATCCTCAAACTATAAAAGAGAATATAGAAGTCAAATGATCAAAAACCAGATCTTGAAAATCAAACTGAGTAGGTATTATCGACTATAAGGTAACAAAAATAAAACAACATTAAAAACGACTAAACTCTGACTCAACCCAAGGAGATACACTTCCTAACATCAAAAAAAATCTAAGTAAGAAAAAGAATATTCAATATTGACTGGAACAGCCTATAACGCTGAGAGAAACAACCACACAACATAAAACTTATAAACCTAATCTATAACAAAAACCAGGCAATCTGAGGAAGAACAAACACACAGAGTTGTCCACTATTGAAACTTAACATCTAACATTGTTTTTCTATCTCCTTAACCTAAAAACTACATGACGTTTTTATGCTTAATATAAATATTGTAACTACATGTTGTTTTTATGCTAGCATAAGTACTGTAATGTAAGATGAGACCCGTAACAAAACTAATCTAAATGAGGTTCGTTGATCTAAACGCAGAAGAAGCCTATGAAATTAAAAGGCTGCTGAGATAGCTCAAGACCACCTTGAGAGATCGATTCGTCGGAAACATAAATCATCGCCGTAATCGAGAATCCTATTGCTTGACCATTGAAAACAATCTCCATGCAATCTCCACTTCATATTCTTTTGAATCTCTCATTCCTTATTCATGACTCAACCTACGAGAATATTCTTCTTAGAGTCTTATCTTTGTCTTCTTCTGAATATCAAAGCCTAAGCTTAACCTTAGACGTTCACCGTATCTCCAAACGTATTTACTAATATTGTGCTTTTTGATTTCTAATTAAATCTTCAAAGCCCAAATTTATTATGATACCTTTGATTCAGATGCGTAAATCAATCATGTTATATTTTTAGTGTAAACTCATCCGCCCGTAGGACGGGCCAACCACTAGTATATATATATATATATATATATATATATATATATATATATATATATAAAAATAATAAGTCATCATGCTGGTTTTTGAATTAATAAAAAATAAACTAATAATATTTGTAAAACGATTAATAGTATGAATAGTAACCGTAGCCATTATTGCATATTATGACAACTCATTACTCAAAGAAAGGAACCATACAAAGTTTCATATCCAAAGACAAAGGAAAACCATAGAACAAACACCAATAAGTGTGAGAGAAACGAAGATGTCGTTGCAACTTGGACAAAGCAGTCACACCATCTCTGCTGCAATTATGTCCTGCAACCAAATTGGACTACCAGAGGCCACAAAGACCAGGCTGTAATCAGATTTAGATGGCCCACAATCTCTGCAATGAGATAGCAGAAAGGAGGAAAGGAATGTGGCTCCTCTAATGTTTCCATCAAATGATTAGCTGAGAATTCAAAAATGATTATATGCTGTCCCATACTCCTGACACTCAGCTGCCCATAACAGACTTAGGAGTTCCATTTCAACCAACAATGAGACTCGTGAGAATCTCTTCTAATAGGAAATGATGAACCAATATGATATCAAACTGGTCTTGTTTCGAAAACAAGGTGATTAGGTGTTCCCGTTCCTGCTGTAGCAGACGGACTTCTAATACATTCAACGAAATCAAGACAAAAATTCTCATTGTTTAGATATGACTTCTTCAGTTCTTCTTCAATTGCCTTGATCAAATTCGTCCCGAGTTAGCTTCAGTAGAGCTACCGTCGAACAATCTTGAAACCAATATCAAGGACCAGTATCTCATATGCTCGACAAGATAAGAGACATTGTAAACAACTCCCAATACACCGCAAACATCCGTTGCAACACACCATAAAGTATGTGTCGCATTCAGTAAGAACACTGCTCCCAGTGGCTACATCATATCATCCCGTCAACAGATCAGTAATCTGAATCTATATATACGCAACACACAGTCCAACACTTCAAGAAGGAATCAACTATCAAAGAGTCAGGGCCGAAGAAATCTCCACCTAGATGACAAAGCACTAAAAAGAAAACCACCACATGTGACAGATCTCGAAGCAGAATCAAGACAATCCAAATCTAACTTCTCTACAAAAGCTTAAGCAACCCACTAAAATCAATGAAAACAAAGCAAAAGGAAGAAAAGATAAACAACCCACCCTCTCACGACGCTGACGAAGATCACCGGACACCGGAGAGGGCAGATCGGAAAACTTCAAAAAAGTCTCTAGCATGCACGGTACTGGTTACAGAATATAAATACGAAAAATAATTCTGTTGGTTTTTTTTCTGCAACATTAATTAATGAATTTTTTTTTGGAAATCAGAAATTTGCAAACAAGTTTCTCCAAAAAATATTGTAATTAGAACTAGAAATAGTTTTGGTTTGGCTTTATAATTAAACTAGAGGTATTCCAGCCATAAATTTTGCAAACAAGTTTCTCCAAAAAATATTGTAATTAGAACTAGAAATAGTTTTGGTGGGGGTTTATAATAAACTAAAGGTATTCCAGCCCTATTGAAAAGTTTATAATAAAAATAGGTATAGTTTATGGTTTAAATTTTTTTGGGTATTTAAATGGATCAAAACTTATAATTTATATTTATTTAAATGTAACAATATGATTTAGTTTTTTGGTAAAAAAATGGTAAACCATTCTCCGAAGAGAGAATGTGAAAACTCTAATGGCCATGCGCTGTGATTATTTGAGTGTTGGCGGATTCGAACTCAGATCCTTTAGTTTCCGGACCATATACTGTATATCGCTTTTTTAAAATGTGTTAGCGTTTTAAAACCGTTCTCTCATCACTTCACCACAAGGTCCCTGCTGTGGGTGGATTGTGATTCATGTCATGGTGTTTATAAAGACGGTCGTATATTTTACGACAGACTTTTTTTTGAAAATTGAAACCTTATTTTTTATGACAGACTTACACCAAATTATGCTGACTATCGTTGCTGATTGATTGCCGCACGTTCTCGACGATCTTGAAATGTGTTGCACAGATTAAACATCCAATAATAGGTTTTTATTACACTTTTTTTACTGTTATCTTTTACTATATATACACAGTAAACTTACGACTACTTGTATATTGAACCAGTAAAAACTTTTACATATCTTCTAGTTACATCCAGTAATTAGTTTGTTCAAAAAAAAAAATTAAAGTTGGAATGTAAAAGAAAAAAAGAAATGGGAAAGTGTGATATTCCATCACGAGGTGGACTCCAAGACGGCAGCGCCTAATTCCATTGGACAAGCTCTGTTTACCGCAGCATACCTTCTGCCCGTGTACTCACCTAATATATTTTCTAGTTAATATATATTTTATGCCCATTAAACCAATCACCATATAATTAACATATATATAATATATTCTTTTTCTTTTTTTGGATCAAATATATTATTTTTCTTGATCGAATATATATTATATATTCTTTTTTTGGTCGAATATATATTATTTCTATTATATATACACACACACTTGAATCTCTTTTTATATATTCACAAAGACGTATACTTTATCTCTTTCCTTCATGTCCTCTCTCTCCATCTCTCTGTTTTAGATCTCATCAGGTCTTCTCTGCTTAATATATGGCTTCCACGATCTGGTAATATGTAATATATACGTCAGACCTTTTTTCCAAATCAAATTTTGTGTGGTTTAGTTTCATTTTATTATTTTAGATGTATATATTACAAAGTTCAGAGTGTATTCAGGATTTTTCATTCTTATCTCTCTCTCTCTCTTAGGGCTTCGCTTCTTCTGTTTTTTTTTTTTTTTTTGGTTTGGTTCCAGTTAAGTAGAAGAGAGTAAAATTGATGTAGTTACTTCACATCTCATCCAATCATAACAAGCAGCTAGACTATTCCACCATTTTTATCCTCTCATATATATATACAGAAGACATACTATATACGAGTTTCAAGGGTCTATAAATAAGGATAGTATGTATTAACTATGAAGAGAAATATGTAAGTAGTTAGGCACCAAGTTTGAGTTTTGTGAGACAAAAGATTACTACGACTGTTAAACGAAGCTGAAGAATAAATTTCCGGAGCAACGGTCGTTGTTTGCTGCTGTGGCATCATCAAGATTCACATCCGTTGATGGACGGTGGTGGTTCACTCTACCCAAAGTTCTCTTGTGAAAATGGGAATCTTGATGATGCTGCATCGGTAATCAACGGCTATCCGTTTACTCTCTCTCTATTTATCAATTCATAGTTTTTTTCGATCCAGATCTTCTAAAAAGGTAGGTCTATTTCTCCTTGAATTTTGTTTTGCTTTGTTGTTCTTCATGGTAACCTATTCTCTCCACATATAACTTTTTAAAGATCTGACCAGCATCTCAAGTTTTTCGCAGTCATTGTCGCAAGTTGCTAGCTTCCTTTCACACAATATACGAATGGACCACGAGATTTCTTCTACCCATAGTGAACAAGAGTCATATCACAAATTGATCAAATCAAGGTAATTATGTTGTTGCCAATCTCAGCTTGCATTTCCCCAACATCAAAATATTCTTTCTTTAATACAAAAACAATAAAATGGTAATGATATTGGAAGTCGAGATAATATAAAAGAGGAATATAAAAGGGTCTATATGAAACTATTGGTTTCTATGAAAGAAAAGGTTTCCAAGACACACCGTCAAAACAAAATTCTTGTTGGTTGCTGTTAGCTAATACATTCAAACTGAGAATCAAACAGGAACTTGATCATGGACCTTACACCATGTAGATTAGGCATATTCAGTCCCACCTATTTTGTCCCCCTCTATTTACTACATATGTAAAATGGGGCAAAAACATACTTTCTTTTTGTGCTTATTTAAGCATGATAATACAAAGGAACCTGGTTTAATTCTTTGTCATCATAAATATATCTGTATAGTGATGAATTCGATTCTGAACAAAACCAATTCATAGTAATTAGTTTATGGTTTTGACTAAGAGGAAAAATCAGCTGTAGTACCGACTACCGTGATACTCATCCTCATCCTTTAAATACATGAGATATATTGTTTTCAAATCAAACTTTAAATACTCATCCTCTTCTTTTTCGGTTAAAAACGGAGTAAATTTAATTGTGTGTTACTAATGTGTTAGTTATGTCATGGAGATATTGTGTCTCCCTCCACACATATTTAGTTTTTTTGTCATCATATCTTTTGAGTTATTCGAGAAAAAGAAATCATATCTTTGAGCATAGCTATCACTATATATAAAATAGTTTTGATAATTGCAAAGGATGACCTAAACTTCATCCAGTTATCACGGTACATAATGGTTGTACGAAATCATTCTATCTCATTCTTGTAATGATGCCCCATGACCACCATTTACAGATTATGAAGATCTTTAATAGGTCAGACAAACCCGTATGTTTTCATCATCTTTTCTACATTAGCAATCGAAATTACTTATTTATGAAATGTATTTTCCTCCAGAGTCTTTTACATGCGTTGTTCGAACTACCAAGTGTATAAGCTATATAAGCATGGTTGATTTTATGCGTGCTTTAATTTGGATAGTTTCATGTGTTCTCTTTATCTTCTCATTGATCTAATAACTATTAATGCTATTACAACATTTTATGTACAAATGCAAAGAAAAAATCATTAGATTCTTTATGTATCTAGACCCAACAAAAAATGAGATGGTATATAATGGCTTGATAGGACTGATATATGTGTGTGTGGTCCATTCCGATTGAAACTAAACGCAACGCTGAGTATGTGAGGACCACCATTTCTTTATACTGTGTACTTTTACTCCCAATTTTCTCAAACTTTAGGCACTTAATGTGTTCGTATCACCAAATTGGCCTTTTGTACAATATTATTTAGAATTTTACATGATATATTCTTTCAAGTATTTTGTATGGCTAGCAATTTTTGAAAGTAGTATCCACAATTTTATTAATTTCAAACAGTTTGTTCGACAAATATATCAATTCAATGTCACATTATTACCTTTAGCTATCAATAATATATGATGAGACAGTTGAATCTTTTTTCTTTGTCATCATATAGACTCTGTAAATCAGATTGGTCACTTTGCATACATGTGAACGACGAAAGACAGTTACTGTCTAACACAACGTGTTAGACTATCCACCTTTGAATTCTCCGTCCGAAGAACATGAATAGTCTCTAAGTTCATGAAACTTTCTTGTAAAGTCTTGATATCCTCTAGATAACTTGCGAACACTGATCACTTTTCTGGTTCTGAAACCATCTTCACCAACTCAAAACAACCCGTTTCAAATGTAACATGAAACTGTTAAATTCCCCATACACTTTATTTCCCATATTAATGCTTCCATCTCCGAAAGGAAAGGTGATAGACTAGCTCGCACATTTGTGCTCCCATTAGTTCATCAAACCCTTCTAGAGTGCTAAACAAACTTTGTCCCGAAAAATGATCTTTCTTTCTACAAACCATCTGTGAAACACCATCTCTCTGAAATTGTTGGGAGCTTTCGCACCTCTGCTTGTGTTGTATGTCGTGAATTCATATCTTGTGCCTCAACCCACAAAATTGATTTCGTTTCTGTCAATTTGAGTGTGTCTCTGCGATCCATATCTAAATTACTAAATTTGGTATTATACATTGCTTTCCAAATATACCATAAAATTCATGCAAATTGATGATCATCCATCTTTGGTATGATCCTCCAAAACAGATGACCCATATTTGCGAACAGTGAGCTCATAGGAAAAATTTATGGATTCGGTGGAATATTTGATATCGCCAACAATTGCTGCGCTCTTTAATTTTAGAAATATATTACTAACTACATAGCTCTCTTTTGTATCGTCTCCTTTTCAGTTAACTTTTTCTAAATAAAATTATGTGATTGTTTCTCTTTCTATTTCTAACTCTAACGATATTTTTTATGTATAATATAGTGTGGACTTGGATTATGGTGGAAATGGTTAAAGGTACAAAATTCATGGTAAGTTTTCTGGATTTCCAAACTTAAAATCAATTGGTAATAAATTCTTTTATATATCACTCAATTAATTCCCTTACATATTTTTGATGCGGGATTTTTTCTTCAACATCCTCTTTCGAGATAATATTATCATTAATCTCGCAGAATCCATCATACTCTCTTTGAAACAATGCTTTATTTTTTCAATAATTCGGTGGAACTGAACTTTCTGTAGATCATCATCTATTGGGATGATTGAGCCACTTTATGGGTCGTATTAATGGCTGTCCCGTCATCTATAATTTGCATGATTTTAACTATTATTTGATATATATATAATTGATCATTTAAAATAGCATTAAAGCATCATTAGGTTGCATTTCCATGCATAAAATTTAAGGTTTTATTGTGTCAAAAAAGAGAAGATGATAAGTTTTTTTATTTATATTTTTATCTAACCATCTCTAACACCATCTTAGATTTTCAAACTGCAGAGTGTACTAGATGGAAACACCGCAGTAGATCACCCACCACTAACACTCACACGTGCTTATACTGTTTAGAGAAATCAATACTGACTTTCACCTTAATCAGCTTGTTTTGGGTTTGGTATGCGCTGAATCGGATTCTTCCTACATGTCTGGAAAGTAAAAGTCCGTATATATTTTTGGTCCCCCAATCTCTTTCTTCGGTATCTAGTAAGAAAATATTGAGATGATTTTCTGATATGGAGAGGGGTAGTAAATTTTCCTATGACCCCACTATTTTAATTCAAAGAGATGATCACATATTGTTGGAAGTGAGGGGTAGTAGGTACAGTACCGGTGATCCCACTATTCGTCCACACTTTGTCAAAAGAAAAAAAAAATGAAAATAAAATGAATAAGATGGACTGCATCAGCATCATTGTTCATTTGATTTGAGAAAAAAATATTCAGAGAAGAGTGGAAAAGAAAGGCTCATAAAAGATTGCATGTCGGTCCATATACTTATCTGAATAAAAATTCATGTGTCATGTGATCGAAATAAAATATCAAACTAAGTCTCACATTGGAGAATTAGACAAAGAGTATCTAATATATAAAAAGAGATGTCTAACTCTAATTAGTATGAAACAACTCTAATTTACATCATTGCAAAGATCATTAGCTTGATGATTAGCAGGCGAAAGAGGCAACGTTTTGGGGTCAAGAAGATAAGAATTTTAAGAAAGTTTGGTTCTCTGCCTTTGACTTCTCACGACGTTTCTTCTCTTTTTCCAAGTCTGCATGTTTCACATCTGACCAAGATACACATCACATTTTAGTGTCAATTAAGAACCAAGAAAAACAATGTGATATCGCTTTCCAACCATTTCACAACGATCCTATGATACCAATCAAATTTTACCATAATAGTTCATGCGCAGGATCCCAGCCTAGTTTTGAATACTAAACATTCCAAGTTTCACTTTCCAATCACAATAACCAAGGAGAATTTATTTGTTGTTGCCGTTAAAAAAATTACTCATCCCCATACAAGAAAGTAAAAACAAAAAAAAAGAACATTGTGAGATCATTGGGGACAACAAATATGCCATATGATAACAAAATGTGTAATTTTCCATTACACCATGAGACCCTGGGGAGGAGCAGCTGCAGGAGCCTTAGGTTTGGGTTTGTAAACAACAATGGCCTGAGTGGTCAGTACCATTCCTGCAACCGATGAAGCGTTCTGAAGCGCACATCTCGTGACTTAAGCTGGATCAATCACTCCAGCTTCCAACAGATTTTCATAGGTATCAGTCATGGCGTTGTACCCTATCTCCCATTCACTGACCATAATCTTTTCAGCTACAACTTCTCCTTCGATTCCAGCATTCTGAGCAATAAGTGCAGCTGGTGCCACCAAAGCCTGAATACAAAAAAAAACACAAACCTTCTTAAGATCAAATCTCAAATGATGTTAAAAAACTTATGAATCTTTACGTTCTGTAAACGTTCATCAGCATCCTCCAGCTTCTCTTTAATGGAAGGAATCACAGTGGAGAGATGCACCAAAGTCGCACCACCACCAGGAACTATACTTTCTTCGATAGCAGCAAATGTAGCGTTCTTTGCGTCCTCAATACGAAGCTTACGGTCCTCAAGCTCAGTTTCAGTCGCTGCTCCCACTTTAATGACAGCAACACCACCAGAGAGTTTAGCTATTCTCTCAGCGAGCTTCTCTGAGTCGTACACCGAATCAGTCTCGAATAGTTCTTTCTTCGGCTGAGAGATACGAGCTTGTAACTCGTCCTTGGAAGCTGCATCTGCGATAAGTGTAGTTGAGTCTTTGCTTATGGTGACTTTACGAGCAATACCCAACTGATCTATGGTTGTGCTTTCGACCAGCAAGCCCATGTCAAGGGCTTGGTACTCAGCTCCTGAAGAACAACACACAAGAGGAAACAAAGTTCAGAACACAACAGAGAGAGAACTAAACTTAAGCTATGTACCTGTCAAGATTGCAATATCCTGAAGCATAGCCTTTCTTCGTTCTCCAAATCCAGGAGCTTCCACCGCGACGACATTGAGGACACCACGGAGTTTGTTCACGACAAGGGTTTCTAAGGCTTCACCTGTTACATCCTCTGCAATAATCAGCAATCGAGCTCGAAACTGAGTGGTCTTCTCCAAGATGGGGATGATGTCTTTGATTGCAGAGATCTTAGTGATCAACACCCATGCATTCTCAAACTCAACTAGTAGTTTCTCAGGGTTTGTAACAAACTGAGGTGAGATGTAACCTCTGTCAATCTACAGTTCAAGGTAAAAGACATAAAGTTAGACAATTGCAAATCATACTAGAGTTGGAAATGTTAGTAAAGAACTCAAACCTCCATTCCTTCTTCAGCTTCAACAGTAGTCTCAAAAGAAGATGAAGATTCAATGGACAAGATACCATCAGATCCAACTTTGTCAATGGCATCAGCAATCATTGTTCCCACAAGCTCATCATTTCCAGCAGAGATTGTAACCACGGCTAAACAAGAAAAGCATGCTTTTGATTAATCAACATTTTGGATTAACAAGAAGGAAGGTTACCTTTGATGTCACTACCACCTTTGACAGGTCTAGCTTTCTTCTCAAGCTCTTCGATCATAGCTTGCACAGTCTTATCGATTCCCCTCTTGAGGGGAGCAGGATTGGCACCAGAAGTGACACTCAATAATCCGTGTTTGATTATTTCCCTAGCAAGGACAGATTCAGTTGTTGTCACCAGCTGAGTCATTAGTCTTACTAGCAACCTTCTCTCACACACCACAAACAAACAAACACACCAAATCAATCACCAAATAACAACAAAAGTAAAAAGCTCCCTCACTCACACACCAACCTCACGGATAAGCGGCACCAGCATTCTCCATAGCATCAGGTAACTCGATAGCCCTAGCAATGGTGACTCCATCGTTCACAGCCTTGGGGCTTCCAAACTCATCCAGCACAACATTTCTCCCTTGGAAAAATCAAACAAGATTAAGAAAAACATGTTAAGTGAAACGAATAACTTGCAAGCTTGGAAGCACATTTGTAGTCAAATTTTGTCAAGATAAGTCTTCAATAGACATACTTAGAGAAATTAAAAAATTCACCAATCCTAACATTTTTTAAAAAATTATGACGTAACTAGCACATTTGTAGTCAAATTTTGTCAAGATTTTATCATATGATTTGAGTCAAAATGGAATGTTATTTTGCTTTCTTTCTTCTTTAATTATTGATAATAATATACTTAGTTGAACTTGAATCCAACATACTTCACGGAATCTATAATTATCCTCTCTGGATTCCTATATACGTACCTGATATTCCCATTTGAGTCATTTTAAAACTTTTGTTTTTGAAGAGATCGTGACATGATGTTTGTGCCATAGGAGTTGATAGATCGATAAGCAATTTGTTAGCCACTTCTTTATATTACCTTTTTTATTACATGTCAGCTTATGGTTGTTTGATGTCAGTCTCAACTCTATCTCTTGGGTTTCGGTTGACATAGCATGAATCATGATCTTTAATTTCTTTTACAGGCATTGCTAATAGCAAATTCTTGAGAAATGGTGTGAATGATGATAAAGAGAAACCAAGATCATCTGCAGCTACTGAGTTCGTCTTTTTAAGAGAAAGGCAAACTGTATCTGAGCTGAGGAATTCATCTTTATTGTACAAATACAACTCATGCATATCTCTGTGTGTTTCGAAAGTTCTATTCATGTGTCTCAGTATCCTCTTTTTTCAGCAACAAAAACATGCTCATATTCTCTTATCATTTCGGACTTTTATGCTTTAATAATTGAGTATTCAAAAAATAAATACTTTAATAATTTATTTATTAAATATCACTCATTACAAATATCAGTTATTTGATAAAATAACAAATCTATATTAAGTAGTTATATATGATCTATAATTATTAATATTTATATATATAATTATTAGATTAATTTTAAGGGAAATTGCATCATGTATACACCACTTTCCTCACATAATTTAGGTAAATACTCTAAATACACCACTTTTCTCTGATATTACTTATACAATTAGAATGGTAAAAAAATATTGTGAATACGTTTCTCACATACTTTTGTAAAGGTTTTGAGATATTTTTATTTTTGAAATATTTTTTCATTTAAATATTTTTATTAAAATATAATTAATTAAAGAACCAGTGAAAAATAATAATAGTTGATCGAAATACTTTTATTTCATTAATATGATCCATGTGTAATAATTAGCATGAACACAATACATATGTTTACTTTTCAAATAATATTATAGAAATAGTCGATAAGATAACAGAAAGAATGAAATATGGAAGAAAAAAACTTAAAATGGTAGTGTTCATAATCACAAAATGGTACCATTGTTAATGGCTAAAATGGTTTTGCACTACATACTCGGTTTAAGGATCTGACAATACAGGGAGTGGGGGTGGAATCCGAGTTTCAGTCTCTTTGGGACTGTACAACTTTAGGAGTTTTAACACAAACCCATTTGCAACGACTGAAATCAAGAAGAGCCTTTTTCCTCAAATTTACAGCACTCAATACATGTAATATTACTCGCTCTTGCTGGAAGTTCTACAAGCTTGCTTCTAGATTTAGATCTATGCAGCAGCTGATTCAATCTTATCCACAACTTCTAGCCGCGTTTTCCTCTTCCAGCCTTTCATGGTGGCTACTAAAGTCACAAGTCCTACGACCTGTCCTTTTGTATACTCCTGTATATTTATAATTTAATTGTTTACATATTTTCATCAAATCTTCTATCCATTAAATAGAAAAGGAAGATTTGTTTGCTTACCGGATGAGCCCTTGCCCAGTGGACATACTCCGTCTCTGGTAGATAGTATGCCTGCACAAATGAGTGATGATTTCGGTTTTAAATGAGTCTCACCAGAACATTAGTCTGCACTTCCATATAAGTCACTGTTTTGCTTACCTTGATAAATGTGTCCACTATCTGTAACTTCGGTTTCACATTTGTTGGCACAAAGTGTTGTAGCCCGTTTATTAGAACCTACAAAATGATAGATAATGTCAACCAGAACCATTCCTCTGCATAATATACCTATAACGTAGACGCATGTTTAAATGACATGCGATGCAATTTATCAATTGTTTGTGTTTTCCTTTTATCTCATCAACAATGAGTAAAGGTTTTGTCCTATCATGACATCTTTCCAGATGCGTTGTTTATTTAATATATCTCTGTAGTATCAGAATGTCTATAAAAGTTAACTGATACTATCATTCTTTCGTGTACACAATTCTTGATGTCGTGTAGAAGAAACTACACTGCAAAACAAAGCAAACAAAAGAGGAAAAGTACCTGAATATCTAATGACATGAGAGCACGTCCTTCATCAGTGCATCTTTTTATTCGAGATAGACCTTCCACCAGCGTCTCCGCAAATATTTCAACTCCATATTCCAGTAGGAGGTTTTGGACCTATATATACGGAAAGAGTTCAAATTTTGAGAAGAAACTGTAATCAACTCCTAGAATTGATGATGAGGTCAGAGAGACATTTACTTCCTGGGGAATGCCTCCGTGAACAAGCCTTGTTTTGTAGTGTTTGAATTCCCCAAGCATCAAATCAACATACCTGTTTGTTTAAATAGTTTAATACATATACGATGGCAGCGAAGCAATCTACGGTCTGATAAGCCAAAGTAAAATGGTCAGAGAATCTAGTTTCAAAGCATCAACACCGTGTCCTGAATATCTAAATCTTAACTCAGCAAATAAGTAGGTAGCTTGTCAATGCTAACTTTGTACAACAATACGAGCATTTTACAAGAATACCTTTGTAAAACTATGAATATACATAGTTAAGTATTTCATGACTTAATTGAAGTATAGGTACAAATTTGTAAGAGCAAATGGAGTAACAGAAGAAAGTAACAAACCCATTATGCTCCACTCCAAGCTCCTTCACTTCCCATTTAGAATTAGCAATCCGGTCGACATATCTACAAAATCAGTTAAAGGACAATGGACATACATACCCAAAATGAGAACAAACAATATAAAAACCATACTCATGAATTAATAGTTATAAGCTTTATATAACAGTTTTAAGAATCCAGAGCCAGTAGGAATTATAATATAAGGCACAAAAGGTGGAGAGAAATGTAATTCATCTAATAATTTTCTCAAGTAGATTGGAAATTTACCCATTAACATGCAGCAGGATCCTCGCAGTTGTCCTTTGTAAATGTTCTGTGAGATCAGGTACGGAACCAACCTGATGAATCATTCCAGTTAATGCAACCCTTTCAATATCTTTTATATCACACATACATATTGTCTATAAACAGTTCTTGACTAATACATATTTGAGAAATTATTGTAACAAAGGAATGCAATGGAACTATTTATGATCATCCTTCACAATCCATTATTTTTAAAGAGGCAAGTGACTATTGGATGCTGCAGATAGTTTATAAGGAATCAAAACTGAAAGCGTCACATACCAGTTGACCAAAGAAGTCTTCAACCAAAGAGCCATTTCTTGACATAAGCATCGACTGGAGATGAGCCTTTGATTTATGCAATATCCGAGCAACAAGAGACACAGTGTCCACTGCAGCACATCTTTCCTGCAAGCAATAATCATGTGTAAGAAAAACCTTTTTTATGACCAGCTGCTCATTTCTTCTCTCACTTCATCTATGGAATACGTGAAAAATGAGTAGCAATAGTTATCTTTAGGTTTACTACTCGACAGAAAACAACACTGATCCTAGTTTTCAGATTCCCCACGGTGTACCTTGAGACTAAAAGATATGCCTGATACGTGACCAGATGTTGTATTTAAGGGACTTGATGGAGTCACGTCCGCAAGACTATGAATTGTGTTGGGAAAGGCAAGAGCAGAAGATGGCGATGATGATGAAAACTGAGGTTTTATCCATAGCTCACACTCTTGTGATATCCGGGATAAGCAGCTTTTCAAACGATCTGCATTTCAAAATTTTGAAGTATATAACCATGTTGAAGCAAAGAGGAGCATCAAAAGGAAACGAATCAGTTACTCACGGCTGGAAGAGTTGGCAAATCCTTTTCCACCTGAATTTGCATTCTCTTGACCAAATACTTGATACACGAAATAGAAAAAGACCCCAAACAATTGGCATATTCCCTACAGATTTCCAAACAGGTGTAAAACATATTTTAGAAACGAAAAGAACAGTAAATAAATCTGCAAAAAAAAAATCCTAGAATTTGGATTGGTACCTTAAAGAACTCGACATTAACAAGTTCGAGTTTCTGCATAAGCCTCGCGTACTTATCCATTGATCTAAGACCAAAAAAAACACACACAAATGTGACCTGTTTAAAATATGTTATGGGAAGGCTGTCGTTATGATTTAAAGCATTTGCTAAACCGCATATTACCTTAGAAGGCACAGCGACGACCCTGTTTGAGCTTTCAAATCATCATTAGTACTCAAATGTGAAGAAGAACTCCTTGATATACTGCGTGTAAAACTTCTTCTTGGAAGCTGACTATCCTCATCGATATAGTCAGCATGAAGGTCCTCATTTTCATCTGCTGAAACAGGACTACCTCCGTTAATGCCTTTCTTTTCTCTGACCTTGGAATTCGCAACGTCTGAGTAGTCTTGATCTTCAGAGGCAGCTCCACTATCTGAGGAGTAGTCTTGATCTTCTCTATAGTAAGTCAACTTTGCTGAGAAAGGGTTTCCACTTTTCAGCCAATATGCGAATCCACCACTCCTGTTCCCACTCGGATCATTAGAGAGAGGGAATCTGGAAGAACCAGAGGCACTTCGGGAAGAAATAATAAGGGGAGCCCCATCCCCCACAAGACCAGCAAAATTGATAGCTTGCACAGTATCAGGTGGCAATCTCGTCCATGTCTCCTTCTCTAGGACCATTTTAAGCGCCTATCAGGGAGAAAAACCAAACAAAAACTTAACCTTAATGTAGGAGAGGTGATGCTATGAAAGTAACTTTGTCTCAACTTACATGCATGCTTTGCCTATGAAACGCAGTGAAATAATTTTCGCATACACCTTTTAGCTTCTCCCTAAAGTCAACAACTTCAAAGCCACAGAAGGCTTCCCCAGCAAGGATAAAGACGCTCAAGTCTTCGTAGTTTTTAAGGAACTGATGTATACTTGTTGAAGAAGCAGCTGGGGATGAGAGCAAAACCGACACACGGCTTGTTGTGAGTTGCCATAGATTTCTTCGTCCTCTCTGCAGAGTTCCTGAAACAAAACCAGCACTCTCTTTTCGCAGATAGTACCATGGTGAGTCGCCATTAGATACTCTGTCTCCAGAATCCCTAGACTCGTCTACTGCACTATTAGACGCTTGCTGCACGGGACTGGAGGTTTCACTTCCAACAGACTCTTCAGCAGAAATGGTACAAGAAGGTATGCTTGCTGAACTCATGGTTGAAGAGAGACCACCACCATCCTGTGGGTCGCATGAAGTGTCTGTCACTGAATCAATCTTTTGTGTTGTTGCAGAACTTGTTGAGATCAAATTTTCAACCTGTTCCAGTTGAGAAGCTTAGCCCCTTTATAGTGTATTAAACGAGATTGACGCTAACGTAACTAATCGAATTTGATGCTGATTACATAAAGTAAATAACCTAAAGGAAGTTGACAATGCATAAGATACGGAGTAAAGAAGCCATCAAAGAGAAGAATTTATGACCCATTATCCTTCAAAATAGATTTTAAAAACTCACTTAAGTATATCACCTAGAAACCAAGTAATTACAAAGACTTACATACATGATTAAATATAACTTCCGAAATCAAATACATATCACAAAACAGGCAAGAGTTCTACATGCCATCAAACTGAAGAAACATAGATGTAAGCTAAGATTCTCTACTCAGACAATAAGTAAATAGGTCTGGACAGAGGAGTTTAAGACAATAAAATCTGATAACGTACCTTCTCTTCTGGAGTGAAACTCATTATCTGATGGTACGAATATATTAATTGAAATAGGACAGCTAGTGTTCTCAAAAGACATTGTCTGAACTTGGATTCTGGTGTCTGAATACATAGATCGCTGTATGTAAGTCTGAAAATAATGTAATATATCAGCAAGAAAACTAGAATCCAAAACAAAAGGAACCGGAATTGAGTGTTAGATACTGTAACAAGTACCAGTAATAACTCAGGTGAATAGAACATACCTACTATATTGGTTGGCAGCACTGTTATCCTACAAAAGTAAATCACAAGATCAACAATCTGATTGGTTTGATAAGTAGGATGATGTAAAAAAACAGTGCTGCATATGGCAAAGATAGCATGGATAATAAATCGAATAAAGATCAAATTTATGTAAAACAAATTGTAACCATCTTAAGATTTTCAAAATATAAGTGATTACTATTCAGAAAATCACACTTGTTAAGCATTCAATATATTTATCTACTGTATCTCCTAGGATCAAAAGTTCATCTAAGCTACAAGGAAAAAAGCTTGAGCCATACACCAGCAAGCATCCAAGCGTGTACTACCTCAACATCAAGTCTACAAGACCAACAATGGAATATTTAGGTCACATACCTCCCCAACAACAGTCTTTAGCACTGAGTGGGTTTCTGAGATAACTTCTTGCATAAAGAAGCTTTGTATCTTCTCCGCGAGACCAGAGACATCACCAATCAGTGCATAAGCGTCAAGGACCTGAAAGTATGAGCACAAACAAGTTAACAATTGCAATTGAGCATAAAGGCTCAAAATTCAATGCTTTATAGTTTAAATCATGAAGGAGAGAGTTTAATATGAGAATGACTTGGATCACTAACCATTATATAACTATCTTCTTTGAACTCCTGGCAAACGCCCATCAAAAGTGAATCCAGCTTATGAAGAGTTCTTCCTAACCAAACCTTAAAAAGAATATGAGAAGCTCAACCGACTGACAATAGAAATTATGAAGACAATGGTTGGTCATGAATAAGTCAGAACTAACTACCTCAACACCACGAGTCATCTCTTGGATAGCTGAAAACTCAGAGAGACTGTCAAGAAGCTGCAAATACTCAGACAGAACTTGAAATGCCTACATAATATAAAATACAATTTTCCGGTTTTTTGTCAAATTCATAGCATAATATCATCATAATACTTATACCAAAAAAAAGACAAAAGAATATACCTTGCAATAGTTTCCTTCTTCAACAAGGTCTTCAAGACTTGACTGCATTACTCTTGCATGG
Organism: Hirschfeldia incana; assembly: GCA_026261945.1. Taxonomy (NCBI): domain Eukaryota; kingdom Viridiplantae; phylum Streptophyta; class Magnoliopsida; order Brassicales; family Brassicaceae; genus Hirschfeldia; species Hirschfeldia incana. The sequence goes on from JABCMI010000009.1 coordinate 10,310,627, forward strand.
CGAAGATCAGTTAATACAGGAAGCATGTCCTGCAAGTGGAGTAAATTGTTTAGAGAATCAAAAAGGAATGGTAGAAAATTATCTTCACGATATTAAGGTATTATACAGTTGGATCTTTGTTGATCGGGCGACAGTACAGAGTACTTATTTATTTAGTAAAGTACTATGTGGAATAACAGTATTAGCCACTCGCTCATATGCGATATCATAGAGTAAGATTGTAAATAAACTTCTGAGCATATTAACGGGATTTTCAGAAGGATTTTTTCAAAGCATGGAAGTAAACTGATTACAGAAACCATCAGTGGATGCTAGATGATTGGAAGAAAGAATAAATACCAGGAGAGCTTGCTTCTTTTTGGAATGAGTGTGTACAATAAGATCTCTTGAAGCCTCATTCATAGAGGAAGTCAAATTCCTTCTTCCATTCTGGCAGTAACATCAGCAAAAACCAAAGTCAAATTAGCTAAAGGCAAAGATACAAACCAAAGTCAAATTAAGGATAAGAAGAACAAGAATTCCTTACCTTGCAGATGACATTTGCAATCTTCAAATCTTTTTCCAGTTCTCTAACCAAATTCATCCCCTTCACTGGCCAAAAGTGAATATTAGTAGTATTCATGCGTGCGATCCTTCCACCAAGTTTCTTAAAAAGGAAGTATTTTCAATTTCAAGGTACTTACCCATTACTTCATGATGCTCCATAACATGATGAGACAGACTTTCTGCCACTCTATCCAGCTGTACTAACCTCAAGGTGGCCTATACAACAGACAAACCCTTTTAAAGCTATTAAAAAAAGAACAATACAAGTAAGTGTCCAAATAGAAGAAAACTAGTTAGTTACCTGCTTCTCAAAATAAGCTAGATCACTTTCATCATCCGGCACACTCTCCAAAATATGTCTCACCGGATCAAAATCCTACATTGAGAAATACACAACACCAATGGGAATGTGGCCTATATAAATTAAATAAAAACTGATGGAATAATAAAAATGCACACACTCACCTCTTCATAGAAGCCTTCTTCCAGCTCTTCAACTTCTTGAGGAGGAGGTCTGTTGTTACCATAAATCGAGCTAAGCTCTGTAGCGGTAGAAGAGATGCTTAACCTCTGATCAGGAGGAAGTCCAGCCAACGCACGAGCAACAGCAGCTGCAGCCGCCGCACGTGCCGGAATCTAAATCAAAACAAGACTATTATTACATTAATTGGAATTAAAAAAAAAAAAAGAGAGAGAATAATACCTCAGGGCGATCAGAGGAAGAAGAGGAAGGTAAGAGACCAAGGGATGTAGCGGACTTAACAGAGCTGAGGAACTTTTCGCCAACCTTGGATAAATCCATGCCTTCGCCTTGGGAGAGCAAGAGAGGAAGTAAGAAGAAAACTCTAGAGCTCTCGAAGCCACCAGCCTCGGTTAGATCGCCGCCATTGAAGAGGAAGGGATTACTCAAAACAGAGCCGAATGGGAAGAGATTGGGCTGCATCTCATTTCAGATCATAGCAAGTAGAGATTGATGATTGTAGATCAGAAGAAGGCAGAGAGTGATCTATCTCGATCTTCTCCCGCGAGATCTACGAGATCAGGTTTCGTTGTCCGTTTTCCGGCAAGGGGGAGCTTGACTTTTTACTTTTTAGCAGGAGTGCTAAACGCTCTGTTTCGTTTTTTGCCCAACAAAAGTTATGGTTAATTCCACTTTTCTTTTGTCTTCTGGGCCAATCCATCCATACTAGTGTCCAAATCCGAGTTTTTTTTTTCTTCTAAATTTGCGATATTTTATTGCTCAAATATTATCGTTGAACTTGCAATCTTAAAATGACCTAAAAAAATTGTTTTTCATTGACCAAAAAACACACACACACACACCATGAAAAAAATAATCAAAAAAGTCTCATTAAAAAGTAAATAAAAAAAGTCTCATTAAAAAGTAAATGACAATAATACATTTACTCAATAGATACAAAAATATAAATAAATATTTAAATACTTATTTCGAAATCCAAAAAATTCTTTTTTTTTTGTCGTCAAGATTACAGACTCATGTAGACTCTGTAAACCAAACTGGTTGCTCTGTATCCATATGGACGGTAAACGACGTATGTTGCCTCACACCACGTGCTAAGCTATCCGCCTTTTTGTTGTACGTCCTTGATATATGAATAATCTCCGAGCTGTGGAAACTTCTCTTGAGACCTCTGATGTCTTCTAAGTAACTTGCAAAAGCCGGCCATTCTTCAGGTTCCGAAACCATCTTCACCAATTGAGAACAATCCGTTGCAAAAGTAACATTGTACTGCCTTAAATTCTTCATGCTTTCCATTGCCCATATAAGAGCTTCAACCTCTGTGTGTAAAGGTGATTGACTTTCCCGTGTATTTCTAGCTCCCATCAAGCCTTCAAAACCCTCTAAAGTGCTATACCATCCTTGTCCGGAAAAAAAATCACCTGATTTCCAAGATCCATCCGTAAAACACCATCGTCCTGATCTCATCGGTAAAACATGCATAGATACCGCGACGAGTTGATTCTTTTGAATTATAGTTCGTTGTGCATCCGACCAGAGCAAGGATTCAGTCATTGCCAGTTTTAAAGTGTCTCTTGGATCTGTGTCCAAATTACTAAAAACCTTACTGTTTCTTCCTATCCATATGTACCAAAGAATCCATGCAAAAAGGTGTTCTTCCATTGCTGGCTTGATTCTCCAGAATAAGTAATCCATATTCGTAAACAAAGATTGTCCTGGAAAAGAATCCGGATGCGAGGGGACACTTGATAGAGCCCAAACCTGGACTGCTAGTGGACATTCAAAAAATACATGGTTTATAGATTCTTCAGCTGCTCCACATTTGTCACATCCAATATCTCTTTTGAGACCCCGGGCTTTTAGATTCTTCCTGACAGCTATACATCCTGACAATAATTGCCACAGAAAGTGCTTCAACTTTGGTGGACAACGCACTTTCCAGCAATATGCCTTAAGATCCGTAATTGTTAGACCAAACTCTATTATCCCACTCCCTCTATCCGGATATGCTCTCTCTAGTTGATATCCTGATTTCACCGTATATTTGCCATTCTTTGTAAAGTGCCAACCATCGCGATCTGCGGTGGGTGTCCTACTCAAAGGTATACTTTCAATAATCGTGACATCTGCCGGTTCCATTATTTCTCGTAAAGCCAATGACTTCCAAGTACGCGTCGAGGTATCAATGAACGAGTCGACCGTAAGATCAGGTAAGAGAACATTTTTTTTTTATTTGCTGGTCTCGGGCGGTTGGTTGGGAGCCAGGGATCATTTCATACTGATATAGAAGACCCTGATCCCACCCTTTTAATTAGTCATTTGCTAACCAGAGATCTAGCAGAGATTATACTACGCCACCCATAGGAAGACGAGTACGATCTAGCTGGTTCTAGGGGTGAAGTATTCCTAAAATACCGGCCTTTAAAAATACGAGAAAATAGAGAATTCGATTTCTTTATGAATCTCCATAGTTGCTTTCCAAGCATGGCTGTGTTAACATCTGTAAGATCTCGGAACCCCAGCCCTCCATCATCCTTGTGTAGACAAACTTTGTCCCATGATTTCCAGTGTAAACCTTTTGTGTTGCCACTGGGGCTCCACCAAAATTGTGCTACTGCACTAGTAAGTTTCTTCATCGTCGTTTTTGGGATTCGATAACATGACATAATATGATTAGGAAGAGCCGTTACCACCGATTTTATAATTACATCTTTTCCTCCTTTAGTAAAAAACCTAAAAGTCCATCCATTTACTCTCTTGTTTAATCGATCCTGGACGAAGCCAAATACCTGAACCTTTGACCCTCCTAAACTCTCTGGGATTCCTAAATAAGATCATATTCCTCATGGGGTTTGAATTCCCAGGACATCCCTAAGTTCCTGTCGGGTATCTTCATCAATCTTATGTCCAAACTGAATTGACGACTTCTCGAAATTAATTTGTTGACCCGATACCTTTTCGTATTCCTGAAGAATTACCAAAATGTTCTGGCACTCTTCTTTCTGGGCTCTACAGAAAAATAGACTGTCATCCGCAAACAGCAAGTGAGAAACTGGCGGACAGGCCCTTGTCACCTTTATACATGTTAATCTTTTTTCATTTTCTGCCTTTCTAATATTCGCTATTAATGCCTCCGTACACATAATGAATAAATAAGGAGATAATGGATCTCCCTGACGTAGTCCCTTATTTGGTACTATATGTCTCCGTGGTTGCCCGTTTAAAAGAACCTTATATTGTACCGAGGAAATACATTCCATCATCAATAGGATCCAATGTTGGTCGAATCTCATTTTCTGTAATAAGGCCTGGATAAAACTCCATTCAATGCGGTCATAAGCCTTACTCATATCCGTCTTTATTGCCATAAATTTATTTTAACAAGCCTTATTCGACCGTAATCCATGAAACATCTCTTGTGCAATAAGAATATTGTCCGAAATCAGTCTTTCCGCTACAAAAGCCGACTGAGTTTCTGAAATTAGAGCCGGGAGACACGCCTTAAATCTTTGGCACAACGCCTTAATCCAAAAAATTCTTTTTAAAATATTTTTAAAATTGTAAATTTTAAATTTTAAATCATAAATCTGATTCCCTAAAAACTTGGCCTTCAAAACTAAACTCCAATTTTATATTATTTAACTCTAAAGAAATAAATATCTTTTACCTTTTAGCTGATATTTGTTTTGATCTTTATTTATACTTGAAAGCTTTAATTTGTGATAACTTTTTGGTATTATCCTAATGATTCTCTATAATAATCAAACAAAATAACATTTAACTAGATTTGGACCTGCACAACTGTGCGGGTGTTTGTTTTCATTTATAACTATATATATATCACTACAAGAAAAACATGTTTTTATAGCGGACAAATAACGCTATGTAACGATACGATAGCGGTTTCTTAATTTTTTATTAAATAAAATGATTTTTATTTAAACTGGTTTAAAAAAATTTGATTTGCAATTAAAAATATTAAACCAAATAAACCAAAAGCCTAAACAAAAATTAAACCTAATTACTATCTAAACCTATTCCCAGCCTCCAGTCTTCTTGTCTTCTTCATCTTCTGACCATCCAGCCATGGTTCGTTTTCTCCTTGGTCCCTGGGATTCAGGCGTCGGTGAAGAGAAGACATGCTCCCTCCCAAAACGTCCCTGGCGTGTTGGATTCTTTTCTCTAGAGAATAATCTAAACACATAAACAATTGGAGTCTATGCTCTCAGATCTGGAGTAAAATAATCAAAACACAAAAACAAGAACAAAGGTTACCGCAAGAGAGGAGAGGTGACTGAGAGACATGGAGAAGAGACTGCGGTGGGAAGAGGTGCGATTGCCGGATCTGGGATTCGCTGTGTACCTTCCGGGATCTGGGATATGCTCTGCGCGAGGAGCCTTGTTACAGTGAGAGGAGTCTCATGATGCAGGTCGCCGTGAACAGAGCCCAGATTCTTCGATGGTGGTCGACAACCATCTGCTTCTCTTTCATGGATTCATGTTCACGCTTTAGTTGCAGGAGAAGAAGAAAGAAAAAGATGAAGAGAGACTGGAAAAATAAAATAGAAAGAGAGGAAGACGTTAAGTGAAAATGTTAATGAGAAAGAGAGATATTTATTTGTGGCCTTTGGATTATATTTCATCAATGGTTACAGATTGTGATCCTTGAGAAATCAAAATCAACCAATAAAAAAGAAGGTTGAAGATAGATAAAAGAATAGTTTTGACCTTTAGATTAAAATAGATCAATGGTCATGAGAAAAAAAACATAATATATTGTTTTTACATTACTTTAAAATTGTTTTATAAATTGTCTTAATTCAAAAATTAGATATTATAATTTAACATTTGAAATATAAATTTCGATTTGAATTTTGTGGTGATGTTATTTTAAATAACTCCATCATAGAGCTTATATAATTAGTTTGTGTAAAGTGTTAGGTTTATGATTTAGGGTTCAAATTTTTGAGAGATTAATAGTTTAAGTTTTTAGTTAAAGATTTGTGAAAGATGTAGATTTGAAATTTGTTATATTGTTAAAACTTAGATTTAAAGTTTATATTTAGTGGATGTATGTATGGTTTATATATGTTTGATATATATTAGAGTTTAAGGTATATAGTTTGATTGAGGAATTAAGGTTTGTGGGGTTTAGAAGTTGTATACTAAGATTAAAAAGGATAAATTTGAAATTTAAATTTAAGATTTGAACTTAGAGTAAGATAACACTAGAGCTTTGTAGTTTGTTTTACAGTTTAAGGTTTAGAAGTTCGTTTAGGGTTTAGAGATTTAGAAATCCAAACATAGCGCTTTAATTAGTTTTGCTATTAAATCTTAGGTTTTTATAGCGTTTCTAAATATATGTTATTAAATTCTAAGTTTTCATAGCGTTTCTAAATATACCACTCTACCATAGCGTTTTTAAAAATACAAACGCTAAAATATGGGTATATCAATTATAGCACAATCGTAAAAAACGCTATCCTCGTCTGCTATTAAAACGCATTTTTCTTGTAGTGTATATATTGTAGCAATCACATATATGAAATATGTAAATTTAATTTTTTAACATAATAATATTAAGTATACTTGTTTTCATCAAACATATTGTTTTAAACTTTTACATGTGTTTATTTCTTCTTCTTTATTTTTTATTTGTTAGATTAGTATATCATTACTGAATAAATAAATAGAAATAGAACTTGGTAAAATATTAAAATATTATCACCTGCAAAGATAATGTAATATTTCACAAAATAAGATGGTTAGAAAAACCAAATTTATAGATTCATATATTAATATTATAAAGAATTCAATTAAACATTTAATTTTATATGTAAATATATTTATTTTAGATCATTATTTAATTTTATAAATATTAACTGTATATATATTATTGTATAATAATATCTCATTGCTAATTATGAAATTAGTGAAATACTTACATTCATTTTTTTTTAAATTAATATATTTTTAAAATATTTAGATCAACGTAATAATTTTTCTTTTAATATAATTTATTTTGATTATATAATTGATTAAAAGGATATAATATTTATTTTTAATTTTTTTAAATGATAACTGGATATATTATTGTATAGTAATATTTCAAAACTAATCACGAAATTAATTAAAATATTTACATATAATTTTTGAAAAATGAAGTTCTATTAAAATCTTTTTAAAAGGATTTTTTGAAATTATATATATATATATATATATATATATATGATTTTAATATATGTTGGATTCAATATATTGTTACTCTTATTTATGAAATCCCTAAAGTATTGGAAGATTATTGTCTTTTATATAATATTAAGGTTATTAATAATTAAATAATATAATGTATTCTATTTAATATGAAGATTAATGATGATTAAAAATGTAATGTGACCAATTCTATTAGATAATTCATTTTACAAAAAAAATCATACATGAATAAGAAGCCATGACATTTTTTTAATATAGTAGATATTTAATTTTATATTAAATTTTGGGCATGTTTGTTTGGACATCGTTGCCGTAGCAATGAACAAACAAAATTTAAAGAAACAAAAAAATATTAAGAGGAAACAGAGAAGATGAGGTGAAGAAAACTTTGTATTTCGTATCGCTACAAAGAGGAAAAAAAACAAATAAGCAGTGTCGCTTGTTTTAGCGACAACAACATCACCGGATTCCTTTAACTATTATATCACTGTGTCGCTGCTTCTGTTTTTAATTCTGGCGATCAATCACTGAAGAAAAAAATCATGAACAATATTCAGTCTCTGTCCTTTTTTTTTTGATCAAATATTCAGTCTCTGTCTTTAATCACTTAAATCACAGTGATTTCGAAACGAACATGCTGTATAATGTGTTATTAAACTATATAGACAATAAATTGTAAACAATGAGAACTAGGATAACAATTATAAACAATAAAAGTTATGAAAATAAAACTAGAAAAAGAGAAATACACCTATATTGCTTATGCATGACTAGAGTTTTTTCATATGAAATCTCTATTTTTATTTTTCAATTAGTCGAAGGGCAAGAGACAAATCTCCTATATATTAAAGGAGAAGCATTTTGACAATAATTATTTTTACTTTGATGTAATTAAAAAAACTTCATTTGACACATGTCATTCAATTAGCATACTAATTGAAAAATTGAATCATTCAATTTAATTTAGATTTTTTCTTTCCTTAAATAAAACCTACGGAATTACCATAAATGACTAATATATATATGGCAATAAATGATTTTAATAATAAAAATTTGATAAAAATTTATATCTCCTCCATCATTTTTCGTAATTTTATATTATTAAAATAAATTAAACAAACAAATTAGATACAAATTTAAAATTTAAATTTTTTCGTAAGTGTTCTATTTTGAATTTAAAAAAAAAAACTACAATAAATGACTAAAACTATTAAAATTATTATGCTAAATATAATGATCAAAGGTATAACATTTTTATTATAAAAAATACACATGATTTTAAAATCATATGAGTAAAAAATACCATTTAATAATAAAAATATATGTTATAAAAATAATAAAAAATATATATATATATATATATATATATATATATTAAAATATATACACTATAAGATTACATAAATATTTTACTACTAAAACTTTCAATGAATTTTCAAGAACATCTATTAATTATAAACTTATTAATTTTTTCATAGTAAAAATTTTGTTATCAATGATTTAAATATTTTGATATAAAACGACGTGAGTGATCATAGAATCGTATGATTATGATGTCTCATTTAATAAATACCTATATAAAATATACCATTCTTAAAAAAAAGGTTGGTTTCTTAAATTATATTACAATTTTTATAAAACTAACTATCGAATTGATAAATAATGTACAAAAAACAATATCGCACTTTCCTTAAATAAAAGCTAGGAAATTACCTAATATGATTAACGTATATATGAAAGTTAATTATCATGAATAATAAATATTTGATCTCAATTTTTGTATCTTAGTTCTTTTAATTTGTTTTATATTATTAAAAGATATTAAACAATCACATTAACTATATAATAAAAAATTAATTTTTCTCTTATATGTTATATTTTGAATTTTTCAAAAAGTCTGTAAATTATTAAAGTTTCAAGATCTCACTTTGAAAATTTTGTGATCAATAGTTTAATTTATTTTGTTATAATAAGATACAAATGATCATAAAATTGTATTAATTAGATTTTTTATTTAATAAATTTTTCAAATTTGATGGATAACAATTAGTTGGAATTCTTTACAACTTTTCTAAGCCCAAATTGATCTGGCTCATCATATACTTAGAATAGATTTCGGTCCACAATTACAATTATAATTTTTTTGCTGAACATATATCCTATATATTAAATCACTTGAGTCACTTGAAATATAATGAAGTAACAATTTACTGCAACTGAAGCTTCTTATTTTTTAAGTCATTCTTTTTTTTTGCTTTATTTTAACAGTAATTAAATTGAAGTAAAGATTATCAATATGATGGATAACAATTAGTTGAAATTCTTTACAATTTTTTATCATTAAAAAATAAAATTATGTTCAATCGAATACATTAATTTGATGAACACTAAATATGGAAGATTATAAATACTTTTCTTTCTGCTTCTTTTTGTTTTTAGTTTTTATTTTTATTTTTAAAATTTAGAGCTTTGATATTAATTTTAGATTTGATTATTTTATTAAATGATAGAAGCTTTTTAATTCTTTTATTTAAATATATAATATTCTTTTAATAAATGACTTTTTGGTATAAAACCAAATAAACTGAAAACCGATAGTATATAAACCAAATCTAACCGAAGTAAATATAGATTTAAAATATTAGTTATATTTTATAAACTGAAATACCAAAAAAAAAACGAACCGAACCGAAACCAACTCGATATTCGGATTGAACGCTCTTAACCTATATGAAACCAAACTATTGTTTCATTCTCCAAAACATAATAAAAATAATCATTTCATCCCGCGCAATGCGCAGGTCTTATCTTAGTTTTATATTAATCCAAAAACGTCTAATAACTATTCAGATTGAATTGACCACAGCTGCCGGTCTCTTTTCTTTGTTTCTGTAAAAGCCACCGAAATAAGACAACTCTTTATATTGTTCTTTTAATAAAAACAAACTGACTTTAATTACCGTTTCAAATAATCGCTTAGTTAAAATTCAAGGCTACCTTTCAGAGTAACCATAAACTCCATCACTATCAAATGAATAGCAATCAAGGCTTGAAGCCGGTAAGAAAGGTTGTCACCATCAAATTCTGTTACTACCAATTACATTTTCTAAAAGGTTAAGTTGAGTTGAAGTGTTTGTATTCTGATCATTATATGTGCCGAACAAAACTAAATAAATATAATATATTATAGAATGGATGAAAAACTAATTAAGACCTCAATACAACAATAATTAAAGAATTCACTAACCTTTCTTGATTGTTGATCTAGATGTTGACTTTTACCCTTTCGTTAAAGCAGATTATAATTGGTCTACTCTCTCTACGGTAAACATCTCGGTCATTTGGTTATCCAAACCATCTCAAGTTCTTTGAGTAATAGAATAGTCGTTTGATGTAAAAAAAAAAAGTCTCGGAAAGAGTATGTACGCTTTGTTTCAAATCACAAACAAACAAATAATTTCTATTGAAACCAAGAGATCATTCCGTTGATACGAAAAGAATTAAGGAAAAAATGTATATAAAACTTACATGTATTCTATCGTAACAACAACCCAATGAACATTTTCAAAAAAAGCCCAAAAGCTTATGGTTCCATATAGGGAAAACGACAACATATAGTGATATTGATGGTACTCTAGCTCTAATAAGGACAAGTTTGAACATTTCAAATATTGTTGTAATATTTTTGGTAATTTTGAGAATAGGAAAACAGCAAGAGCCATGGTACTGTCCGCAATCCCAAGAAAATAGTCATTGTTAAGAACCTTCATTACCGAGGTTACATTTAGCAAGACACAAGAATAATCCGACATTTTCTGAATCTCGGCCATGAAATTTTTCAATAAGCACTTCCAGAAAGCAGGATAATACCACCAGCCTTAAGCAAAAACAAACGAAGATTATCTATACATTAATGGAGTCTCGAAATTGATGGGACACAATAATACATTTAAACCGCATCATAAATCTAAACCTTAGATGACAAACAAGGTAATTTTTTGATGAATATTGAATATACATTGATTTCGAGTGTATGTGACAAATGTGGACACTAGAACACAAAGGAAATAGATGTCTCCTCCCAGCTGCCAAAACGAGTGTGGAAAAGGGTTCAAGACATGAGGATATGTCCAACGAAGCACTACATGTTGAAATAGAAAGTGAACAAACTCAGTTCAATGTTGCATCAGATCATATGGTGGTTCAAGTTGATAACTCAGAGGTGAATTTGATTTTAGTTGCGAACACACAAGGTGGATCTACTATCCAAATTTTGGAACCATCTAATGAATAGAGTTTAAAGAGATGCAAACACAAGATTTTTTTTCGAGTAGAATTATCTTTCACTGCCACCAAACTGCTCCACTTACTCTAAGGTAACAATAGCCACTTACTCCAACTCTCAATTAACTTCTTCGCCATTAGCGGATACCTTATCTGCTCCAGCTCAAGATACTACTGGAAGAAATTCCATCACTTATTATTGTTTCCAAGACCATTTTGGTTTCAGGAGACAATTCATTGGCCTTTATGAACTCACTTAAACATGGCAGTCATTCTGACAATCAAATTGATCAACCACATGAGAGGATGGTGGTGACAGGTTTATTAGTGATGCTTCGGCTAACTTCAGCATGTCAAGAGATGGAAGGCCAATAAAACCACTTCAAAAATATCAAGATGTAGACTGGAGCATGATAGAGGGAAGCAAAGTCGTCGAGGCTGTGGGTACCATCTAACTCCCTAGTGTTTATCACCTCCCATCTCTTGCTTTACTAAGCTTATGCACCATAAGCATTTCTTATTCTAAGCTATTACTTGGAAGCTTGTCTCATCATAGTTTTAAACTATTATGGTTGTAAAACCATATCTTCTGTATTTTATGTTTTTTTAGTTTAAATGCCCTTTTTAAGAAAAGCACTCACTTCAAAGACAAAAAAAATAATCCAAGAATCTCTCATTTTTTTGCTTGGTATAAGATTTCCAATATTATAGCTTTCAGATTCCTCTTTTTTTATAAGGTCTAGCTTTGCATTGTTGTATCAAACCTAAATCTGAATGTTTCTCACTTTCACAAAGCTCAACTGTTATAAGGGAAATGTATGTGGCGACAACAAAATTAGAAAACGGGTGAAACATATACTATTATATTATTTATAGTTAATAATTCAGTTTAAAGAAGGAGAAAATAATATTAAAAATATTGGAGATCTTTTGAAAAAAAAGAAATGTTAAAGATCTTAGACTTTTAGATCAACAAAAATAAATAGCTAAGATATGTGTATTTTCAATATATATACAAATTAAGTTTTTCATTATGGACAAACAAATATATATATATATATATATATATATATATATATATATATATATATATATATATATATATATATCAAGACTAAAGTGAAATAAAAATGAAAAAATTACAAATAATCAGAAGAATCCCTTATATATTATTTGCGAAGTGATTTGGACACGTGTCGTCAATACAATCATTTTCGATGAAAAAATGATGATATGAAACTAAAAAAAAGATGACATGTCTATAGAAAAATGTAATACGACATCATACTAATTGTGAAATATAAAATTTCTTTATAAAAATTTACATCTTTTTGTAAGAATTTTAAATATGGCTGTGACTAATAATTCATATATTGTATCATCATTAATGTTAATTTTTCATATAAATATTTATTTTTGATAAAATTATTAAAATGTATTGATAACTTACATATCACTATTAAAATAATATATATATCACATTAATAAAAATAAACAAATAAGATTACAAATAAAAAATTTACGTCAACTTATATATCATATTTGTATAAATATAATTGTATATGTGCATAAAAATATGAAGCTAAAGTAACACTAATCCAAAAACATGATAGTTAATTTTCAAAAAAATTATTTTAAATTTATCTGTTTATCTTCATAATGTTAATTAACCAATTAATTTTCATTTTAACATATTTTAACAAAAACAAACTAAATTTAAAATTTATTAGCATTTATATTTATATAAATATATAAGTATATATTTAAAATAAATAATCATCAAATATAATATAATATTAAAACTAATACTATAAAATGTAATTAATATTTATTAAAATTTAAATAAAATCTAATGGAAATAGTTATACCAAAATCAAAAGAAGAAATAAAATTAAAAAAAATATGTTTATAAATTTATTTTAAACTATTGATATTAAAATATAAAAATAATAATATTGAAATATTAATAAAAAAATTTATTTTAAATAAAAATTATCTCTAAAATTATTATTTCTAGGCATAGCGCAGGAAAACACCTAGATTTGTACACATGTCATCTCTATAATCAATTTCACAGAAAAATTATGACATGTCTTCTAAAATTGGTGACATGGCTTCCAAAAAAATATGACATGGATAATTCAATTTAATGTTTATTTATATTTTCATAAACTTTTTTTAGAATATGACAATAACTTATACATTATGTTTAATATTAGTTATTTTTTTGGTAAATTTTTTTAGATATGGTAATATCTCGTATATCATCTATAAAATAAATATATTCATATATAATATTAAAAGTTTCGAAATATTATTTTATTTTATTTTTTATAATTATATAATTTATATTACTAAAGCTTTCAAAAATCCCTACAATTTAAAAAAAAATAGATTTATAATCATGAAATTATTAGTCTCTTATGCAAATTTAATAAATATTTTTTAGTTTAAGTTTTTGGTGAATATACTTTTTATATCATTTTGTAATTTTTAGAGAAATTAATTTAATATACTTAACAATATAAATAGATATAAAATATCATCTTAGGTTATAATTTAAATATATACATATATATTCTTCAGTATATTTTTAAATAAAAAATCATTTTATCTTAATTTATTATTTAACTAAATCAAATCTATATTTAAATATTGGTAAAAATAAGAAAAACTATAATATTTCGAGAAATTATCAAAAATACCACAAGTTAAGTACCACTTTTCAAAAATACCTTCAATCAAAAATATACAAACATTTGGGTTAAAGGTTTAGTGATTAGTATTTAGGGTTTAGTATTAAGGGGTTTGAGTTGGGTTTATATATGTTTAATAAATATTTTGAAAAAAATTAGTTTAATGTTTTTTTATCACAAATTTAGGGTATTTTAGAAAAGATCCTCTTGTTTATGGTAAACATGAAAAGTGGTACACCAAAATGGTATAAGTGAAATTTTTTCTAATATTTAATACATTATTTTTAAATATAAATTAAAATTTTTTAAAAAAATTCTTACTGCACATTGTGAAGGAAAACACATAGTTAGATATGTTTAAGAGTTGCTTTTAATATATAATCTGCAAGATTCTAGGTGACTCAACGTTGAAAAGGAAAAAGAGAAACAAAACAGTAATTAGACTAATCAACTCCACACAAACATGATTAGAAAAGGATTAAAGAGATCTTTTTTTTTTTTTTTTTTTTTTTTTGAAACAGATTAAAGAGATCTTCAAGCGCTGGTTTTGAAAAAGGACAAAACAAAACATACAATAATATAACAAACGGGATTAAAATAATCAAATTCATATTAAAGTAAAATCCTAAAGCAGCAATGATTAGGTACCGTAAAAGCTTATAAAAAGAGAGTTAAGGTCTTGTTTTTTCTTACTCGCATAATCATCAAAATCAGTCGTCTTCATAAATTTTTCTTGTTGGATTATTTTTCTGATTTCCTCTTCGTCTTCTATTGATAATGGCAACAAAAACAAGAATCTTATGCTTTGTGCTCGCGATGGTTCTGATGGGATGTTGTTGCTCGGCAAAAATCTACAAAGTCGGAGACTCGAAGGGATGGACAGCGATGGACGGCACCTATTACGCTTGGGCTAGCCGTAAGGAATTCCAGGTGGGTGACTCTCTGCGCTTTGAATATGATGGCCACGTCAACGACGTCACTCAAGTTAACGGTGCTGTGGAATACCAATTCTGCAACTCTCCTTCTCCTAAAGCTGTCTACAACACGGGCCACGATGTCGTGACTCTCACGGAACCAGGTTATCACTTCTTCATCAGCTCAAATCGTTCTCAATGCGTAGCCGGACAGAAGCTCGTCGTTTTTGTCGTCCCATACCATCAGATTCCTCCACCACCACCGAGAAAGATCCTTCCGTTCGCAAAAGATTTCAAGGTCGGTGACTCCCAAGAATGGAGGGTTCCTGACGAGAGTGACTTCTATTCCAAGTGGAGTGAGGAGAAACAGTTTCACGTGGGAGACAATCTTCTTTTCTACTACAACGACGAAGTGGACGACGTGTTAGAAATCAGCAGTGATCTTGAGTTCAAATCTTGCGACACTTCTTCTCCTGTCGCCGTGCACAATGGGGGACAAGATCTCATAAGGTTAACAAAACCAGGAATCCGTTATTTCATAACTTCAATGAATGGTCATTGTGAGGCTGGGCTGAAGCTTCGGGTCGTGGTGCGACCACTACCCAGAGGTGCTCCCAAGAAGACGCAGTTGTCTCCTTTGGACCGCCTCATCAAGTGGCTACAATCCTTCAGACCCCAACCCCATCACTAAGAATTCGTTTCTCTTTTGTTGAGATTAGCTTCATTAATGTTTTTTCTCTCTATCGTTGGTTCTTAAGTTTATTTTCCCAATAGTGTGTGTGTGTTTTATTTATTTTCATCGTTGTGTAGACACTTGATTTGAGCATATTCAATAAAGTTTATCTTTCAATAATCCTAACTGTACAGTACAAAACAAGAAGGCCTGCATATATATTACAAACATGATCGTAATAAGACCCAATAGCTCCACCTCCACGAAATCAAGGAAATTCACCAAATTAAAGACAAGTAAACCCGAAACCCTAATGGCTTAGACAAAGAACGAAGAAAAGAGCTTGTCACAAGTTTTATATAATTTTGACGCATGTTTTCCTTTCCATTATTATTTCTCTTATGAAATTTATAGCTTTCAGATTCCTCTTTTTCCTAAGGTCTAGCTTTGCATTTGTTGGATCAAAAGCTAAATCTGAATGTTACTCACTTTCACAAAGTTCAACTGTTTTTCTTTAATACAATTTTAAAAAAATTCCTACAGCCAACAAGAAATAAGGCACACACATATTTGTATTATTGTCAATTGTCAGAAATATACAACGTAAGTGTAAAATTAAATTTTAATTTCTTATTTTATGGACGCATTAAAGCAACATTATGTTGGTCAGTGATGGAACTATATGTTTTTGTATAGGGGTCAAATTCTTTTAATGGAATCAAACTTTAATTTTAGTGGAGTCAATAAAAATATTTTCACTAAAAAATACTTTTCTTAAATATAGTGTGGTCAGCTGACCTCACTCCTCAAACACTTGACTCTGCCCTGATCAGAGAGTCGTGCAAGCGATTATGTTTGCCCAAAACCAATCATATAAAAATTCAATAAAAATAAAAATACAAACTATTAGAGAAAAAATGTAAAATATTTAACTAATAAAAGATAATATTTATTATTTATCAATATATAATTTTATTTTTTAAAAGTATTAATTAAGTTTATCATTAGATTTTATAACTATTTTAGATAAATTAATTAAATTACTAATTTCTTATGCCATGACTAAATTGAAATAAAATTTATCAACTTTACTTTTTTGAAAATATTTTAAAGATTCATTCAAACCTATAACTGCCAACCAATCTAATTACTCTAATTCTTTAATATTCAACACTTGTCTATATTTTTGTTACTTAAAAAAATGTTTTCATGTTTTTTTTATTCTCAGTAACCCTGTTCTTTTTTTAGAATTATTTTATGTCTTTTGTATAATAGATATCTCAAAAAAATGATGCTCTTGATTTTTTAAAAACTTTTGCTGCCGGAAGCGAGTGTTTCTTTTTCTTCTATTGAGGCACGGCACTGCCCCTAATGTTGGACATTCACCGTTTTACTTATAGATCTCTTTTCTAGTCCAAAACAGTTATTAGGGAAATGTATGTGACGACAACAAAATATGAAAACAGGTGAAACATACTATTATATTATTTCTAGTTAATATTTCAATTTAATTAATGAGAAAATAGTATTAAAAATATTAAATATGTTTTGAAAAAAACAGAAATGTTAAAGATCTAAGACCTTTTGATCAACAAAAATAAATCGTTAAGAAATATGTATTTTCAATATATATACAAATTAATATTTTCATTATGGACAAAGTGAAATAAAAAAATGTAAAATTTACAAATAATCAGAAGGATCTATCTATTTATACTCTCTCCTTAGAGAGACACCTCAGCAGACATGTCATAAACTCGGTTCACAGGAGCGCGACACTTTTCCCGCTAGCCAAAACTCTTTGTTTCATTTATTCCGATTTATATTTCGTTTGGGCTTTAGATTGCACACATAATTTTAAATGAATCTTTGTAAAGCCCACCTGAAAAATAAGCAAGTCTGATTTAAAACGCGTCATTTTCTATTTTTTCGTAGCCAACCTCGGATTCTCCATAACCTCCGTCAATTCTTAACGCCACCAGATTCCTTTACCTATTCACATCACCGACATTATTAATATTCAGGCGTTACAAAATCTCAATGAAACCAAACGACACATTAACCAATCCTCTTCACTCCTACCACCATTTTTCCTTGAATACATCGCCCATTAATTATTTTTCTGAATCCTCCACTATAAAAGGTATGTTCTATACCCTCAAATCCATCAATTCAAGCTTCTCAATCTTAAGCTCTCCAAAAAATCGTGTGAGTTTAACGTGATGGTGTCGACTACTTGCTTCGTGTTGTTTCCAGTTTGGGACCTGATAAGCAATTGTAATGATAAGCCAGAGCTGCGCCCGTGACCTCTCTGCTCATCACAGCGACGTCCGTCCGTCAATTCGGCGCGGTGCTGCAGTGACTACGCTTTGTGAGCAGTACAAAACAGATTTGGTTTAGAATCAGAAGGACCCGACCCGTGTGAAAAGAAGCAGTGGTCTGAGAATCGTGTGGCGTTACATGAGAGGCGGATCTGAGCGACTAGATACGGTGGTTATGAGTAAGAATACAATGAAGGATATTTAAATGATGATGAGGATGAACTCACAAGGAGAAATATTTTTCCGTTGAAGTTTCACGAAGGTTTGTAACAACACCATTTCTTATCTGTGTAACATACGAAGCAGAGAAGTGAATGAATGACATGAAAGAAGGAGGAGAAGAGAAAATACGGGAAAGAGAGGAAGATGATGATGACGGTGGCGGCGTTTATTCCGAAGGAAAAAAAATTGTAAACAATTAGGTTTGTAAGCACACATGTAAACATGTCACATGCTTACAAAAACAAAGAAACGCTTTGGTTCAAAATTTTACTAATTCATTAACTCAACCAATTGGTTAAGCAAACCAGATCATTTCAGTTTCTTTAGGAAACATAGAATCCTTCGGTTGAAAAGTTACTTGATTCATTGACTAAACTAATTAATTAAGCAAATCGGGTTAAATAAACTCTCGTATTATAATATACCTCGACACTGTAAAAGATGTTTTTATTATGATACATCACATTAATTTATTATTATTTAATATTTTAAATTTAAATCTGCTTATTAAATAGTTCAAATGATATATTTTAATATTTTCAACTCAAATTTTCTTAATAAATTTAATAAATATAATTTTTTTATATTTTTAAGCAAGAATTTATTTTATAAGTAGATATAAATTCAGTTAAGAACATCTTCATTGTTCACATCTACACGAATGCTGAGTAATTATAATATGAGCTTAAGTAATTTAATATGTATATATATATATATATATTTAAAATTTATAAATATATAATAAAATGAAATAATTTATGCCTATAATATAATTATTGTAAGGATTATATTTTATATGTTAGTCGGACATATTTGGTTTCACAAGTTCTATTCAATTTTTTTTTGCCAACAAATATTTCTTATCAATAATTTTAATAACATAGTTAACTTTGTTTTCATATATAATAAGACATATAAAATTCTAACAAACATATATATATATATATATGCATGTATAAATAGTAACAATAGTTTCATATAATCTATTTATTTATCTTAAAGTATTTTAAGTTATATTGAATAAGTTATATCTTTATGTTATGAAAATTCTTTTTTTTTTTTTTTTTTTGATAACCCAGGTGTTTCCACCTGGAGGGGTGGGGGGCCCATGTGAATACCCCACTGGCCACGTGCTGCGGTAATCTGAGGGAGATGGATTCGAATTCAGGTCCTTTTGGGATCCTGGAACGCCTTACTGCCACCCGACCACTAACACGTGGTTATGAAAATTCTTAGTTTTAAGAAAAATGTACAAACAAGAAAAAAATTGTTTCTTGAAACAATATATAAATAAGAGAGAAGTAGCTTCACACTCTCTTTATTCCAATCTACCGTTGTTTTAAAAAAAGCTATGTAACTTACTGTATATAATTTTATAATATTTAGATAAGTATATAATTTTATAATAATTAGATAAGTATATAATTTCTTATAAATAGTTAACTTATTAGACTAATCAACTCAGCTTTTTGAAAGTTCAACACAAACATGATTAGAAAAGGATTAAGAGATCTTCAAGCGCGGGTTTTGAAAAAGGAAAAGCAAAACATACAACAAACGGGATTAAAATAATCAAATTCATATTAAAGTAAAATCCTAAAGCGGCAAGGATTAGGTCCCGTAAAAGCTTATAAAACTAGAGTTAAGGTCTTGTTTTTTCTTACTCGCATAATCATCAAAATTAGTCGTCTTCATAAATTTTTCTTGTTGGATTATTTTTCTGATTTCCTCTTCGTCTTCTATTGATAATGGCAACAACAACAAGAATCTTATGCTTTGTGCTCGTGTAATGGGATGTTGTTGCTCGGCAAAAATCTACAAAGTCGGAGACTCGAAGGGATGGACAGCGATGGACGGCACCTATTACGCTTGGGCTAGCCGTAAGGAATTCCAGGTGGGTGACTCTCTGCGCTTTGAATATGATGGCCTCGTCAACGACGTCACTCAAGTTAACGGTGCTGTGGAATACCAATTCTGCAACTCTCCTTCTCCTAAAGCTGTCTACAACACGGGCCACGATGTCGTGACTCTCACGGAACCAGGTTATCACTTCTTCATCAGCTCAAATCGTTCTCAATGCGTAGCCGGACAGAAGCTCGTCGTTTTTGTCGTCCCATACCATCAGATTCCTCCACCACCACCGAGAAAGATCCTTCCGTTCGCAAAAGATTTCAAGGTCGGTGACTCCCAAGAATGGAGGGTTCCTGACGAGAGTGACTTCTATTCCAAGTGGAGTGAGGAGAAACAGTTTCACGTGGGAGACAATCTTCTTTTCTACTACAACGACGAAGTGGACGACGTGTTAGAAATCAGCAGTGATCTTGAGTTCAAATCTTGCGACACTTCTTCTCCTGTCGCGGTGCACAATGGGGGACAAGATCTCATAAGGTTAACAAAACCAGGAATCCGTTATTTCATAACTTCAATGAATGGTCATTGTGAGGCTGGGCTGAAGCTTCGGGTCGTGGTGCGACCACTACCCAGAGGTGCTCCCAAGAAGACGCAGTCTCCTTTGAACCGCCTCATCAAGTGGCTACAATCCTTCAGACCCCAACCCCATCACTAAGAATTCGTTTCTCTTTTGTTGAGATTAGCTTAATTAGTGGTTTTTCTCTCTATCGTTGGTTCTTAAGTTTATTTTCCCAATAGTGTGCGTGTGTTTTATTTATTTTCATCGTTGCGGAGACACTTGATTTGAGCATATTCAATAAAGTTTATCTTTCAATAATCCTAACTGTACAGCACAAAACAAGAAGGCCTGCATATATATTACAAACAAGATCGTAATAAGACCCCATAGCTCCACCTCCACGAAATCAAAGAAATTCACCAAATTAAAGACAAGTATACCCGATACCCTAATGGCTTAGAAAAAGAACGAAGAAAAAACTTGTCACAAGTTTTATCTAATTTTGAAGCTTTTTTTCCTTTCCATTATTATTTCTCTTTATGAAATTTATAGCCTTCAGATTCCTCTTTTTCCTAAGGTCTAGCTTTGCATTTGTTGTATCAAACCTAAATCTGAATGTTTCTCACTTTCACAATGTTCAACTGTTTTTCTTTGGTACAATTTAAAAAAATTCCTACAGCCAACAAGAAATAAGGTACACACATATCTGTATTATTGTCAATTGTCAAAAGTATACAACGTAAGTGTAAAATTAGATATTAATTTCTTATTTTATGGACGCATTAAAGCAACATAATGTTGGTCAGTGATAGAACTATAAGTTTTTGTATTGGGGTCAAATTCTTTTAATGGAATCAAAATTTATTTTTAGTGGAGTCAATAAAATTTTTTTTACTAAAAACAAATACTTTTCTTAAATATAACGAGGTCAGCTGACCTCACTCCTTAAACACTGACTTTGTCCCTGATCAGAGTCGTGTGAGCGATTATGATTGTCCAAAGTAAATCATATAAAAATTTCAATAAAAATAAAAATACAAACTATTAGAGAAAACTGTAAAATATTTAACTAATGAAAGATAATAATTATTATTTAACAATATATAATTTTATTTTAAAAAATATTAATTAAGTTTTACCATTAAATTTTATAACTATTTCAGATAAATTAATTCAATTACTAATTTTTATGCTATGAATAAACTGAAATAAAATTTATCAACTTTACTTTTATGAAAATATTTTAAAGAATCATTCAAACCTAAAACTGTCAACCAATCTAATTACTCTAATTCTTTAATAACCAACACTTGTCTATATTTTTGTTACTTAAAACAATGTTTTCATGTTTTTTTTTTAATTCTCAGTAACCCAGTTCTTTTTTTTAGAATTATTTTATGTCTTTTGTATAATAGATATCTCAAAAAAAATGATGCTCTTGATTTTAAAAACTTTTGCTGTCGGAAGCGAGTGTTTCTTTTTCTTCTATTGAGACACGGCACTGCCCCTGATGTTGGACATTCACCGTTTTACTTATAGATCTCTTTCTTAGTCCAAAACAGTTATTAGGGAAATGTATTTGGGGACAACATAATAAAAAAACGGGTGAAACATACTATTATATTATTTCTAGTTAATATTTTAATTTAAAGAATGAGAAAATAATATTAAATATATTAAAGATCTTTTGAGAAAAAAAAAGAAATGTTAAAGATCTTAGACTTTTAGATCAACAAAAATAAATAGTTAAGAAATGTGTATTTTCAATATATATACAAATTAATATTTTATATATATATGTCAAGACTAAAGTGAAATAAAAAATGTAAAAATTACAAATAATCAGAAGGATTAGATATGTTTAAGAGTTGTTTAAATATATAATCTGCAAGATTCTAGGTGGCTCAACGTTGAAAAGGAAAAAGAAAAAACAAAACAGTTAACTTATTAGACTAATCAACTCAGCTTTATGAAAGTTCAACACAAACATGATTAGAAAAGGATTAAAAAGATCTTCAAACGCTGGTTTTGAAAAAGGAAAAAACGAAACATACAATAATATCTTATTATATAAAGCGTAGTTTTCAAAGTTACTAATTAACATGATTGCGACACGTGGCAATTATATATTTAGGATTGTGACATGTGTTAATCTATTTCATAATTAAAAAAACATATATTAACAAAATACAAAAAATAATTCGGTTAAAAAGTAACTATAATAATATTAAAAGTAACTTTTCCATTTTTAAATTCCAAAACAAAAGATTATTTGATAGTATTTTTTCTTCAAATAATTTTACATGTGTTTAAATATATAATGAATAAAAATATATATACTTAGATAACAAAAACGAATTCTGAAATTCGAAAATTACCATATATTTTAACAAAATACAAAAACTAATTCTGTTAAAAAGTAACTATAATAATATTAAAAGTAACTTTTCAATTTTTAAATTCCAAAACAAAATATTATTTGATAGTATTTTTTCTTCAAATAATTTTACATGTGTTTAAATATATAATGAAAAAAAATATATATACTTAGATAACAAAAATGAATTCTGAAATTCGAAAATTACCATATATATTAACAAAATACAAAAACTAATTCTGTTAAAAAGTAACTATAATAATATTAAAAGTAACTTTTCCATTTTTAAATTCCAAAACAAAAGATTATTTGATAGTATTTTTTCTTCAAATACTTTTACATATGCTTAAATATATAATCAATAAAAATATATATACTTAGATAACAAAAACGAATTCTGAAATTCGAAAATTACCATATACTTTTTATATCATTATTTTTGTTATGATATATAACTATGTAATCATTTATTTTAATTTTTACAAATATTTTTTTGGTTATATTATATAATGGTACTATGAAATAATTTATTTATATAATTATATTAAATTTATTTTTTGTTAATATTATTTATTTTGACTCCTTTTTAATAAATTAAGTTACAATATCGTGTTCATTATCAACAAAAAATAAATAAGGAAAATAGCTGACAAAAATAAGGAAAAAATTGTATTTTATAATTAAATAATTTATAGTATTATGTTTATCACCACATCGTTTTTAAAAAGAAAATTAACATATAATTTTAATAAGGAAAAATTCGTATTTGATAAGAGATGAATTTTTTTAAGTAATTTTAAAATTATTTAATAATATTTTCCAATTTTTTATTTTTAAAATTTTAAACAAAAAAATTGTCAAATAATTGTTTTTACAAATTTTACATTTCTTAATTTCTTAAGAAAATATAATTGTAAAAAAATATTTGATAGTAATTGTCCTTCTCTATAATCTTGAACAAAAGAAAATTGTAAAATAGTGTTTAATAGTAGTTTTCAAATAGTAGTTTTCAAAAAAAAAAATTTGTAGAATAATTATTTCAAATAGTGCTTTTTTATAAATAATCAACTTTTTATTTAAATAGTTAATTTCCTTTTTTAAAATCATAAACCAAAAGAAACTACAACTATTCACACACACACATATATATATATATATATATATATATATATATATGTGTGATTAAGTTATCTCATATTTTGATATCAAACATAATAAGAAATATTAGAAAATATTAAGTGAATATTTCTGCACGTTCTTTCACTTCTTCATATATTCTTTTTTCTAGGGTGTCATATGTTGAAGAAATAATTATATATAAATATATATATAGTGATCTTAACATAAAACTGATGTTGATTTTTTACAAATTATGATTGTCATGCTGCCATAATTTAGTTATTTCTATAGTTATACTTTGGCATTTGTACATTTATGTTATGCTGGTGTACGTAAGTTAATGAGGAAAGTTAATGTGACTATTATGCTTATATATGATGATATTTATGTGTTTTTGTTCTTATCAACATATGAAGTTGCTTATGTTAATAGGTCATATTACTAAGGAATTGAAATCAAAGAGAAAAACATTGCAATGGAACAAGATTACTAATTACTGAAGCATAAATCATAACCGAAAGTTATGTGGAAAAATGGATTTCTCAATGCTACTAAGAAAATTGGTTATGCTATTGTAGATCATGCTACTAAAAAATTTAAATCAAAGAGAAGACCTAGGAAACTTGATTATTAAAGCAGAAATCCTAATCGGAAGTTATGTGGGAAAAAAAATTCTTATTCATAGACCAACATATGCAAGATGGCTTTTCAGACTGAAAAGATCTATTTTTATATGAGTTTGCTATCTAATGATTGTGATCTCACTCAAATTACCCTATGAGTGAATTACTCTCTCAAATAAGAGGTTCAGATGTAGTACTTAGGGATCGATTTCACGGGAAGCGAAGGAACACAAAAGATGTTTAATCCTTAGTGACTAAGCTAGGTTGAAATGGTTTAAATGTAAATTGCAAGTTGTGAGCAATGAGTAATTGCTCAAGAGAATGTTGAGGGTTGTAATCAATAAGAGAAATAGTTAGATTCAAGGTTACTATTCAGCTAGTTCAGGATTATAATGCTATGGATGTTTTAATGAGTTGCTTGCATATACTAAAGAACTTCGACTCTTTAGAGTTGACTAATAACTATCGTTACTAGTCTCGTCTATTGATCTGTCTGCCGACGATATCGATCGATGTTTGACAGCTTGTATCGATCGATATGTATGCCGTCGATCGATTACTCTATTGGAGTATCGGTCGATATAGCTCTAGATCGAATCGAATATATGTTCACCAAGATCATAGACCGGCTCTCGCTTATCCCTAGAGGATCTTAGCTTATTCAAGATGATGTCAGGAGATTGATTTATGGATTAAATCAATTCCAAGATCATATTCTAGTTAGCTACGCTAGAATAAGCATTAGGGTTCATCAGGATAATGAGTATGCAACTCAACAGTCCATAGTTGGGGCTAATCCCTCATAACTATTTGAACCCTAAATCTAACAATGGAATCTACTCAGACATGACTGAGTGATTCATAGCATCTAGGTAATAATAGAGATTCATTTAGAAGACCGAACAATCAAGTTCCTCGTGATAACAAATCTCTTTGTATCTTTCTTCTAAACCTAGAATCCTATATAACCTTAGATGAGAACAAAATTAAGATGAAAAGAATACTTTATTGATAAGTAAGAAGTACTAGAACAATGATATGTTGTAAAAGCTTACTTTGCCAAAACACATAGGCAAATGTATAAATATTGAGTACAATTAGGTTGAAAACTCGTCAGGGGCATTATAGTAATATTGAGACATCTTGCGCTTCAAGTCGATTGAGAATATTCTTCCTTCTTCTGCACGCTCGATATCGATTGATGGTACTATGTGTACATCGATCGATGGAGTATCTCGTCGTCATTTCTTCAAATGCGTCATCGATCGATTACACGAAGTGTGTATCGATCGATATGTAACTCTGGATATCGACCTCGATGTCTAATCTTCAAGTCATCTCGGGAAAACTCTCCTTTAAGCTCCAAATGGCACCTAAAACGTCACTTTACTCCAAAATGCCCTTGAACCTGAAAACATACCTAAAAGACTCCAAAACATAGATATATATATAGTAAAATCATATAAATACCATGAGTAAAAGTGGGTCAAAATCATGGTATATCAGATTGTCAACAAGAGTTAAGATCAAAACTTAAAAAAAAGTTTGTATATATTTGTAAAGTCCAGTTTTACAGTTATACGCCGCGCAATCAAAAATCACTATAACTATAGAGCTTTAGATTTTTAAAACATAACGACAATAGTTTTCTTTAAAATAGTATATATTTTTGTTCAAAAAAAAATAGTATATATGAAGAGAAGTTTTGAATAATTTATGATATATAAAAAAGAGGTTAAATCACACTATGAATGCTAAAGAAATCAAATTTGATGTTTTATTTAGCAACATATTTAATATTTAAATGACTATCAATGATACATATTGATTGGTGTGGGTAACATTAATATTTTGGATTGTGTTATTTTAATATGTCGGGAACAATAAAGAATATAGAAGATTCACAATTCTATATGTTTTAATTAAGTACAAATAATATCATTTTGAAAAATAATTAAAGTGAAGTATTTGTTAAAAAAACAAATTTAATATACTATTTAAAACACTGTGATTATTGAAGCAAGAATACTAATCAAAATATGGAAGAAAAAAGTTATTATTATTAAAATAAGTCTCCAATATATAATGAAATATCCAAGAATTAATGTGAAATTTTCATTTGTGTTAGTGAAATTAATACGTCAAATAAAACCCGTGCAACGCACGGATCCATATCTAGTTGAAATATAATCAATTCATATTTAAGTAAAATCCTAAAGCAGCAATGATTAGGTACCGTAAAAGCTTATAAAAAGAGAGTTAAGGTCTTGTTTTTTCTTACTCGCATAATCATCAAAATCAGTCGTCTTCATAAATTTTTCTTGTTGGATTATTTTTCTGATTTCCTCTTCGTCTTCTATTGATAATGGCAACAACAACAAGAATCTTATGCTTTGTGCTCGCGATGGTTCTGATGGGATGTTGTTGCTCGGCAAAAATCTACAAAGTCGGAGACTCGAAGGGATGGACAGCGATGGACGGCACCTATTACGCTTGGGCTAGCCGTAAGGAATTCCAGGTGGGTGACTCTCTGCGCTTTGAATATGATGGCCACGTCAACGACGTCACTCAAGTTAACGGTGCTGTGGAATACCAATTCTGCAACTCTCCTTCTCCTAAAGCTGTCTACAACACGGGCCACGATGTCGTGACTCTCACGGAACCAGGTTATCACTTCTTCATCAGCTCAAATCGTTCTCAATGCGTAGCCGGACAGAAGCTCGTCGTTTTTGTCGTCCCATACCATCAGATTCCTCCACCACCACCGAGAAAGATCCTTCCGTTCGCAAAAGATTTCAAGGTCGGTGACTCCCAAGAATGGAGGGTTCCTGACGAGAGTGACTTCTATTCCAAGTGGAGTGAGGAGAAACAGTTTCACGTGGGAGACAATCTTCTTTTCTACTACAACGACGAAGTGGACGACGTGTTAGAAATCAGCAGTGATCTTGAGTTCAAATCTTGCGACACTTCTTCTCCTGTCGCCGTGCACAATGGGGGACAAGATCTCATAAGGTTAACAAAACCAGGAATCCGTTATTTCATAACATCAATGAATGGTCATTGTGAGGCTGGGCTTAAGCTTCGGGTCGTGGTGCGACCACTACCCAGAGGTGCTCCCAAGAAGGTGCAGCAGCAGTTGTCTCCTTTGGACCGCCTCATCAAGTGGCTACAATCCTTCAGACCCCAACCCCATCACTAAGAATTCGTTTCTCTTTTGTTGAGATTAGCTTAATTAATGTTTTTTCTCTCTATCGTTGGTTCTTTAAGTTTATTTTCCCAATAGTGTGTGTGTGTTTTATTTATTTTCATCGTTGTGGAGACACTTGATTTGAGCATATTCAATAAAGTTTATCTTTCAATAATCCTAACTGTACAGAACAAAACAAGATGGCCTGCATATATATTACACACAAGATCGTAATAAGACCCCATAGCTCCACCTCCACGAAATCAAAGAAATTCACCAAATTAAAGACAAGTAAACCCGATACCCTAATGGCTTAGACAAAGAACGAAGAAAAGAGCTTGTCACAAGTTTTATATAATTTTGACGCATGTTTTCCTTTCCATTATTATTTCTCTTATAAAATTTATAGCTTTCAGATTCCTCTTTTTCCTAAGGTCTAGCTGTGCATTTGTTGTATCAAAACCTAAACCTGAATGTTTCTCACTTTCATAAAGTTCAACTGTTTTTCTTTGGTGCAATTTAAAAAAATTCCCACAACCAACAAGAAATAAGGCACACACATATTTGTATTATTGTCAATTGTCAGAAATATACAACGCAAGTGTAAAATTAAATTTTAATTTCTTATTTTATGGATGCATTAAAGCAACATTATGACGGTCAGTGATGGAACTATAAGTTTTTGTATTGGGGTCAAATTCTTTTATTGGAATCAAACTTTAATTTTAGTGGAGTCAATAAAAATATTTTTATTAAAAAAATATTTTTCTTAAATATAGTGCGGTCAGCTGACCTCACTCCTCAGACACTGACTCTGCCATGATCATAGTCGTGCGAGCGATTATGGTTGTCCAAAGCCAATCATATAAAAATTTCAATAAAAATAAAAATACAAACTATTAGAGAAAAAAACGTAAAATATTTAACTAATGAATGATAATAATTATTTTTTTAACAATCTATAATTTTATTTTTTAAAATATATTAATTAAGTTTATCATTAGATTTTATAAATATTTTAGATAAATTAATTAAATTACTAATTTTTTGTGCCATGACTAAACTGAAATAAAATTTATCAACTTTACTTTTTGAAAATATTTTAAAGATTCATTCAAAACTATAACTGCCAACCAATCTAATTACTCTAACTAGGGATATAGCGCCGCGCAAGCGTGGAGTCTTGAATGTCTAAAATAATTTTCGATTTGTGTTCATGAATTTGACATTAGCAACATTTTTTTCAAGAATATGTCAGACATAGACCATATATCCATTGGGAATCAACATCTGATACGCTGACTAATTTACATCTCCATCAGTTATCCATTAAATTCGCAAGCTGTGTAAATATAAAAATAATAATAATCTATCCTAAGTTAGAAACCCTACACAATAGTAAAACCTTTTATCAAACATAGAGCAATAATATATACATACCCTGAAAAAAAAGTCTAGGCAAGATTTTTTAACAGAAATAAAAAATAAATCTCCATGAGCTCCTCTCAGATATATGCGAACTCTCTCGGTCCGTCTGTTTATTTTTCATTGGTTTTTCCTGTAGTTATCAGCTGTGTAATCAATTTTGTTCGCCTCCTCCTTGAAACTACCAGTGTGTTCTCATTCAAATTTAAAGTATGAGAAATTAGTGAATCCCTCTATGGCGTACATGTCTCAGCAGACAACTTCAGAAAGTAGAACAAAGAACATATAAAAGTAATACTAATCAAGTTTTCAGTAAGATTATGAAATTAGATCAATTTAAAGAGTTTCAATTATATGTGACACTGAATAGAGCGGTTTAGAGTGTAATGGTTGATCATTGGAAGTGAGAGTTAAGTGACAAAGTGGAAGAACCCTAGGTCATATTCAGAGACAGTGCAAAAGAATAGACTATTAGGGAGCTTTTTGGGTATGTCGGACGCATCAGCCTCACCTTTTAAAAGTTATGTAGAAACTGAGTCCATAGGCCGCGAGTTAATTTAAAATGACCCAACAATCATTAATTCATTACATAATCACGTTCGAAAACTCACTGCTGAGGGCCGTAAAATCACCGGAAAATGTAATTCGGACACCAACGATGACGATTTAAACTGACTCAGTCCAAAAACCAAAATTCTTAAAAACTTAATTTTTCACTCATTTCATCCTATAATCGAGTAGTATACTTAAAAACTCATGAAATTTTCATGAAAATGACAAAAAACGAAGAAACTGATATATAACTCTTGAGTTGTCGGAGTCAATATTGCAGAAAGTCAAAATTCTAAAGAGGAAGACGACTTGTAAAAATCATAATTGTCTTTCATTAAATTTAATCATGAAAAAATGCAAAACACGCATGTTCGCTATTCAAACCCGGGTTGTGAGTCTCTTTAATGATATATAAACTACTACACTAAATGATATATAGTGATATTCGTATGAATACATATTATGTTAAAATAAAAATATAAAGATGGGTACCACAAACATTTATTAAAATCTGATGTGGACACTTTAAGAAGAGATGAAAGTTTCATTATATATATGATTCTTTAATAATCAACACTTGTCTATATTTTTGTTACATAAAACAGTGTTTTCATGTTTTTATAATTCTCAGTAACCATGTTCTTTTTTTAAGAATTATTTTATGTCTTTTGTAAAATAGATATCTCAAAAAAATGATGCTCTTGATTTTTTTTAAAACTTTTGCTGCCAGAAGAAAGTGTTTCTTTTTCTTCTATTGAGGCACGACACTGCCCCTAATGTTGAACATTCACCATTTTACTTATAGATCTCTTTTCTAGTCCAAAACTGTTATTAGAGAAATGTATGTGGCGACAACAAAATATGAAAACGGGTGAAACATACTATTATATTATTTCTAGTTAATATTTCAATTTAAAGAATGAGAAAATAATATTAAAAATATTAAATATCTTTTGAAAAAAAAGAAATGTTAAAGATCTTAGACTTTTGGATCAACAAAAATAAATTGTTAAGAAATATGTATTTTCAATATATATACAAATTAATATTTTCATTACGGACAAAGTGAAATAAAAAATGTAAAATTTACAAATAATCAGAAGGATCTATCTATTATTATAAAGTTGAGTTTACTCTCTCCTTAGAGAGACACCTCAGCAGACATGTCATAAACTCGGTTCACAGAAGCGCGACACGTGTCCTACTAGCCAAAACTCTTTGTTTCATTTATTTCGATTTATATTTCGTTTGGGTTTTATATTGCACACAGAATTTTAAATGAATCTTTGTAAAGCCAACCTGAAAAATAAGCAAGTCTAACTTAAAACGCGTCGTTTTCTATTTTGTCGTAGCCAACATCGGATTCTTCGTAGCCTCCGTCAATTCTTAACGCCACCAGATTTCTTTACCTATTCACGTCACCGACATTATTAATATTCAGGCGTTACAAAATCTCAATGAAACCAAACGACACATTAACCAATCCTCTTCACTCCTACCACAATTTTTCCTTGAATACATCGCCCATTAATTATTTTTCTGAATCGTCCACTATAAAAAGGTATGTTTTATACCCTCAAATCCATCAATTTTAGCTTCTCAATCTTAAGCTCTCCAAAAAATCCGGTGAGTTTAACGTGATGGTGTCGACTACTTGCTTCGTGTTGTTTCCAGTTTGGGACCTGATAAGCAATCATAATGATAAGCCAGAGCTGCGCCCGTGACCTCTCTGCTCATCACAGCGACGTCCGTCCGTCAATTGGGCGCGGTGCTGCAGTGATTACACTTTGTGAGCAGTACAAAACAGATTTGTTTTAGAATCAGAGGGACCTGACCCGTGTGAAGAGAAGCATTGGTCTGAGAATCGTGTGGCGTTACATGAGAGGCGGATCTGAGCGACTAGAGGAGGTGAAGGAGTCTCCAGATGGGGTGCGGTGTGTTGTGACGGTTGTGGGAGGATTTGGATACGGTGGTTATGAGTAAGAGTACAATGAAGGATATTTAAATGATGATGAGGATGAACTCACAAAGAGAAATATTTTTCCGTTGAAGTTTCACGAAGGTTTGTAACAACACCATTTCTTATCTGCGTAACATACGAAGCAGAGAAGTGAAGGAATGACATGAAAGAAGGAGGAGAAGAGAAAATACAGGAAGGAGAGGAAGATGATGATGGCGGTGGCGGCGTTAATTCCGAAGGAAAAGAAAACTATAAACAATGTCACATGCTTACAAAAACAAAGAAACGCTTTGGTTCAAAATTTTACTAATTCTTTAACTCAACCAATTGGTTAAGCAAACCAGATCATTTCAGTTTCTTTAGAAAACATAGAATCATTCGGTTGAAAAGTTACTTGATTCATTGACTAAACTAATTAATTAAGTAAATCGGGTTAAATAAACTTTCGTATTATAATATACCTCGACATTGTAAAAGATGTTTTTATTATGATACATCACATTAATTTATTATTATTTAATATTTTAAATTTAAAACTGCTTATTAAATAGTTCAAATGATATATTTTAATATTTTCAACTCAAATTTTCTTAATAAATTTAATAAATTTAGTTTTTTTATATTTTTAAACAAGAATTTAGTTAATAAGTAGATATAAATTCAGTTACGAACATCTTCATTGTTCACATCTACACGAATGCTGAGTAATTATAATATGGGCTTAAATAATTTAATATATATATATATATATTTAAAATTTATAAATATATAATAAAATGAAATAATTTATGTCTATAATATAATTATTGAAAGGATTATATTTTATATGTTAGTCTGACATATTTGGTTTCAAAAGTTCTATTCAATTTTTTTTGCCAACAAATATTTCTAATCAATAATTTTAATAACATAGTTAACTTCGTTTTCATATATAATAAGACTTATAAAATTCTAACAAACACATAAATATATATATATATATGTATGTATAAATAGTAACAATAGTTTCATATAATCTATTTATTTATCTTAAAGTACTTTAAGTTATATTGAATAAGTTATCTCTTTATGTTATGAAAATTCTTAGTTTTAAGAAAAATGTACAAACAAGAAAAAAATCGTTTCTTGAAACAATATATAAATAAGAGAGAAGTAGCTTCACACTCTCCTTATTCCAATCCACCGTTGTTTTAAAAAAAGCTATGTAACTTACTGTATATAATTTTATAATATTATAAGAAATTATATACTTATCTAATTATTATAAAATTATTTACTATTTATGAAAGTTCAACACAAACATGATTAGAAAAGGATTAAGAGATCTTCAAGCGCGGGTTTTGAAAAAGGAAAAGCAAAACATACAACAAACGGGATTAAAATAATCAAATTCATATTAAAGTAAAATCCTAAAGCGGCAAGGATTAGGTCCCGTAAAAGCTTATAAAAAGAGAGTTAAGGTCTTGTTTTTTCTTACTCGCATAATCATCAAAATTAGTCGTCTTCATAAATTTTTCTTGTTGGATTATTTTTCTGATTTCCTCTTCGTCTTCTATTGATAATGGCAACAACAACAAGAATCTTATGCTTTGTGCTCGCGATGGTTCTGATGGGATGTTGTTGCTCGGCAAAAATCTACAAAGTCGGAGACTCGAAGGGATGGACAGCGATGGACGGCACCTATTACGCTTGGGCTAGCCGTAAGGAATTCCAGGTGGGTGACTCTCTGCGCTTTGAATATGATGGCCACGTCAACGACGTCACTCAAGTTAACGGTGCTGTGGAATACCAATTCTGCAACTCTCCTTCTCCTAAAGCTGTCTACAACACGGGCCACGATGTCGTGACTCTCACGGAACCAGGTTATCACTTCTTCATCAGCTCAAATCGTTCTCAATGCGTAGCCGGACAGAAGCTCGTCGTTTTTGTCGTCCCATACCATCAGATTCCTCCACCACCACCGAGAAAGATCCTTCCGTTCGCAAAAGATTTCAAGGTCGGTGACTCCCAAGAATGGAGGGTTCCTGACGAGAGTGACTTCTATTCCAAGTGGAGTGAGGAGAAACAGTTTCACGTGGGAGACAATCTTCTTTTCTACTACAACGACGAAGTGGACGACGTGTTAGAAATCAGCAGTGATCTTGAGTTCAAATCTTGCGACACTTCTTCTCCTGTCGCCGTGCACAATGGGGGACAAGATCTCATAAGGTTAACAAAACCAGGAATCCGTTATTTCATAACATCAATGAATGGTCATTGTGAGGCTGGGCTTAAGCTTCGGGTCGTGGTGCGACCACTGCCCAGAGGTGCTCCCAAGAAGGTGCAGCAGCAGTTGTCTCCTTTGGACCGCCTCATCAAGTGGCTACAATCCTTCAGACCCCAACCCCATCACTAAGAATTTGTTTCTCTTTTGTTTGAGATTAGCTTAACTAGTGTTTTTATTTTCTATCGTTTTAGTTCTTAAGTTTATTTTTTCCCAATAGTGTGTGTGTTTATTTATTTTCGTTGTTTTGGAGACACTTGATTTGAGAATATTCAATATAGTTTATCTTTCCTTAATCCTAACTCTACAGCACATAACAAGAAGACCTGCATATATATTACAAACATGATCGTAATAATAAGACCCACGAAATCAATGAAATTCACCAATTTAAAGACAAGTTCCATATAATTTTGACACAAGTTCCTATATAATTTTGAACAAAAAAGAAAAAAAGAGCTTGTCACAAGTTCCATATAATTTTGACGCATGTTTTACTTTCCATTATTATTTCTCTTACGAAAAATATGACGTTTTTGTACGAAGATAATGAATGTATTCTAGAAATCCTTTTTTTTGGGGTTATTTTGTTTATTTGTGATATTTTCTTATTCTAAAAGCTTATTTGTCATATTTAATGATTTAGATTGAATCAATAGTTTTAATAGAAATCCTTTATATTGTTGTATCTCTTTATAGTTAAAAGTGAAGATGTATATGATGGGTCAGTTCGTGAAGTACCACAGGAGGTAGTACATGTGTGTGTCATGAAGATGGGCTAGGTTGGAGTTCGTGATTTGTGATGTCGGTTGGCTTGCTAAGCTTGGAGAAGAGGTAATATATTTATTGGGAAGTTTACATTAAGTGTAAAGGATATTACTTGAAGAGGAAAAGGCAAGAGGTTATTCCTTAAGAAAAAAAGAAAAGTTGTTATGTTGTTTTGGAAAGAACTTGTGGAGCAAGTTCTAGGTATCTATATTAGGAGGACGTGCCTCCATGGAGAAATGTGTCTCTGCTAATAAGAAAGAAGGTTCAGAGATCGTTTTGGTGTTGCTTGTGTGATCAAGTCTTTGGTGTCATTGTTCTGCGTTAGTTGCTGACGTAGTTGGTGAAGTACTTCCGTGAAGTGGGAAGATTGAAGCCTAGACTCAGGGAGAGTTTAGCTCGGGGTTTGGAGGATCCTGATAAACAGAAGTCTAGACTCTAGGGTGAGTTTTAGCTTAGGATTGAGGCTAATCCTAAAGGATTCTTGTAATAGAAAAGATTGGTGTAAGAGACTTTCTTGTTCTAGTGAATTCGAAAAGATAAACTTGTGTGTTTTACTTTCTGCTATTATTTCTCTGCCCTCACTACATTAACAAGTGGTATCAGAGCGGGGCTCGATAGAGTTAACGACTTAGTTTCGAGTAGATCAAGGTGAGTGACAGAGACTGCGTCTGGAAGTAAGACAGAGTTGTTTGATGGCGGCATATCAAGAGGGAACGTCTATGACAAAGCCACCTAGGCTTGATTCATCCAATTATGGATATTGGAAGGTTCGTATGCAAGCTTTTATCAGTGGGCTTGATGAGGATTGTTGGAGTTCTATTGAAGCTGGTTGGAGTCCTCCGGTGATGTTTAATGATGAGAAAGTTGAAGTTCTTAAGACAAGAGATATGTGGACTGCTGCAGAGAAGAAGGCTTCAAGTTGCAACTCTAAGGCCAAGACTGCAATTTACAATGCTATTGATGCGAGCTACTTCAAGTTGATTTCTCAATGTGCTTCAGCTCAGAAGGCATGGAAGACTTTGGAGAATATGTTTGAAGGTACTACAAGTGTCAAGCGTACCAAGCTGGATATGTTAGCATCAAGTTTTGAGAATCTGAGGATGGATGAAGAGGAAACCGTGGCTCAGTTTAGTGCTAAGTTGTGTGATATTTCCAATGAATGTTTTGCACTTGGAAAGCAATACAAGGACAAGAAGCTGGTGAAGAAGCTGAAGAGATCGTTGCCATCCAAGTTTGAGTCAAAGATCTCTGCTGTAGAAGAAGCTCACAATCTGGATGAGATGCCTTTTGATGAGTTTGTTGGGATTCTTCAAGCTTTTGAGCTGAGTAGATTACATGGAGGAAAGGTGAAAAGCAAAGAAGATCCACATGGAATTGCTTTGAAAAGTTCATCTTCTGAAGATCCTATGGTGATGCTGTCAAGAGACTTTGCTGGCTATATGAACCTAAGAGCAGAGAGGCTGAAGAATGCAAGGATAAGTGATTCAGGCAGATCATCATCAAAGGTACAATGTTATGAGTGTAATGGATTTGGCCATGTTCGCAAGGATTGTGGGAATTTACTGAAGCTAAAGAAGAAGGATGACGTCAAGTATGAATCTGGTACTGATTCAGATGATGGTAAGGAGGTGAAGAACATGGTGGCGTTCACAACTTTGGATTCTAGGTCTGAGACGGGATCTGCTACGGGATCTGCAACAGCGTCTGTGTCAAGAGGTTCATGTGGAAGTGATGATGATGTTGTAGGTGATGACGATGATGGAGACTTTGATCTTGCTGGAAAGTATGAGAGGCTGTATGAGAATTGGCTCAAGCAGGTTGAGGCGAATTCAGAGTTTGCTAAGGAGAAGGTCAAGGTAGAAGCTCAAGTTGCTGAAGCACTTAAGTATGTCTCAGAGAAAGAAGAAGAAGCACGATTGACTGGTGCTCAACTTGCAGAAACTCAGAAGGGTTTGAAGATGCTGAATAGTGGGACAAAGCAGCTAGATCATCTGCTCATTATTGGAAAGAGTAATCGATGTGGCCTTGGATATCAAGGAGAATGTCCTACAGCTGAAGGTGTTTTTGTGTCAGAAGGAGAAACTGAGGTCTTAGCTACGTCTGTTATGAAGCCAGAGGTTAAGGTGTCTGCTGGGAATGCAATTAAGGGAAAGACTGCAGTGAAGGCAGTAACTGATGTGAGGAATGCGAGTGCTACACGTACTGCTACGGCGACTGCTCCAGAGAGAGTTTCTGGATTGAAGAGTGTATCTAGGCAAAAATTTCGGCCTGTTTGTCATCATTGTGGTGTTGTTGGACACATTAGGCCAAGATGTTTCAAGTTATTAAGGGAGAAGAATCAGATGAAGCAAGCTTATGGTACTTATGGAATGAAGTGTCATGGTCCAATATGTTATTTTTGTGGAGTTCAAGGGCATATGCGACGTGATTGTTTCAAGTCTTTTCAAGGAGCTAATCATGGAGGATTTGGGCTAATGAATACGTGGTCTCGGAGATTTGATCATTATGGAGATGGTGGAATGGGATTTCCTCCTTACTTTGGAGGCTATAGATCTTCATAATAGTTTTTGACCATGATGTGACTCATAGGGGGAGATTGAAGACGTGGCTTTCTGTCTAGTGGTGATGAGTTCACATGCATAGTCAAAAAGGGGGAGATTGAAGATGTATATGCTGGGTCAGTTCGTGAAGTACCACAGGAGGTAGTACATGTGTGTGTCATGAAGATGGGCTAGGTTGGAGTTCGTGATTTGTGATGTCGGTTGGCTTGCTAAGCTTGGAGAAGAGGTAATATATTTATTGGGAAGTTTACATTAAGTGTAAAAGATATTACTTGAAGAGGAAAAGGCAAGAGGTTATTCCTTAAGAGAAAAAGGAAAGTTGTTATGTTGTTTTGGAAAGAACTTGTGGAGCAAGTTCTAGGTATCTATATTAGGAGGACGTGCCTCCATTGAGAAAGGTGTCTCTGCTAATAAGAAAGAAGGTTCAGAGATCGTTTTGGTGTTGCTTGTGTGATCAAGCCTTTGGTGTCATTGTTCTGCGTTAGTTGCTGACGTAGTTGGTGAAGTACTTCCGTGAAGTGGGAAGATTGAAGCCTAGACTCAGGGGGAGTTTAGCTCGGGGTTTGGAGGATCCTGATAAACAGAAGTCTAGACTCTAGGGTGAGTTTTAGCTTAGGATTGAGGCTAATCCTAAAGGATTCTTGTAATAGAAAAGATTGGTGTAAGAGACTTTCTTGTTCTAGTGAATTCGAAAAGATAAACTTGTGTGTTTTACTTTCTGCTATTATTTCTCTGCCCTCACTACATTAACATAAAGGTTTTGTCTCTGGATAAATGTATCGTCTTCTTATCTCCAAGCAAGCTCTGCAACAATCTATTGAAACAACCGTACGTTATTGACAGTGTTTTTCTAGTCTGACGTGTCCGCGGTGCTTTTTTCTTTCATTATTGTTCATAGTTTATAAGTTTTATCTAATAAAATACAAGTGTGTTCTAAACCAAGTGTTCTTGTTGAAAAACTCGAACCAAAGAGAGAAAGAAAAGGAGGAGGCCGTATGGCTTTAGGTGTGAAAGTATGAGATGTGTTATTCATTAATCAAGCAAAACACCTCCTTATATATGGAGTACATAGCCAACTTGTCTAAGGAGTTAAGCAATGTGGGACTCTCTTAGTTACAAGGTAAAAGTCGGCTGGTTTAATGAAATAGACTAAGGTCCAATCCACATAAGGATTGGCCGGTTTACAATAAGTAAATAAAGACTCGGTTAAGGCATTCCTTAAACCTCGGTTTACAACACTCCCCCTGAAGGCCATAACCGTATAGGGCTCATAATGCGTTTGGGATACTGCCTCGTTAAAATCTTTCCATGGTAAACCCAAAACCCAATGTGGTAAAAGAGAACCCATGAATAAGAAAAAGAGTACAGCCGCATTACTCCCCCTGAAGTGAACATCACTGAAGGTCTCTCAGTGAACGCATACCAATCTGCAGCATAAGCTTCTTGAGTGTACATGTTGGTAATGCCTTGGTGAAGAGGTCGGCTGAATTCTCACTGGACCGGACTTGGAGTACCTTGACCTCTCCTTCTTTCTGAAGATCGTGGGTGAAGAAGAACTTGGGGAGTACGTGCTTGGTCTTATCACCCTTGATGTATCCTTCCTTGAGTTGAGCTATGCAGGCCGCATTGTTTTCATAGATAATGGTCGGACCATCTTTGCCATCCGTGATCCCACATGCTGTCCGGATCTGATGTGTCATAAGTCTCAACCATACACACTCTCTGCTTGCCTCATGGATTTCCAATATCTCTGAGTGGTTGGATGAGGTCGCGGAAATGGTCTGCTTGACTGATCTCCACGAGATAGCCGTACCTCCATATGTGAAAACATAGCCGGTTTGAGACTTAGCACAATGTGGGTCGGAATTGAAACCTGCATCAGCAAAACCAACCAAATCCTCTTTGTTTTGGTTAGTATAAAACAATCCTACATCCTTAGTCCCTTGAAGGTACCTTAGGACGTGTTTAATCCCATTCCAGTGCCTCATGGTCGGACATGAACTGAACCTAGACAGTAGGCTTACTACAAAGGCTATGTCCGGCCTAGTATGAGTGGTCAGGTACATTAAGGCACCAATGGCACTGAGGTAAGGATACTCTGGGCCGAGGACCTCTTCATCTTTAGCCTTTGGTCTAAACGGGTCAGTATCCAAACCTAGGGATCTTACAACCATGGGACTACTAAGTGGGTGACACTTATCCATACTGAACCTTTTAAGAATCTTTTCAGTATAGGTCTTTTGGTGAACAAGGATTCCATCCTTAAGATGTTCGATCTGTAGTCCCAGGCAAAATTTGGTCTTACCCAAATCTTTCATCTCAAATTCTCTTTTGATATACTCAACTGTTTGAGAAATTTCTTTGGCCGTTCCAAGTATGTTTAAGTCATCAACATACACGGCTATGATCACATAGCCTTGGCCGGATTTCTTAATGAATATACATGGGCTTACTTGATCATTCTTGTAGCCTTCTTTCAATAAGTACTCACTCAATCTGTTGTACCACATACGACCAGATTGTTTCAGTCCGTACAAAGCTTTGTTAAGCTTAATGCAATGTTGTTCTAGAGAACCTTTAGCATTCTTAGGTATTTCAATACCTTCTGGTACTTTCATGTATATGTCATTGTCTAGTGGTCCATAAAGATATGCGGTTACTACATCCATTAACCGTAAATCTAGATTTTCTCTTATGGCCAGACCTATAAGGAATCTGAATGTTGTTGCATCCACCACAGGAGAATAAGTCTCCTCATAATCGATTCTTGGTCTCTGTGAGAATCCTTGTGCAACAAGTCGGGCCTTATACCTCACGACTTCACCATTCTCAATTCTTTTCCTCACAAAGAACCCATTTGTATCCCACTGGTTTTATATCATGTGGTGTCAGGACTATCTTCCCGAAAACACCTCTCTTCTTAAAAGAGTTCAGCTCCACGTTTATGGCTTCTTTCCACTTAAGCCAATCTTTTCATTGCATGCATTCATAAATGGACGTGGGCTCATGATCCTCATCATCAATAAGTTCAAGTGCTACTTCATAAGCAAATATATCACTGATGTCGGCATCTTTTCGATTCCATTGTTTTCCAGACAAGACATGATTTATGGAGATCTCATTGTTATCAGGAACTTCAGTACCATGTTGCAAGGCGTCCCGAGCAACATCTTTTGGTACGTCCGGACCAATGTCCTGGTCAGGGACTTCTGATGTGACCACGACCTGGGCCGGGTTGGTCACGACCATGTCTGGTGGTTCTTCCTCGGACCTTGCACCTTTCTTAGTTTTTCGAGGCTTTTTATCTAAAGAACCATTGGGTCTGCCGCGTTTGAGACGTGCCCTGGAATCAGTAGCAGCATGGTTGTGTCCCTCATGAACATCAATCCGTAATGGTGCATTGGCAGCTGGTATATATGACTTGGTCATTCTGTTTGGGTCAGCAAAGGAATCATGCAATTTATTGGCTAACTCTTGGAGATGTATAATCTTTTGAACCTCAAGGTCACATGCTTGAGTTCGAGGATCTAGCCATGTTTGGGATGTATTATTCCATGTAATTTCCTTTACCAACTTATTGGTATATCCTCCCAACAAAAGATATTCAGATTCCACAAAGTGGCAATCTGCGTACCTGGCCTTAAACAAATCACCCGTGGTCGGCTCAAGGTACT
Organism: Hirschfeldia incana; assembly: GCA_026261945.1. NCBI lineage: Eukaryota > Viridiplantae > Streptophyta > Magnoliopsida > Brassicales > Brassicaceae > Hirschfeldia > Hirschfeldia incana. The sequence continues at coordinate 10,351,896 of JABCMI010000009.1, forward strand.
TTATGATGGAAGGGGAATCGTACCCCACATATATTCCCATCCGTCTCTGAGCTCCCATCTTTGTTCTTTGTGGTGGAGCAATTGGATAGTACACGGCACATCCAAAAGTCTTAAGATGGGGTCCGGCTCTCGACCCATTAGGAGTTGTGATGGTGAATACTTATGTTCACTAGATGGTCTGATGCGTATCAGTTCCGCAGCATGCAATACTGCATGTCCTCAAGCCGTGATAGGAAATTACTTTTCATGAGTAAAGGTCTAGCTATCATCTGGATCCTTTTGATAAAGGACTCGGCTAGATCGTTCTGTGTATGGACATGTGCCACGGAGTGTTCAACTGTCACCCCCATGGACATACAGTACTCATAAAAGGCTTGGGAAGTGAATTCACCAGCATTGTCAAGACGTATAGTCTTCAAAGGAAAGTCTGGAAAGTGTGTTCTCAATCTGATGATTTGGGCAAGTAATCTAGCTAAGGCTAGATTTCGTGTGGATAATAGACACACATGGGACCATCTTGTGGACACATCAATAAGTACCATGAAGTACCTAAACGTCCCACTCGGTGGGTGTATTGGTCCACAGATGTCACCTTGAATCCTTTCCAGAAAACCGATGGTTTCCTTTATCACTTTGACTGGTGATGGTCGGATAATGAGTTTTCCTTGTGCACGAGGAACACACGTATGGATCTTAGGAACAACTCGTCTACCTTTAAGGTTATGACCATTTGAGTTTTGGATAAGTCTACACATCATAGATGACCCGGGATGCCCTAACCGGTGGTGCCACAAGTTGAATTTCTCTTTAAATTCCTTACTTATTACAGTATTGGCTTCGACCACACTGATCTGAGCATGGTAAAGACCAGTCGAGATAGTTGGTACGGTTTCCAAGACCCTCTTATGGCCTTGGTCAAATTCGTAAATGTTTAGGAATTCTTTGGTTCCTTCTCCAACTGTCTCAATATGAAGACCATTCTTATGAATGTCTTTAAAACTCAGGAGACTTCTCTTAGAGTTTGGAGAGTACAATGCCTCATCTATTTCTAGATGTGTACCGTTTGGTAACAAAACATAGGCTTGGCCGTGGCCTTTAATGAGTGATGATACACCAGCTATTGTGTTCACATTGGCATCTTTCAATGTTAATTCAAAAAAGAATTTCTTATCCCTTAAAATCGTGTGGCTTGATCCACTATCAACCACAAGTGTGTCCATACTTCCTTTCATTCTAGACAATAAAATATAATCTGAATCATTCATATTATTATTGGAAGATGAAAGCAATACATAGTTTATTTTGAAAATATCAAAAGCAAAATACAAAATCTTTAAAGCCTAAAACCAAAAGCAATCAAACACAAATCGTTTGTTGCATTACATCATTTAACTTGGTCATATTCCAACAAATTCAGAAGGTCTGAAGTCTCGAAGTCCATGAGATCATCATTGTCATGATCAAAATCGTCCTCACCATCCTTATACACCATGTGTGCTTCAGGATTCTTGCCTTTAAGACTCCCTTGATAGAGATCCACCAGATGTTTGGCAGTACGGCAATTCTTTGCCCAATGATTCAGCATTCCACATCTGTGACATGGAGAGCTTCCAGAATTTTGTGGCTTTGCAGATGTCCCATTACCTTTGTCTTTACCAGGTCCATTGCTGGATTGGTTCGGACGGTCATAAGGGGTGTTACGCCCTTTGCCATAGCCACCACGTCCACGTCCTCGCCCATGACCTCCACGGCCACGTCCTCTTCCGTATGAGGAACCGCGGCCCTTTTGGTCATGACGGACATGGTTGGCTTCAGCATCATCTTGAGGCTCATTTGAGGTATGATGTGCCTTAGGGACCGGCTTAGTACCAGGGGGTCTAAGCTCACTGTTTTTCAAGAGGAGCTGGTTGTTCTTTTCGGCCAGTAATAGACAGGAGATGAGCTCACTGTAGGTCTTAAAACCTTTCTGCCTGTATTGTTTCTAAAGCATCAAATTATCTTCAGGCATGGTCTGATAAGTCTTTTCCAACAACTGCCCGTCTGAAACGTTACTGCCACATAGTCTCAGTTTTGAGACAATCCGGAACAACGCTTTGTTGTACTCATCCACAGTCCGAAAATCTAGAAATCTGAGATGGGTCCATTCATAGTTGGCACTCGGAAGAATCAGAGTTTTCTGGTGTTTGTATCTCATCTTAAGCTCGTTCCACAACTCGTATGGATCAGCCACTGTGAGGTATTGAGACTTCAAACTTTCCTCAATGTGATGTCGGATCAACATGAGAGTTTTAGAGTTCTCTCTCTTATTGGCATTGTTCCCTTCGACAATGCAATGCTCTAGGCCTTTGGCTCCAAGAGAGATCTTGACATCTAATGCCCATTGCAAGTAATTGTCACCCCTCACACTTAGAGGTGCAAAATCCAAGTTTGCTATTTTGGCCATCTGAAAACAAAGATCAGATTGTTTAGGTCTTTAAGATTTCATGTTCGGTCCATCTCTGAAATCCTTTACTTTGAAATCGGGTTTGAAAACCACTTTGAAAATGAGATGGACGAGTTATATGGTCTCACCATACTGTGGTGCGGTTCATCGACCTATATGGTCTAATAGTACCATTCGGCACACATCATCGACCCAAAACGGGTCGTGATCTATTCGTACTGTGGTACGAGTCATTGATCATCGCGGATCATCATTGATCACCGCGGATCATTGCTGATGATCATCGTGAATCATCGAAATCATCGTGGATGATCACCGAGAATCACTGTGAATCACCGCACCCGATCACCATGAATCATCGCGGATCACCGAGAATCATCGTAGGCGATCACCGTGATCATCGGTGATCACGGGCGATGGTCTAGTTGCACCGTATGGTGAACATCATCGACCTATGGTATTTTTAAGCCTTATTATTAATTCTTAGTAGGATCTAACCACACTATGGTGCGGATCATCGATCAAAGCATTTGAAAACATATAATTTTAAGTTTGTTTGGACATATAGCGTATCATCCTTGAATAAGGGGTATCACTTGTTGTTTATTCAAACAGAAAGTTTTAATTACTTAGAAACATTGACCTTATGTTTTGCTTGACATATAGCGTGTCATCCTTAAAGGGGTATCACTTGTTGTCTTGCAAAGCACTTGACCATGTAACCGTATATTAAGGTTTTGGGGTTTTAGGATCTGAATCTTATGGTTTATGGTTGTAAGACTCGGATCTGATCATATATGATCGGCTTAGGGTTTATAGAAATTTTAGAAATCGGTTTTGAGATATAATTTTGAAATTCGGATAAGTTACACAAATTAGGTCTAATTTGATTTTCTTTATATTTAAAACAAGAACAATAAAATCAACCTTTTTAAAATATGGAAATCGTATCAGGCTATAATTGAAAAAGATTTGGAAAATATTTGAAAAGATTTGGAAAATATTTTTGCTTGATCCGCAAGGTAAAGATATTAGGGTTTTCGGATTTACCTTATTTTCAGCCGCTTTTCTCCTTGGCTTCTCTCTTAGAAACCTTAAACAAAGCAACCAAAGAAGAGTAGAGATCGGTTAATATCAAGATCTGAAAGAATGAATATTTATGGAAAATTTTAAGAGAAAAAGGAAAAGATGGTTGGCGGCTGCTATGGTTTTGGATTAGGGTTCTTGGCGGTTGATCAGAGAGCTGGGTCGTGCTGATAACGTGTTCTAAACCAAGTGTTCTTGTTGAGAAACTCGAACCAAAGAGAGAGAGAAAAGGAGGAGGCCGTATGGCTTTAGGTGTGAAAGGATGAGATGTGTTATTCATTAATCAAGCAAAGCACCTCTTTATATATGGAGTACATAGCCGACTTGTCTAAGGAGTTAAGCAATGTGAGACTCTCTTAGTTACAAGGTAAAAGTCGGCTGGTTTAATGAAATAGACTAAGGCCCAATCCACATAAAGATTGGCCGGTTTACAATAAGTAAATAAAGACTTGGTTAAGGCATTCCTTAAACCTCGGTTTACAACAAAGTGATGGTTTTCATGTTGATTTCTTTCGTGAAACATGTCGAATGTTCGTCCCTCTTATTTCTGTTTCTGTGTGTGTGTCTCCACATTATGGAAACGTTACCGAAGTAATGATGCATGTTATTCTGTTGGAGATTTCTTCATACAGTTGCTGTCGATTCATGTTTGAATCGTTTCTACAACATAATATAATCCTGATCGAATACGATTCAACTAGTTCTTTACTTGATTTTCGGAATATTGCGATCTCATTTTTTCGACTTGATAAAGTTATCTTTGCTGAAGCACAAAACTAGAAAACCCAGTAGCTCATCTCCACGAAATGAAATAAATTGACCAAATAATGACAAGACAACTTATACCCTATTTTGATGAAAAAACAAAACTAAGAAGCAGATTGGATTGGAGCTGAGTTATCTGAGCCCCGACTGTAAAGACCAAAACTGAACCCGAACCCATATATCTAAATACCTAAATGAAACTATAAAATTTAAACCCAAAAATCCGAAATTCGAATAGACCCGAACCGAATCTGAATGAGTATCTGAACGCCTACACCTATTGTTTATATTTTTTTATTCTTCTAGTTATTTAATTTATGAATTATTTTAATTATAATTTTAAACTTATTTTAATTATGTATAATTTATTTTTAATTTTGTTTATTTTCTGGATTTTTATTTTTTGGGTTCTTATTGATTTTGAATTATTATTTTACATCTATAAATGTTATCTCTTATTTATGTTTATAGAAAAAAAAGAAGAAGAACTGCCACATGTTACTTTTAACCTACAAATGATCAGTTAGGTCATAGTTCTTTTTTGTAAGCTCAAGAATTTCGAGCTTGATGGGTTGTTGCAGTGGTGGAGTTTTGGTTCGTGTACATGTGTTACACACGGAAGATGGTGTGACACACGCTTCATAGAATAAAAAAGAAACATCAAGATGTGTTGTTGTGGAATATTTCCATATACTTGGTTGACGAGATAAGCATTAAAGAAACGTGATTAGATCACAAATTGGAAGATTTGGTGATGCTAAAATATATGAAATAATATATTCGATAATAGGAAAAGATTATTTAATATATATCTTGGCTTTTACCTAGTTTTAGGGTTAGAGCTTTTGACGTTGTAATTCTCAAAAAGAAACACAAAAGGTTTTGGTGTTTCATAGCTGAGTGAATTGGGAGTCTTGATCAACTGGGGTTGAGCCAAGCAAGTTGGGTGTGTTAGGAATCGATCCGTGTCGAGTCGTGTAATTCGGATCAAACAAGTTTGTAAGAAATTGTTTAAAGGATTTCTAATAACGAGTTAATTGTTCTTGAAATTATTTTGTGCCCTCTGTTCTTGCTGTCTCTCGAACTTACAATTTTCTCGGTCTAAAATCCACACACATGTCGAAAGATTAACTACTAGAAATCTTCAATTGTTAGAACCATCTTCTAGATGCTTATGTGAAGTTAGGTAACTTTCCATTGATGATAAAGACATTGTCGCTTGGTCAGCAATATTGTTTACAGAGGCTATAACTCAGACCGGAAAGACAGAAGCAGCTATAAAGATGTTTAACCAGCTCATAGAGGATAAAAAAAAAAATTAAACTAGTTTACATTCACTAGTGTCCTTAACGTGTGTGCTGCTGCTTCTGCCTTTTCAAGACAAGGAAAGCAAGTCCCCATGTTTTGCTGTAAAATAAAGAGTGGGTTATCTATGTTTTAGTAGCGCTCTTTTCACCATGTATGCAAATAAATGCAGCCCTGACAGTGCGGAAGAAATCTTTACAAGACAGAGAGGAAAAGATTAGTGTCATGGAACTCTATGATCTTTGGGTATGGACAACACGGACAAGTTATGAAGCTAGGAGAACAGCTTATTCAATCAAATATTCATGCCCAAACTAAGGGTAACTGAGAAAATAAACACCTAAACGAACTCTTACAACACAGGTTTCAATGTTGCATCGCTTTAGTAGCGATGGAGCTTTGTTCATATGGGGTCTTTTGGTGACAATAATAAATAAGAAAATCATTGTTTCAGCATTTAGAACATTTTTTACACATTACGAGAAATAAAGCAAATGAAATGTTTTGGAATCAAATAAAACATGGGTTTGAGATTTGTTTACTTCTCAGTACATACATAAGGAGAAAGTGAAGAGACAATAATAGTAACAAATCTATTACCCTTCTTCTCCAAACTCCTGTGTGAATCTCTCATGGACGTCAAGGTCAGATTTGCTCACTGTTGGCCTCTGTCTAGCAAGTACCTTCTCGAAATCTGTTCTTGTGATTGGTGGTGGAATAATCTGTAAAATAAACACATCATTACTTAGATCAGTGCAGACCAGTCCAGACTCATGCATGCTGAACGATTGTGTCTTCCAGCAGTTTTATGAGAAGATCGAACATATATAAAATCACTAGTTTGAAACACAAAATAAACTTTTGATATGTACCTTTTCGGCAAGGCCTTTAGCTGCTAAATCTTGCATTGTGGTTTGGATAGCTCCAGGCTGCCTCGGTCCACATGGCATCCATGTACCATCAGGTGACTTGAAAAAGAACATTGCATCTTGAGTTTTGCGAACAGGCTCAAAAAGGACATCTTTTACCTGCAACATTCAGAAAGGTTGTCAAGATAAAAGGCTATCTATAAAACTTCTGTGACAAACTGTGCAAAAAACAATAAATCACTAGAGCCAAGCTACGTACACAAACGGAAACATCTGAACCAGAAAAGCCTTCTGTCTTGAGCCCCAAATATTCAAAATCAGATTCAGTTAAATTATGAGGCGTGTCTCCCAAATGGACCTGAAACACACATATCATTAGTAAACGGATCATGTTTTCTTGTATAATTTTAATAAGCTAATGAGAACAAAATACTTTGAACATGTGCTGCCTAGCCTTGGCTTCTGGGAGAGGAATATAGATACGCTTATCAAAACGTCGCCTAATAGCCTGAAAAACAACCTATCAGTTAGTAATTTTGTAGACTGGGAAATAAAATATAGAACCAACTCACTCTTATGACTTTTCACCTGATCAAGAGCATACGGCGTATTGGTTGCTGCAAGCACGAGTACTTTATCATCACTGTGTCCAACACCCTGAAAAGAAAACAGAGCTAATAAGGAAAGAGAGGAAATGTTTTCTGCTAAAATTGAATGACTAAGATGGGATAAGCTCAATACCTGCATCTGAACAAGAAGCTCTGTTTTGATACGTCTAGAAGCTTCACTCTCGTTTCCTTCTCCACGTTGACCACACAACGAATCTATCTCATCAACGAAAATAATGGAGGGAGAACTTTCACGGGCCATCTCGAAAAGGTTTGATACTAGCTTCTCACTTTCACCCATCCACTTCGACACCAGGTCTGATGAAGACACGCTGAGGATTGGGAGGAAAAAAAGGAAACAACTTTTTTTTGTCAAAACATGTTTCCAACTTCCAAGTATAAAACACTGTCGAAGCAAGATGAAGATCAAAAAACAACAAACATAACAGCCATCCATGACTCAAATCCCAATACCCCAGCACAAAAATGCTAGCTTGGAAAGTTCCATCCTAGTAAACCAAGACTTTGTGGCACCTGCAAGCTTCCGTAACCAAAACAACATGTGTTGATTCTCCTATAGAACATTTAGACTCTACCATAGATTACACAATATCTTTCCAAAACAATCTGCAGATGCTTGTAGGATAACATGCATAGATAGCTGAGAGACTACTACAACTATATGGCAGGATACAGCTAAGCAAAAAGAAACCTTCGCAGCAAACATAATCCCCTCATAGAATTCAGAAATCAACAGCAAGCAAAACTAAAAGGTAACATAGTTAGGGAGTAATCAAAGAGCACAATCAAACATATCCCCAAAAATACTCAAGACCCACTACATAACTAAGTACCAATTCAAAATCCAAAAAGAGCTTCATCTTCTCAAAGACTCAAAACTCTTATAAAATCTGTTATACCTAAAGAAGGTAGAGTCAGCTTCAGTAGCAACAGCTTTAGCCAAATAAGACTTTCCCGTTCCAGGCGGCCCATACAACAGAAAAGCTCGCCACGGCTTCCTCTTCCCTTAAAAAAAAAACAGAAACAAACAACAATCAAATAAACAAAAACTAGTCAAAAGCAACCACCTTTTCCAATTCAACACACATACCGGTGAAGAACTGTGGAAACTTAACCGGCAAAATCACAGCTTCCTGCAAAGCCTGCTTAGCGCTCTCCAGCCCAGCAACATCAGTCCACTTAATATTAGGCTTCTCCCTCACAATCGCAGAGTTCAATCCAGCTCGGAGCTTAGACTGCTCCGCGTCCTCACCTTCCCCTCCTCCTCCGTCTTTCCCCTTACTCTTGGGCCTCGTGGCGACCGCCGCGTCGCCGTTGGATCCATTAGGACCCGATCCGCCTTCGTCGAGGACGGCGCGGATCTCCTCGGCGCGGCGGAGGTACTCGGTGAATTTGCCGGTGATGGCTTCTCGGATCTTGGGGTTCTTCTCGTACTTGAGATGCGTTTTGAAGTACTCGAGGGCGTTCATGTAGAGAGGGAAGGCCTTGTTGTAGTTCCCTGCATTGTCTTCTTGTACCGCTTGCTTCACGTACTCGATCGCTTGCTCCTTGAAATTGCTGTACATAGCTCTTAGGGTTTTTCCGATTTTTCCAATCGGTTGTCTACTTTCAAGGATCGGTTTGATTGAGGATCGTACTCGTGGATGAAGATCGGAGAGGATTTGGGAGAACGAATTGGATGTTAAAGGAAGCGATGAAGAGAAAGCCAGATTTGACGTTGAAGAGGAAAAGGTCTAGAAAAAAAAGCAACGGAGCGTTGACTTGTGAAATAATGAAACGTTGAGGCGGTTTTGTAAGGTGTGGAAAGTTGGTTCAGCATTTTGATGAATGAAAAGGAAAACACTTGCCGTTTTTTTATCATATACATACGATTTTCCTTTTTTTTTCCATCAAACTTGTAACTCACATATAACTTATAAGTAAAGAATAACGGAGTTCTTTTCTTTTTTCGACCCTAGACTACCAGATGTAGAACTCAGCTGTAATTCCAACCCAATGAAGATACCACTCATCCTAAGATCCATGACAATTTTCCTCTTAAACTCATACTTTCGATCAAACGAACAAAGACATAAACTTCACACATAAGACAATGTAACTTAACCGGTTTCAACTTATGCACAAAATAGTGGTCGCCTAAGGTTCAGGGTTCAGTTTGTAGACCACCATTCCTTCACTGTTTTGCGCTTTCCAATCCGAGTTACACTTCTTTGGCAATCACTATCATGCTTCTTAGCCTTGCCGAACCATAGTCCAGAGTGAAAAAAGCGGTTTTTGACTACAACTACGAGGCAGGAAGTCGGAACCGCAGCTAGAGGAGTTGTGTTGTTTGTACCACCAGACTCTCTGGTGTTGGGAAGAACTATCTCCGCCACACTTCACCACCGAAGCCCTCCTCTCCGATTGACAACTCTATTGATGAGCGTCCTCGCCACGCATCACCTCCAAAAAAACAAAAAACGAAATCTCTCATTGTTGCATGTTAATACCACTCCTCCAACAGCCACACCACCACAGGGAAAAGTGGATCCATGGTGGAGGAAACGACTACCCCAACTCACACGCTGTCGTCAAGAAGATTTTGTCGTAGGTCTAAAAGCCGACTCCCTTGCAACCAATCCCCACCAGTCTCTCTGTCTCTCCATAAGAAGCCGGATCCTACCATTGACGACAACAAGTGACACTCCAGTGCTTGTACTAACAACATACACAGAGAGGCACGCATATTTACTCATAACCAAATAATACATTATCGGTTCCAAAGTTATATAAAAAGATTCATAAGTAATTGTATTATGTAAACCTTACCTTTTTTCATGAATTATTTAAATGTTTTAGTCAATTATAATATTTTATATTTTTTAAACACATGATTAATTATTACATTGTTCGAAAACATAGATAACAATATAATATTACTTTTCCAATGAGACTGTTTAATAAAATGGTGTAATCAATTTATAATTTGAAAGGAAAAGGTTTTGTCCAAGAGAATGCTTTATAGTTTAGTAAAATAGGTAATATACACTTTTTCATACTGAGATCACCAGTAAACAGTTTTTATTTGTTATTCTTCGATATGCATGGTAGTATAATTCATAACTCTATTTTCTAGTGGATTTTGAGATCTATCATATTTCTTCACTTTTTCTTTGCTTTTGCTTCTTCTATGTTCTTGCTCTTCTTCTTTGTTCTTGCAATTCTTCTCACTAGTTTCTTTTCTTCTTCTTTCACTACAAGAAAACTAAGCATTTACTAGGAAACTTTACTAGGAAAATTATTCCTCGTAAAATTACTACGAGTTCACTTCCAGTTTACGAGGAAACCAGATTTCCTCGTAAGTTCCTCGTAAATTTACGAGAAATACGTTTCCTCGTAAGGTCGTAGTACAGTAACGTGGCCATTACGAGGAAATAGTCACTTTCCTCGTAAAGCCTTAGTAAAATATTTCCTCGTAAAGTCCTAGTACTAGCTTACTAGGAAATTAGGAGGAACTGTTTTCTTACTACCAAATTAAGAGGAACTTGATAGTAAATATCCAATTTAAATTTTGTACCTATTTTTCCTAGCAATTTCCTAGTAAATTCTCAAATCTCTATAAATACCACCACATGTAATTCATTTGAAACACACCAAACAAATAGAAAATACTCAATTCGTAACTGAAAGGAGTTCACCGTCAACAGAATAGTTTGTTATCAACTCAGCATAGCTTTTCCTCAACTTTTCTTGAAGTAGATAGTTCGAGGAAAGCTATGTGGGGTTGATAAAAACCGTTCTGATGACTGTATACTTCTATTAGTTTTTTTTTTAAAATTTGTGATTTGGGATTTAGGAAGATGTATAGGTATAAGTTATGGTTGTTGGTTTAGGTTTAGGGTTTAGGGTTTAGGTTTAAGGTTAGAGTTTAGGGAATTTAGAATATTATAGATGGTTAGTTTAGGGAAAATTTAGTTTTGAAAATTATTACTAGCAGTTTCCTCGTAAGGTCCTAGCAGAAATTGATGACATCCTACTCATTGATCCGCATAATCGTGAATACGAGTTTGTCGAAAATGATGATGTTTCTACGGATTATGAGAATGTATCCGAATGAATTATGTATGTTTTATAAGTTTGTTTAATCACAAAAACCAATTTCAATTATGTATGTTTTATAAGTTTGTTTAATCACAAAAAATGAATTTGAGATTTAGGTGTAGAAGAGGTTAATTAGGATTTTAGTTGTAGAAGAGGCTATAAGTTATGGAAGTTGTGGTTTGGGGTTTGGGGTTTGGGGTTTAGGGATTTACAAACACTTTCCTCGTAAAGCCCTAGTAATCGAAAACACGGGCATAGCAATTTCCTCGTAAAGCAATTTCCTCGTAAAACCCTAGTAATCGAAAACACGGGCATAGCAATTTCCTAGTACAGCTTTTACGAGGACCTTACGAGGAAAAACGGACACTTTCCTCGTAATTTCCTCGTAAATAGAAACACGGGCATAGCAATTTCCTCGTAAGTTCCTAGTACTGTTCTACGAACTTACGAGGAAACCTTTTCCTTATATAAACGCGACAGATCCGGATTGTCACTCATAGTAACTTCCTCTCTATTTTCTCTTAAGGTAGTCTCTAGTCTCTAGTTAGGTGATTAGATTAGGGAATTTAGATTAGGTGGTTAGATTAGGTGGTTAGATTAGGGAATTTAAATTATGTCGTTTGTTTAGGAAATTTAGATTAGCTTAGTTTAACTGTTTTAAAACATTATACGAGAATGAATTAATGTTTTCTGTTTTTTTTTAAATGTAGATGGTTAGAAAGAACAAAGTTGCTGCTGCTCAGTTCAGGAGGTCTCTTGATGGTCAAGAGCGTGGGATACATTATGCGGATCTATTCGGGTCCGGCTCGTCTTCGTCAGCTCCTGGGAGTTCATCTGCAGGAGTTGCCGAGACTCAGCAGCCATCTCATCCTCCTCCACCTCCTCCTCCACCGGTCGGGATTCATCCTGATTTGCAGGTGCCGTCGACCGCACCATTCGCGGTGTACACGGTGGAGGACATTTTGGCCCTTCCAGGCAGAGAAGGACTGCCAGAGTTAGATCCGATCCGACGGAACGGCCAAAACATCTTATGGTACGTTTTAAATTTAAAACTTTTTTTATTATGGTATGCTCTAATTAATGATTTATTTTTCTGTCTTTCCAGGTTTGGTCTTGACAATTGTGTCGCAGCTAGCGTCACGGACTGTATCAAGGGATACTTTCCCGATGCAGCCCCAAACTGGAAGATGACGCCGAGCCACACCAAAAAGACGTGGTTCAAATCGTTCGCTGTAAGTTTAGTAAATCCACTTAATTTATATATTTTTAATCATTTAAATTTTGAAATATATTGAAGTAATCCGTCTTTTATTTTTTCTGGTTGCAGCAAAAATATCGTTGGTCTATTGGGATTCACCAGCTGGTGAAGTCAGAGTTCGAGGCCAAGGCAAAAGCCCGATTGTGCGACACGGTCTACAACTGGAAGGGCGACTATCAGGTATAAATTTATAAATTATAATATATGTATACTTTTAAAAATATATATATTATTGACTACTTTAATTGTAATTATTTTTAAATCAGGTGGACGGTTACGAGCGCGGGAAACCCGATTGCCTCACAACCACGGTGTGGGATGGCCTCATCGCCTATTGGGCGTTGCCGGAGTCGATCAGAACCTCCAACAAAAACTCCGAGAACCGCATGACCTTAGACGAGCATGGCAACACGAAGATTCTTCACACCACGGGCCGAAAACCTCACGGGGGAGTTCGTCTCGACATGGTATTTTTGTAACTTTTTACTTTATTTGAATATTCTAATATTCTACATTAATTAATGTTTAATTTAAAAAAAAAAAATTAGGCTAAAGAGACTGGAATTCTTCCATCTCTTAAAGACCTTTACGAGCGGACCCACCGGAAAAAGAGTGGGCAGTTTGTAGATCCTGCTTCCGAGCGGATCTTCCAGGAGGTTGCTGCCCGGGTTGAGGAACGCCAGACCCAGCTGACTCAGCAGACTGGGGCTCCGGTCGTATTATCCACTCTTGAAGTGGATAAGATTTACGAGGAGGTAAATAATTTGTTTTAATATATTAATTTTTATTATTTATTTAAATTTTCCTTACTTTATTAATATTTTTTTTTGCAGGTCGTCCCTAGGAAAAAAGGCCGTATTATCGGGATTGGCTCGGTGAACGATGTCCCCGCAGCGACATCATCTCATGTTCACCAACAAGTCGAGGCCAACGATCAGCTGCGGTCGGAGCTGCAGGTGACGCAAGGTCATGTGAGTTCGCTCACCGAGATCCTCGACGCTGTGGCGGTCGGGAACCCGCAAGTGGCGGAGTTGTTGCGTCAGAGACGGGAAAGCGGAGCCCTTCCACCATCTCAGTCGCAGCCGGCATCCAACACTGGAGACGACGACTTCGTCCAACAATTTCATGAGCAGCATCAGTTTTAGTTTTAAATTTGTATATTATGAATTTTAAATTTTAAATTATGAATTTTTAATTTTAAATTATGAATTTTTAATTTTAAATTTATAATTATTTAATTATTTAAATTGTTATTTTTAATTTGGTTTTTCTAATTTTTTTAATATATATATAATTTTTAATTTATAAATATTTTTTTAAAAGAAAAAAACATTTCCAAGCAATTTCCTCGTAAATCTTTCGAAGTAAAATCCTAGAAAGGTCCTCGTAATAGACTTACTACGAAATTACGAGGAAAGGTTTTACTATGACCTTACGAGGAAATCTTACGTGGACTTTACGAGGAAAACTTATCCACGCGTTTACGAGGAAATGTTTCCTCGTAAGGAAGCTAGGACATTACGAGGAAAATAGGCTTTACGATGAACGCCTTTCGACGAAACGGGTTTCCTCGTAAATTCCTAGTAAATGCCCTTTTACTAGGAAATAACGAGGAAACCCGTCCTAGTAAATGGCCTGTTTTCTTGTAGTGTTTGATGTTTATTTCTTGCGCAGGAGTTTACTCGAGGATTCAATCTCTGTAATGCCACAAATCTTAAACGGCAACATTAGTTCACTCCGGTTAATCAACTCAAGCTCATCAAGATGTCCTAAAATTAGAAAAGTATCCTGGATATATGAAGTATTACCCTAATCATTTATGTGCTTGTAACAGTTTATGTTTTCATTGGCAGAAGAATCTAGAAGATTAGATCACTATGTGTTATTTTTTTTTCCTTCTTTTTGCTAAAATAACAAGATTTTTTTTTTGGTTTCTGTCTTCCTTTGTTTGATTTAATTTGCCGAAAGTTAAAAAAAAAATAAAAAATACTGTAATAATTTACTGGAAATTATCTTTATATTTCTTATTTTTAAAGTTAACTTTTCATTTTTTATGATTTCGGTTTATTATCTTTTTTGCTTTATTTTTTCTTATATGTACCTCTGTATACCTATTGAGTCATATAAGTTAATTAAGTCGCCGCGACGAGAACATAAGAACCAGCCGCAGCCTCGCAGGTTAGGGAGATAAAAAGATCAACCTAAGTCAAATCTGATTTAGATTTTCTATCTTCTTTCTTCACTACAAGAAAACAGGCCATTTACTAGGGCGGGTTCTCCTCGTTATTTCCTAGTAAAAGGGCAATTACTAGGAAATTACGAGGAAACCCGTTTCGTCGAAAGGCGTTCATCGTAAAGCCTATTTTCCTCGTAACGTTCTAGCTAACTTACGAGGAAATATTTCCTCGTAAACGGGTGGATAAGTTTTCCTCGTAAAGTTCACGTAAGCTTTCCTCGTAAGCTCATAGTAAAACGTTTCCTCGAAAGCTCGTAGTACGTTTATTACGAGGAACTTTCTAGGAAAATTTACGAAGAGTTTACGAGGACAGCTTACGAGAAACTTGCTAGGAATATTTACTAGGAGTTGACTTCGAAAGATTTACGAGGAAATTGCTTGGAAATGTTTATTTCTTTTAAAAAAAATATTTATAAATTAAAAATTATATATATATTAAAAAAATTAGAAAAACCAAATTAAAAATAACAATTTAAATAATTGAATAATTATAAATAACTAATTTATTAAGTTTAAATAACTAAATAATTGAATAATTATACAATAAATAAGTTTAAAAATTCATCGTCTTCTCCAGTGTTGCAACGCCCAATAGGCGATGAGGCCATTCCACACTGTGGTTGTGAGGAAATCGGGTTTCCCGCGCTCGTAACCGTCCACCTGATTTAAAAATAATTACAATTAAAGTAGTCAATTATAATATATGTATATTTTTAAAAGTATACATATATTATAATTTATAAATTTATACCTCAAAGTCGTTCTTCCAGTTGTAGACCGTGTCGCACAATCGGACTTTTGCCTTGGCCTCGAACTCTGACTTCACCAGCTGGTGAATCCCAATAGACCAACGATATTTTTGCTGTAACCAAAAAAAATAAAAGACGGATTACTTCAATATATTTCAAAATTTAAATGATTAAAAATATATAAATTAAGTGGATTTACTAAACTTACAGCGAACAATTTGAACCACGTCGTTTTGGTGTGGCTCGGCGTCATCTTCCAGTTTGGAGCTGGATCGGGAAAGTATCCCTTGATACAGTCTGTGACGCTAGCTGCGACACAACTGTCAAGACCAAACCTGGAAAGACAGAAAAATAAATCATTAATTAGAGCAAACCATAATAAAAAAAGTTTTAAATTTAAAACGTACCATAAGATGTTTTGGCCGTTCCGTCGGATCGGATCTAACTCTGGCAGTCCTTCTCTGCCTGGAAGGGCCAAAATGTCCTCCACCGTGTACACCGCTAATGGTGCGGTCGACGGCACCTGCAAATCAGGATGAATCCCGACCGGTGGAGGAGGAGGTGGAGGAGGAGGTGGCTGCATCTATGTTTTAAAAAAAAATAGAAAACATTAATTCTCGTATAATGTTTTAAAACAGTTAAACTAAGCTAATCTAAATTTCCTAAACAAACGACATAATTTAAATTCCCTAATCTAACCACCTAATCTAACCACCTAATCTAACCACCTAATCTAAATTCCCTAATCTAATCACCTAACTAGAGACTAGAGACTACCTTAAGAGAAAATAGAGAGGAAGTTACTATGAGTGACAATGCGGATCTGTCGCGTTTATATAAGGAAAAGGTTTCCTCGTAAGTTCGTAGAACATTACTAGGAACTTACGAGGAAATTGCTATGCCCGTGTTTCTATTTACGAGGAAATTACGAGGAAAGTGTCCGTTTTTCCTCGTAAGGTCCTCGTAAAATATCTACTAGGGCTTTACGAGGAAAACTCTTTACGAGGAAATTGCTATGCCCGTGTTTTCGATTACTAGGGCTTTACGAGGAAAATGTTTGTAAATCCCTAAACCCCAAACCCCAAACCCCAAACCACAACTTCCATAACTTATAACCTCTTCTACAACTAAAATCCTAACCTCTTCTACACCTAAATCTCAAATTCATTTTTTGTGATTAAACAAACTTATAAAACATACATAATTAAAATTGGTTTTTGTGATTAAACAAACTTATAAAACATACAACATAATTCATTCGGATACATTCTCATAATCCGTAGAAACATCATCATTTTCGACAAACTCGTCCTCAACACCGTCGTCCGTTGAGTGATCAGGGACATCTTCGTATTCACGATTATGCGGATCAATGAGTAGGATGTCATCAATTTCTGCTTCAGGTTCCTCGATTTCATTGGTGTTTTCTTCTTGCAATGGTGGTTCTTCTCCCTCGATTATCCGTCCTCGAGGTGTCACTTTGATGACAGCTAACCAGTTTATTCCCGTTGTAGTAAGTCGAGGGTATGGAATGAAGCAAACTTGATCTGCTTGGGAAGCTAATATGAAAGGCTCGAATTTGTTGTACCTTCGTCCACCATTGACGTCAACTACACCGTTCTTGTTAATCCGAACACCTCTGTTGACGACGGGGTCGTACCACTCACACTTGAAGATAATGCATTTCAAACTCATACCTGGAAATTGAACTTCATAAATCTCCTGCAAGATCCCGTAGAAATCTGTTTCGCCTTTCACACATATTCCATAATTACTTGTCGCCCGGTGTCTACCATAGTCATAGGTATGAAAAGTATAGCCTCGGGTGAAATACATCGATGATGTAGTGACCTTTGCAACTGGACCTTGAAGTAATTCGCGAAACCATGCGGGATATTGAGGATCGTCATAATCAACCTGCAACAAAAAGTAATATAACTAATATTAGACTTACTTTGTGGTAATGTACATGCATGCATACAATTTAAGTAATAATAAATACTTGTTTCCTCAACCACTTGATAAAGTGTTGATCTTTCCTTTTGTCTAACTCAGACGTCGATATACCAGGTATTGCTTCCTCGACTTGAGTCATAAATCTCCTGTAAAATCATAAATGTCATGTTATATATTTAATATTGAAATATATATATATATATAAGTGTGTATGTTAAAATATTTACCTTTCAAAATAAGCAATCAATGGATGCTCGCAATTAAGAAGAATATAAATGTGTGCACTATGGACGTCTTCATCACTCGACCACCAAACCTCTTTTAATTTCCCCCCCAGTCGCCCGATTTGACAAAAGATGTCTGGAACATCGTCTTCCATATATGTCGGCAAGGTTTTTGGCTTTTCCTTTCAAAGTTTTCATGGCCCTTTCATACTGATACATCCATCCATAATGCACAGGTCCACGAAGTAATGCCTCATACGGGAGGTGGACAACTAGGTGTTCCATGACGTCGAAAAAAGAAGGCGGAAATATTTTCTCCAAATTGCAGATTAAGACAGGGATGTTTTCATGAAGTTGTTGGACAACTTCCACTTTAAGAGTGCGGGTGCTCAGATCCCTAAAAAATGCTCCAATTCCTATATATGTTTACAAAAACAAACATAATCCACATAATTAGTAAATATATATATATGTATATAAAGAAATAATTAATCATATCATCGTATTATATTAATTAATTACCTGAAAGTGCTTCATGTACTTTTGCCGGTAGTAGCTCCCCAAACGCAAAGGGAAGTAGTCGTTGCATGAAGACATGACAATCATGGCTCTTCATCCCGGAGAACTTTTGCCCTTTCTCAACACATCTTGAGAGATTTGAAACATACCCATCAGGGAACTTCACTTCTGAAGCCACCCAGTTGAACAATGCAGACTTTTTATCTGATGATAGTCTGAATATTGGAACTGGAACTTGCCCATTGCTTTTTATATGTAACTCACTCCTTGAGCAGATATCGGGTAAGTCTAACCTCGATTTTACGTTGTCTTTCGTCTTCCCTGGGACGTTCAATATAGTGTTCATGATGTTCTCAAAAAAGTTCTTCTCTATATGCATCACATCGAGGTTGTGGCGCAAAAGAAGATCTTTCCAATATGGCAATTCCCAAAATATACTCTTTTTGTGCCAATTGTGCTGAACACCATAAGAATCAGGCATATTACTGGGAACATGCCAATTCCCACCATGAGGAGCTGTTTCTAGAGCACAGTAGTAATCGATTTGCGCTTCGATTTGTTCTCCAGTTAAATATGGAGGAGGAGTGTCTCTGACAACCCTTTTGTGCCTGAACAATTTCTTGTTTCTTCGGTATGGGTGGTGGATGGGAAGAAATCGACGGTGACAATCAAACCAGCTAGTCTTCCTACCATGCTTCAACTGAAACGCATCTGTCATTCCATTACAATATGGACAAGCTAATCTCCCATGTGTAGTCCACCCAGACAACATACCATATGCAGGAAAGTCACTTATGGTCCACAAAAGCATCGCTCGCATCGTAAAGTTTGTTTTCGTTGAACAATCATATGTCCTCACCCCTGTTGACCACAAATCTTTCAACTCTTTTATCAGTGGTTGTAGAAAAACGTCAAGAGATCTTTTTGGATGTTTTGGACCAGGTATTAATATGCTCATGAATAGAAACTCTCGTCGCATGCACATCTCCGGTGGCAGGTTATACGGTGTAAGAAAGACAGGCCACAATGAATATTGTCTCCCAGACATTCCAAATGGACTAAATCCATCAGTGCATAATCCAAGATACACATTCCTGCTATTGCGAGCGAAATCTGGATGTACATTGTTAAAATGTTTCCAGGCTCTTGCATCTGATGGATGAGTCATCTCTCCATCCGTCTGAGTATGCTCGGCGTGCCATCTCATCCCTCCAGCAGTCTCCTCAGATTGGTACAATCTTTTCAATCTGTCTGTGATTGGTAAGTACCACATCCTTTGGTACGGTACCCTATTGCGCCCTCGACCTTGCGGTTTGAATCGTGGCTTCTTACAAAATCGACATTCTTCTAACTTCTCATCATCTCCCCAGTAAATCATGCAGTTGTCGATGCAAACATCTATCGTCTCCGAGGGCAACCCAAGACTATATACCAATTTCTGAATCTGATAATAAGATTCAGCAGACACATTGTCTTCTGGCAAATACTCTTTAAACAAGTCTGTCCATGCATCCATACACTTTTCAGGTAGATTGTGATCGGTTTTAATACTCATCATTCTAGCAGCCAACGACAATTTAGACAGACCTTCTCTACAACCACTGTAAATTGGCTCATTCGCAGCTTCTAACATTTCATAAAACTTTTTTGCATCTAAGTTAGGTTCTTCAACTTCATCATCATCATGGGTTACAAATGCATCACCTACCATATCATGAACCCTATCACAATCTACCATTTGTTCCTCTTCGTGATGATAGTTATTACTACTGCTACCTTCATTACGCAAATTCTCAACTGGTTCAATCTGCAAATTGCTATTACTACCGCTACCTTGATTCCCAAAACTACCATCTTCTCCATGTTGATACCAAATATAATAATATGGCATGAAACCTCTATTTATTAAATGCTTCCAAACATTTTCACGAGGGCCTAATTTGGTATTGCAACATTTTCTACAAGGACAGAACATCTTACCACTTTCTTGCGTGAGTGGTGTAGAATTTGCTTGATGCATAAACGTCTCCAATCCCTCCAGAAATTCTTTCGTCACCCTCCCGTTATCATCTCTGTGTGAATACATCCACTTCCGCAACTCGAAAATATTTCCTGGACCGGACATTTTGTTTTGTGTTTTATCAAGCTTATAGCTGATTGTTTTTTGGTGTGTTTCAAATGAATCACATATGGTGGTATTTATAGGAAATTTTAGAATCTGAGAATTTACTAGGAAATTGCTAGGAAAAGTAGGTACAAAACACGTTTTTGATTTTAATTCGATATTTTCTATCCACTTCCTCCTAATTTCGTAGTAACATAACCTTTCCTCCTAATTTCCTAGTAAGGTTACTAGGCCTTTACGAGGAACTGGCTATGCCTAGTAACAATACTAGGACTTTACGACGAAATAGCTATGCCCGTGTTTCTATTTCTTCGTAAAGTCCTAGTAATAACTTTACTAGGACCTTACGAGGAAACTGCTAGGAAAAATTTTCATAACTAAATTTTCCCTAAACTAACCATCTATAATCTAAATTCCCTACACTCTAACCTTAAACCTAAACCCTAAACCCTGAACCTAAACCAACAACCATAACTTATACCTATACATCTTCCTAAATCCCAAATCACAAATTTTTTAAAAAAAACTAATAGAAGTATACAGTCATCAGAACGGTTTTTATCAACCCCACATAGCTTTCCTCGAACTATCTACTTCAAGAAAAGTTGAGGAAAAGCTACGCTGAGTTGATAACAAACTATTCTGTTGACGGTGAACTCCTTTCAGTTACGAATTGAGTATTTTCTATTTGTTTGGTGTGTTTCAAATGAATTACATGTGGTGGTATTTATAGAGATTTGAGAATTTACTAGGAAATTGCTAGGAAAAATAGGTACAAAATTTAAATTGGATATTTACTATCAAGTTCCTCTTAATTTGGTAGTAAGAAAACAGTTCCTCCTAATTTCCTAGTAAGCTTGTACTAGGATTTTACGAGGAAATATTTTATTACGGCTTTACGAGGAAAGTGACTATTTCCTCGTAATGGCCACGTTAATATACTACGACCTTACGAGGAAACGTATTTCTCGTAACTTTACGAGGAACCTACGAGGAAATCTGGTTTCCTCGTAAACTGGAAGTGAACTCGTAGTAATTTTACGAGGAATAATTTTCCTAGTAAAGTTTCCTAGTAAATGCTTAGTTTTCTTGTAGTGCTTCCTTTATTGTTTGTATTTATATTTCCTTTCCCTTTTGGTTTTGTGTTATTGTTTTCTTATATGTAGCCCTACGTAAGCATTAATGGGTCGTAATGCGTGGATTCGTTAAAAGAAACAAAGCCTGACTGGAGCCGAAGAGACAAATGCACAAACTGAATAGCAAATTAGCAATGGAAGGAAAAGATTCTGAGGTCAGAATAGATATGCCTCTTCGGAAAGAGACTTGCAGTATTTGCATCGATGACAATATCAGTGCTATTCAGATGTTTTCTGTTGATATTTGTGGTCATCGGTTTTGTTCCGAATGTGTGAAACGATATATTGAGGCGAAACTACTTGAGGGAAATAGGCTGACATGTCCTCATGATGGCTGCCTTCTTGAGCTACGTTATCAAAGTTGTGTCAACCTTTTGACTGGAGAACTAAAAATAATATGGAAGCAGAGGATCATTGAGGACTTGATTCCTGTAACGGAGAGAGTTTACTGCCCGAACCCGAGGTGCTCAGCTTTAATGTCGGTAAAGGAACTCTCTGTTATTAAATCTACTGAAGAATCTGAAGTTAGGAGATTATGTGTCAAATGCCGTGAACCCTTTTGCATCAACTGCAAAATTTCATGGCATAACGACATATCATGCGACAATCACAAGATTTTGCATCCAAATCCTGTAGCAAACGATAAAAAGCTAGAAGCTCTAGCCAAAAAGGAAAAGTGGCGACAATGCACAAAGTGTCAAAACATGATTGAACTTTCTGTAGGATGCGCAACTGTACAATGCAGGTATCATCTGCAATATCTTCTCTTTAGAATTTCATCATGTATGTATTCTTAAGCATGGGATTTTTATTATATGTATTAACACGAGTTACTTGATATATGGCAGATGTGGACATACGTTTTGCTACCGGTGTGGAGCCAATGCTGGATGTTGCCCTCATGGTCATAACTATTATGATCTGAGGACTGGACGTCTATTGTTTCGACCATGGTGTGCTGCCTTGTGGACTCTCGTTGTGTTTGTGGTGACGGCTGCTGGTATTGTGGTATCTGTTGTTTTTATTATTTTACATTTCGTCAGAAAGAAATAGAGACTTGAGTGGTTAAAAAAGAAAAAAAGAAAATTTGAGATTTTTGGGGCTGTACGCAAATAATTTTTTTAATCAAAATAATGGATACTTTTACAAATTTTAAACAAAAAAATATTATTTTAAATAATTGAAAACAATGTTTTTAAATTTTATAACAAAAAAATAAACAGAATTTATAGTTTGAAAGTATTTCGATATTGTAAAAATATCACCAAATGCGGTAGACTTGTTGGTTTAAGTGCATGCGTTGGTGTTGTGTTCCTCATTCAAAACCGGGTGGAAGAGAAACTCATAAACTCATACTATGTTAGTATGTTTGATATAAAAAGAGTCTATTTTCGCGGCCTGTAGAAATTATTTAAATCAAAGTAAAGGGTATAAGGCAAGTAACGAGTATTCGTGTCCAGCCCTAATCCAAACATCTCATGATTAACAAAGGAAAACAATATGATAAAAATAATATTTATTTATCTAAATATAAATATTTATAAATGAAAGATAATAACATGGGATCATCTAACATTTTACTAACTAGGTGTTTGGTCCGCACATGATGACATATGATAGTTTTAAAATTATTTATAAATAGATATATTATCACCAAAACATGATCAAAACAAAATATTTGAATGAGAAACACAACACCAACGCATGCACTTAAATTCGTTAAGGGTATAAACAAACTATTCTAACTTAATATCACATATAGTAACTCAGGCAAACTAACAGTTGAAATATGAAATGTATCAAAGCATAAAAAAGCACAACTAATAAGACGTTAAAGAACGAAGAAGAAACATAATCAATAAATTACCAACGGCATGGGACAGGGACTGCTGGACAGCAGTGGGTTCTCCGCTTCAATTCAATAAATTAAACAAAAAGTTTTTTTTTTATATATGGATTTATCCTTCTTTTTTGAAAAGTTATTAAAATTTTATAATATAGATGGATAACACAATATAAAGTATATTTAGATAATGATTAATATCAAAACAATAAATTTATTTTTAATTTATAAGATTATATATTAAATTTTTAATTATTTATTAAGGATATAAACGAAATTACTTTAACTTTTAACGTGGGAGTTCAAAAGCAAAAAAATCATTTCGCAAATAATTGTGAAAAGTTATTAAAATTTTATGATATAGATGGATAACACAATATAAAATATTTTTAGATAATGATTAATATCAAAACAATAAATTCTTTTTTAATTTATAAGATTATATATTAAATTTTTAATTATTCATTAAGAGTATAAACGATATTAGTCACTCTAACTTTTAACGTGAGAGTTCGAAAGCAAAAAATCACTTCGCAAATTTATGATATAGATAGATGGATAACACAATATAAAATATTTTTAGATAATGATTAATATCAAAACAATAAATTCATTTTAGTTTATAAGATTATCTATTAAATTTTTAATTATTCATTAGAGCAATTTAGCTCAAAAACAATAAAAGACTCCGATATTAGGAAAAAGCCAATTGACCAAAAGTAAGATCTACGTGGCAGCAAAATGGAAGAGAAAAAAACACTATTATCCTTGACGCTTCGGCTTTCCTCTTTGTGTGTTTAGACCTCTAAGATTTTAGGTCTGACACAAGATATGACTATTTGAGAAATTGTCATATAGCTCTGTCAATTCAGATTTCCTTGAGATTTTCTCTCTTTTGCTAGTCTTCTCCTTTCTTCATCTTCATTACAGATTTTTTTTCTAATGAATCTAAACAAAAAATATGTTATATCATAATTCTATATTTACAAAATCACGTCCAATTATTCATCACCATATCCTCAAACAAGATCATGAATAATTTTGTTTCCCAGCGTTCATCCTTTTTTGTTTAAAGATTTCTCAAATTATTCCTCGAAAGATTAAGCTGAGACGATCTCAAAACTAGTTTGCGTAGAAACCAAGCAAAGATCCCATGTCGGCGTTCAACAAAAAAAATATCTTCACATTACTTCGATTCAAGTACTGTAATTTAATTATTAATGAAATCGTGGAGAGGCATTATTGTCTGCGAGATACAACACCGGTCGTCTTAACGTATCGCCTACCAAGTTGGATGCTTGCTCGCCTTCTAAGATTGATTACACGACGATGACGAGATGAATACATACTGAGGAAGAAGATACATACATATGTATGTATAGATGTATATTTTTCAAACCCAAGAACAAAGTTGTTTTCTGGCTATCATAATTGTTAGCCATCTAAAGATGGATTTGGGTGATACTAATTTTATTAACAATTCTACTAAAATGTTATATGCAATTTAAATATAAATGTATATGTATGTGTCTTCTGTTGTAGAGTTCGATTATGGTGCTTGAAATATGAAGCTCATTTGAACATATTATAGGGATAACCATCTTGTTAGTCATCTATAGATTAAATTAACTCTCCATGTGGTGTGTGTAGCCAGCTACTGAAATCATTGCAAGGATCTCCATCTTGTTAGCCATCAATTACATTCTCTATACCATACAAATCATCTTGTTAGCCATCTATTACATTCTCTATAGGAATACTGATCTTGTTAGCCATCTATTACATTCTCTATACCATACAAATCAAGATCACAACTACGACATTCAAAATGAACAAACGAATAATGTTTCACCAGAGACTCAGTGGCAGAGAGCTTTAATGGAGACACAATGGCTGAGAGTTTGAACTGAGATGCCAGGCCTAGAAACCCTTGTATACCTTAAACAATCTTCGAGTTGAACTTCAAGAAAAGCACATCTCATGATCTTTCTTCTCCTGATTGTGATGATCTACTTCAGATTTCATAGCTTCAACCTCGAGAGTTTCAGCGGAGACCCAACGGCTGAAAGATTCACTGAAGACTAGAGGCAGAGATCTTGACCGGCATAGTCCACAAAATTCACTAGAGATGCTGCATCCGAGAACTTCATAGGGCAGAGAGTTTCACCGGAGCGGAGTGAAGGTGACGAGATTGAGATTTCAGTGCACCACCGGAGCTCGAGATAAAGAGAAAGACAAGTGTTAGATTGAAACAAATTTTTAATTTTGAAAGAAATTAGGTAGTTACAAAAATGAGATTTATTGGCTTTACCGAAGAAATTTGCTTTTGTCTGACATGTGAAGATTTGAAGAGAGATATTAGCAGTAAAGAAGATCTGGTAAATCACACAAAGAGATTGCATACAGTTTCATAGATATAGAGGTATATTTATGATTTATGTACAGGGAATAATAGTGTAAATTGTATTTTCCTAATTATGGTATAATCCCTTGGTATGGAAGCAAATTTCTATATTCATTAAGGGTATACACGATATTAGCCATCTAACTTTTAACGTGAGAGTTCGAAAGCAAAATATAACTTCACAAATAATAGTATAGATAGATATCTCAATAAACAAACATTTATTTTATCAAAAAATATATATAACTGATTTGTGTTTTAAAAATACAAAATAAATTTTTGGAAGTGGAGACCTCATAAGGTGGCCCATTCAAATGTTTTAAGTTAGGCCTTCGGATCCACCTCTAGATAGATTATAAAGTTTACTAATACAAGTACAAGCAATTTTCTAGTCTGCCACAACCATGCATTCATCTATTATATTAAAAAGAAGTCACAACTTTTCATTTATGTGTGATATTTAAAAAAAATAGACCCTCATTAGAAATAAAAATTTATATATTACTTAAATATGAAACTATAATATTTCCCTTACATTTTCTAACAAACAAATCAAATAGATATTCCTATATTTTCTCCCAAATTGTATATGAATAAAAATCTTTTCATATTTTTATAATATAATATATATTTCATTTTTCATTAAAATAAATTTTAAATATTTAATTAATTTTGTATATGTTTAAAATATATATATATATATATATATATATATATATTCCATTTTTTCACCTAAACAGAACTTTAATTTTAAGTTAATTTCGTTTTATTTGAAAATTAAATATATATATATATATATATATATGTATATATATCATTTAAACTAATCTGATGATATTTTACAAAATTTGCAATATTAATTTAATATTATAATTTTCAATTTAAAATTTTATATCACTTGATTTAATATATGCTATCACCTAAAATTTAAAACAAATAAAAAAAGTTACTGCATATGAACTATATATTTCTGTGCGTTAATATGTGATATTAAAAAAAATTTAATATGTTAAATATTATTGTTAACTATTTAAAAAAATTATTATGTGTAAATGAAAAAAATCATCTGCACGGTTGTGCGGGTCGAGATCTAGTTAATAATTGAAAGAAAAATAACATGTACATACTCAACTCAAATTCATAGGTAAAGTTTGTTTCTGTAGTGACTGTCGAACCAGAATAGGCTAAGGCAATCGACATTTACTCTATAAAAATAGAATTCTATTTTTATTTATTGTAAAAAAGTTGTTAGTTCAATTCATTAGAAACTTAATATCTATTACTTAATATATGCACATAAAAGTTGACACTATCCACATAGGATTTAAGATCACCAATCATAAATAATTAAGAATATAATAATTAAGAATATAATAATTGATACGACAATTCGTCATTATAATTTTTTTAAAATGTTAATATTTCCAAAATAAAACTAAAACTAAAACAAAATTAGTATTATATATAATAAAACTAAAATAAGTATTAACATTTGACAAGTTACTTATTTTTTTAACTTTTATAATAAAATAAAATAAAAAATCAAAAGCCAAATATCAATATAAACTAAAATATTATGTTTTCTATTTTGTTTAATAAATACAAAGTACATTATATTCCAAAATAAAATAGTAAACCAATGTAAAACTATTTAAAGTAACAAAAACATCTAAAAAGACAGAGATTGCTATTTCTTCTCCTAAATATAGATGAAAAATATCAATCAATATTTTAGAAGGAAAATGAGTTAGAATGAAATTGACTCTAAATGCTATGATAGAAATAACAATGACAATATATCAGAGATATTCTTACTTAGTGTTAAAGGTTATAGTAATTCTGGTTTTGATTGGTAACCATGCGGAATGACAGAATCACGTTTCAAAAGCAATTTCTGCAAGTATTTTAACAATCAAAAGAATTAGAAAAATATAAAGAAAAATTTTATTAGGTGGAAAAGTGAGTTTTAGTAGATTGCTCTGGAAATATTTACAAAACTTACACTTTTATATTATTAAATTATATGCTAATAACATTTTAAAATTTAAATAAATAGCAATATGTTTTTGTACTAATAAATAATTATGTTTTAAATAAATTTATACTATAAATTGTTTTGTAGTATTATAGATTTCAATCTATTATTAAAATGTATCGAAAGATAAGATAAGATAAGATAAATATATATATATATATATATATATATATATATATATATATATATATATATATATATATATATATAATAAGAACTTAAGTATTTTTTTAAGAAGTTTTCTTTATTTTCACATTTTGTTTTTTCTTATAAGAAATGTATACCATATAAATATTTTTATCAATTTAATATATATTCCACCATTCCTTAAATTTTAATTTTTTTACAGCTTAGTTAATTTTTTCCACAACTTTACTTTTTTCCACGATTTCACCATATGGTTACCAATCGGAGCATCTGTGTTGTGTAAACAGCTCATCTTAGCATAAGATAGTTGATGTCTGGTATGAACTCTTAATCTTTGAGTGTCTAAGAGAAATTTACAGATGACACAAAAAAAAATTATGGTACGGAGCTTTTATAAGGAAAAGAAGCCAAGATTAAAAGGAAATGATCGGACAAACTAACGATACTTGAATTTTCACAAACGTATCTTTTTTTTTGAAAATATTAATTTTATGTCATGAATATTTTTATCTTTGATAAGTTATATTTTGTTAAGACTTTTATGAAATTTATCTAAAATTATTGTATGAATAATTTTTGTTATTATAAATACGACCAAAATTTTGAAGACTCCAAATAATTTTATGATTTTTGTTTATTAACCTGCTGTTAAACTTTTGAATTATTTCACAATGATTTTACTTTTAGTATTTTAATTTTAAAAAAAAGTTTAATTTTTTTAAATTATTGTTTTTTATCATAGACCCGTTATGTATTGATAAAATATGTTTTTGTGTATTTTAAAAAGTTTATATGATTTTTTATTTTAAATGAAACTATTTTTAATATTTGAAAACATTTGGGTCTTCAGAATCTAGATTCTGATCCGTCCTTTCAAAATGACATGTATATTTTTTGTTTAACTTTTTCTAGATATTTAATTGTAATACTTGTGTTTTTTTCTTAATCATATTTTTTTGTAGTCATATATGTGTATAAATCTTAATCAAAACCTATTTGATTTACTGTAAAAATAATAGTAATTTAAAGTTGACCGGCATATACTTGTTTCTTTATAATTATAAATCTATTTTTTGTAATCATATTTATCTATTCAGATTAGGCCTAGGCATCCGGTCCTCAGATCAGGTCTTATTGGGTCCGCATCTTTCGGTTCCTGAAAATTTAGATCCATATAGATATCTATAGTTTTTCAGGTCTGCTCGGTCCGGATCTTGTCGAACTCTTGTCGGTTCAGGTATATAATTCTAATATACGTAAAACACTCGTAATTTCAGTTTTATTTCGGATTCGGGTTGATTTGGATATATAAGACCAGAAAAAAAACCTGACATATCCAAACTGAATTTGAAAACTCAAAAAGTACCAGCCAAATCCTAAAAATACCTGGAGAAAATATATCTGAAACTTACCCAAAATCGGATCCGAAAACCTGAAAGGTATCTCAAATTTTACCCGAACACCCAAATTATATTTTTTGAAAATCTAAAATTTACCCAAAACCTGAAATTATACCTAAAAACCTGAACCCGAAATTTTTAAAAAAATATCTGAAATATCCAAAATACACACAATCATCCAAATTTACTTAATATATAATAATTTTTGAGTAATTCGAATACCCGATTGGGTCTCTTGTAGTACGTAGATCCAAACCGAGACTTGTGGGTCCCCATAAAAAAAAAATCCAATAAATATTTTAGCATAGACTCGAATCTGAACTTGTATTTTCGGATCCGTTCTAATTTAGTTTTTAGAGTCCGGTAAAAATGAGACGGTTACCTTAATTAGCACCGTCAAAATAAAGTGATGATCCGTCCTTTAAAATGACAGATATATTTTTTATTATTTTTTTATTATCTTAAGAAATTTAATTTTTATATACTTATATATGTCATTAAAATTGATTGTAGTTGGAATGAATAGTAGACCCATCAAAAAATGCATCGTGTAGTCTTTCTAATTTTCGTGTAGACAGTTATTTTGTTACTGTCGAGAGACAGTTGATATAACTATTGTAGTACAACGTATAAAATAATTAATTAGATACAGTTCTATAAAAAATAA
This sequence comes from Hirschfeldia incana, assembly GCA_026261945.1. Classification (NCBI taxonomy): domain Eukaryota; kingdom Viridiplantae; phylum Streptophyta; class Magnoliopsida; order Brassicales; family Brassicaceae; genus Hirschfeldia; species Hirschfeldia incana. Next base: position 10,381,772 of record JABCMI010000009.1, read on the forward strand.
TTATTATTTGGACACAACTAATATCAATTGGTCATGCTGGAGAATTAATAGAATAGATGTTTGTGTAAATATTTTTAAAAAAATATTAATAAGAAGTTTTGATACATGTATTGAATTTTTAATTTGATATATTGCGTCATAGCCATTTCATATATTAATTTTATACTTTATTTCTAAATAGTGGTTAGTTAATCGAAACAAAACAAGTAACAAAGTATAGTTACAATTTTGTTTAGCAATTAAATAGATAAAATTATATATTTTCAATTAATTTTCATGATCTGATTTCATATATAATTATTTATATAATGCTATTAGATGTCCATTTAAATTTATACAATACTTAAAATCCCTTCCATTTATATCCATGGAGTGATGATTAAATAAAAAAAAGCTTAGTATCAAACCACGTTTGATGTAAACCCAAAAGTAAGAAATACTTGTTTATATATATATATATATATATATATATATATATATATATATAACTGTTGGTAATATATTTTTCCAAAAACAAAACTATCTGATCCGTTACTATTTATATTTTATTTTTAAAAATGGTGGTTACGTTTTATGGTGGTGGCCGTCAATTATTTAGCAAATAAGAAGGTGGTTACATTTTTTTCTACAGTTATATTATATGCAGTTATATTATAAAAGCATGTATTATTATTATAAATTGGACTGAACTATTATCAATATGTTATGCTGTAGAATTAATATAATAGATTAGTCTATTAAAGATTAGTCTATTACTAAAACTTATTTAAAACATAAAGATAATATGAGCGCTTCTGGAACCTTCATTCTTGCACATATTGTCACAAATTTCCATTTAACGCCAAAGAGGAAATAAATTTTTATTTCCAATTGCTTCGTCATTAACTATTCCATTTCTCCTACTTCTTCATTCATCAACTTCTTCCCTTTCTCTCTCAACATTCCCGTTTTCTCATATTCCTTCCCTATTCCATCGATCTTCTCTCCGCTTTTATATACAGAACTCTTCAGCCATCTATCCTTATTCCCTCATCTCTCATCGATTAGATCTATAGATCGTGTTCTTGTTTCTCCAGGTATTATTGAGTTCTTGGCTTTGATTCGATTAATCACATCACGGATCTGTTTGATTATGTTTATAATTCATTATTTCGGTCATGGATCTGATTTTTTTTTTTAAAACGGTGTTTGGTTATTCAGATAACGACATCATGTCGGAAGAACACAGACTTCAGGAACCACGGTTATGCGCTAACGATTGCGGTTTCTTCGGAAACACCGCCACGCAGAATCTCTGCTCTAAATGTTTTAGAGATCTAAAGCACGAACAGGAAAACACCTCCACAGCCCAAAACGCCCTTAAGCAGACTCTCGCCGCCGTCTCTGTTGCGTCCTCCTCCGTATCACCACCGCCTCCTCCTCCTCCAGCCGATCTGACTTCAGATCTGAAAGATGTCGACGCAACGAACCCGGAGAAATGGGCGGCGACCGAGCCCGAGGAGCCTCCGCAAGATCCGAAACGCTGTTTGACTTGCCGGCGGCGCGTGGGGATCACGGGCTTCAGGTGCAGGTGCGGGTTCGTGTTTTGTGGGACCCATAGGTACGCGGAGCAGCACGAGTGCACGTTCGATTTCAAGCGGGTCGGGAAGGAGAAGATCGCTAAGGCGAATCCGATTGTGAAAGCGGAGAAGCTCGAGAAGATCTGAAGGAATTGTGTTTGGTGTAATTAATTTATCATCATCAGTTTAAGCTTTAAATTTGATTTCTTTCTCTGTTTGGTTATAAAATGATGTGTTTTTTAGATTTCGATAATTGTTTTACAACCATTATTTGATTGTTCCGTTTAGTGATCATATTATAATAAAAAGCTATGATGTTAGGGAACAATCGCAGTCAGTGCTATCCACGTAGTTGTGAATTTTGTGCTAGTTCTGTCACCATCAAGGTTTCAATCCACATTTGTTGACAGAGAGAAGAAAAATTGGTTTCAAACGGCTAAGAATGGCTCGGTACATCGTGGAGGAGCAGAAGCCACCTACGTGCGTTGCTTGCCACATGTGAATCATCTGAGCTTTATTTGGCATGTTCGAGGAAGAGTTGTCTTTGTAGCGACCATTCATAAAACCAATCCAAAATACTAATTTAAGCTATCCAGGTGACATTAGTTGTTTAACATATATCCAAGAATGTGGTTGTTATTAGAGTAAACCGGTTTAGTTAATGTGTAATTGATTCTCGGTTCATTTTGGTTCATTATGCCGTTATGTAAACCGGCTTTCATTTCACTATATATGTACATTTCTTCTTTTACAATCAATAAGAAAAGTGTGAAGTTTGTTAGATCATCTTCTTCGATGCTTCTCTAAAACTAAGATGTTATCAGAGCATTGAGGTTCAAAACCTCAATCGATCCGTTTCTTTCCTTTTTTCGTTGACCTCGATTCATCGGTTATTCCCCCGATTGAATCTCCTTTTTCGTTTTTCAGATTTTGTGGTTATTCCGCCACAGATCTTTGATTCTTCTTTTTCGAGCTCCTCCGATGGTGGTTACTCGCCGATCTACTGCTCGTCTTGGTCGATCGATAGTTTCCTCAGCTCGACGAACTTCCACTCCTGAAGTTTCGTCTCCGGTGGGCTCTGATGTCGATCTCCTTTCTCCGAGTAGTATTCACTCTCCGTTTCACCTCACAAATGGTGATAACCCAAGTTTATCACTAATCTCTGAAGTACTTGATGGAACGAACTATGATAACTGGAGTATTGCGATGAATATTGCTTTAGATGCGAAAAATAAGTTTGTGTTTATCGATGGATCTGTACCTCGACCTCTGGAATCTCATGTTCATTTCAGGATTTGGTTTCGTTGCAACTCCATGGTTAAATCCTGGCTTCTTAATTCGGTATCCAAGCAGATCTACAAAAGCATTCTTCGTTTTAACGATGCTTCGGAGATATGGAAGGATTTGCAGACTCGGTTCCATATCACGAATCTTCCTCGATCCTATCAGCTTTCTCAGCAGATCTGGTCTCTGCAGCAAGGTTCACTGGATCTCTCTTCTTACTTTACTACTTTGAAAACTCTTTGGGATGAATTGGATGGTGCTAGTTGTGTGACTACTTGTCACAACTGTGAGTGTTGCAAAGCCATGGATACTAAGGCTGATCATGCTAAAGTTATTAAGTTCCTGGCTGGGTTGAATGAGTCTTATGCAGTTATCCGGAGTCAGATCATTATGAAGAAGAATGTTCCTGAGCTTTCTGAGGTTTACAATCTCCTTGATCAGGATCATAACCAACGCAATATCATTCCTGTTCATAATGCTTCTGCCTTTCACGTCTCTGCTACTACTCCGTCGGCTTCTTCAGCCACTCCAAAGCAGGGTCGTCCGATTTGCTCTCATTGTGGATACAATGGCCACACTGTGGATACTTGTTACAAGATCCATGGTTACCCAGTAGACTTTCAACACAAAGGCAAGCAACAAGCTGTGAAGTCTCAGTCTAAGAAACCGGCTTCTTCTAAACCAGTTGTTGCTCAAGTTGCCGTTGATGAGCTTTCTAAGCTTAACAGTCTCACGAAAGATCATATTGAAGGTGTCATTGCCTATTTCAACTCTCAACTATCTCCTCCTCCGGCTCAAGTGAATTGTGTTTCTACTTCGGGTGGTTCTATCTCAGCGTTACCGGGTATGAATTTCTCCTCTTCCACTCTCTACTTTGTTGGAATGTTGAGAAAAACAGGAAATGCCTTGTGTACTGAGTCGTGGATAGTTGATAGTGGGGCAACGCATCATGTTTCTCATGATCGTAATTTGTTTGAAGAGTTATCTGATGCGATGAACACTTCTGTTACTTTACCAACTGGCTTTGGTGTTAAGATTGCTGGTGTTGGTAGAGTTCGTCTCAGTGATTCTATGGTGTTGAATAATGTGCTATTCATTCCTGATTTTCGACTCAACCTTCTCAGTGTCAGCCAAATTACAAAGGATTTGGGATATCGTATTGCGTTTGATCCTAACTGTTGCATGATACAAGATCTTACCAAGGGTCTGATGATTGGGAAGGGTGATCAGATAGCCAACCTCTATGTCCTGGACGTTGCTGATGTTGCAGTTCCAAGACCTATTCCGGATCATTTTGCTTCTGTTTCTTCTGTTATTTTAGATTTTGCCTTATGGCATAATATATTGGGTCATCCATCTATGGTAAAAAATGAATCAATACTTGATGTACTTGGTTTCAAACAAAGGAATAAAGATGATTTTCACTGTGAGATTTGTCCCCTTGCAAAGCAGAAACGTCTCCCTTTTAAATCTAAGAATAACATGACAGATAACCCTTTAGATCTTTTGCACATTGATGTTTGGGGTCCGTTTTCAACCCCTACCATTGATGGCTACAGATACTTCCTGACGATTGTTGATGATCATTCACGCCTTACCTGGATCTATCTACTTAAAACCAAGAATGAGGTTCTATCTATCTTTCCTGATTTCCTTAAGATGATAGAAACTCAGTATAAGACTATGGTTAAGGCTGTGCGTTCTGATAATGCTCCTGAGTTGCGGTTTGATGCGTTGTATAAGCAGAGAGGCATTCTCTCATACCACTCTTGTCCTGAAACACCAGAGCAGAATTCTGTGGTTGAACGTAAGCACCAGCATATTCTCAATGTTGCTCGTGCTCTTATGTTTCAGTCACAAGTCCCTTTGGAATTTTGGGGAGATTGTGTCTTATCTGCTGTCTTCATCATCAACAGGCTTCCTTCTCCTTTGTTGCAAAACAAATGTCCTCTGGAGCTTCTCACCTCTAAACAAGTTGATTATACTGGTCTGCGTGTCTTTGGGTGTTTAGCATACTGCTCAACGTCTCCAAAACAACGTACTAAGTTCCAACCACGATCAAGATCATGTGTCTTCCTTGGTTATCCTGCTGGTTTCAAAGGATACAAAGTGATGGATTTAGAGACTAATCAAATCTTTATATCCAGAAATGTTATATTTCATGAGGACATCTTCCCATACGCCAAAGGACAATCTTGTTCTTATGATGATGTTTTCTCTTTCCCTGCAGTACCAACTGTTCCTGCTTCTACTGTTGTTTCTTCTGAGAAATCTGCTTTTGAAACTACTCTGCCTGCAGTGGTGTATGTTCAACCTGCAGATGTAGCGTCTGGTTCTACTTCTCGTCCGGAATCTACTAAGAGAGTTTCAAAGCTTCCTGCTCACCTTGAGGATTATTATTGCAATGTTAATGAGCTCAACAAGGACATTCTGTTTCCTTTGTCAGCTTATTTGTCTTATGATAATCTCTCTGAAGAATATAAAGCTTATATCTGTGCTGTTGCTCTTCTCCCTGAACCAACTACTTTTACTCAAGCTAAACGATTTGAAGAATGGCTTAATGCCATGAATGAAGAGTTGATTGCCTTGGAACGGAATGATACTTGGACTGTTTGTTCTCTTCCACCAGGTAAGCATGCTATCGGATGCAAGTGGGTTTATAAGGTCAAGATCAACGCTGATGGCACATTGGAACGATATAAAGCTAGGTTGGTTGCGAAGGGTTACACCCAACAAGAGGGCATTGATTTTGCTGAGACATTTTCCCCTGTAGCAAAAATGACAACTGTTAAAACTCTCATTGCGGTTTCAGCTGCTAAGAACTGGCATCTCACGCAACTTGATGTTTCTAATGCTTTCTTAAATGGTGACCTTCATGAAAAAATCTACATGAAGCTTCCTCCGGGTTATACACCACGACAGGGGGAATCTCTTCCTGAGAATGCTGTCTGCAAGCTCCAGAAGTCTCTATACGGCTTGAAACAAGCCTCTCGACAATGGCTCTTGAAGTTCAGTAGCACTCTCATGGCCTTGGGCTTTCAGAAGTCACACTCTGATCACACTCTGTTCATTCGTAATGTTGCTGGTCACTACATTGCTGTCTTGGTTTATGTAGACGACATCATCATTGCTAGTAACGTTACAGAGGATGTAGATCAGTTAAAGGAAGATCTCCAAAAAGCTTTTAAAATTCGTGACTTGGGTCCTTTGAAATATTTCTTGGGTCTTGAAGTTGCTCGCTCTGCTAAAGGTATCTCTCTTTGTCAGCGCAAATATACTCTGGGTTTGTTGGAAGAATCAGGTTTGATGGCTTGTAAACCCTCTCTGGTTCCAATGGATCCCGGTGTCAAACTGGTTCAAGACTCTCCAGGACCGCTTCTTGAGGATGCTTGTGCTTATCGACGTCTTGTGGGTAAAATGATGTATTTGACAATAACTCGACCCGATATCACCTTTGCGGTCAACAAGTTATGTCAATTTACTTCAGCTCCCAAGCCTTCTCATCTTCAAGCCGCCTACAAAGTTCTTCATTACTTGAAAGGAACCATTGGCTTGGGTCTGTTTTACTCTGCAGATTCTGATTTGGTTCTTAAAGCATACACTGATGCAGACTGGGGTTTTTGTGCTGATACACGTCGTTCCACGTCTGGTTATTGTATGTTCTTGCGCAACACTCTGATTGCTTGGAAGTCTAAGAAGCAGCAGGTAGCGTCTCACTCCTCTGCTGAATCGGAATACAGAGCCATGGAGTTTGGTTCTCGTGAGGTTATTTGGTTGTATCATCTTCTTGATGAGTTGCAGGCTCCGCAAGCTGGTCCCGTTCCTTACTACTGTGACTCGACTGCAGCCATTCATATCGCTCATAACTCTGTGTTCCATGAACGCACAAAGCACATCGAACGGGATTGTCATCAGATACGTGACAGGATCGTAGCAGGCTACATCAAGATGCTCCACGTTCGTACTCATGATCAGGTAGCAGACATCTTCACTAAACCATTGTTTTCTCCTCGGTTCTACTCACTTGTTGGCAAGATGGCTCTCAAGTCCTTATACTTGCCATCTTGAGGGGGAATATTAGAGTAAACCGGTTTAGTTAATGTGTAATTGATTCTCGGTTCATTTTGGTTCATTATGCCGTTATGTAAACCGGCTTTCATTTCACTATATATGTAAACATTTCTTCTTTTACAATCAATAAGAAAAGTGTGAAGTTTGTTAGATCATCTTCTTCGATGCTTCTCTAAAACTAAGAGTTGTTTGTACATGAGCTTGCGTTAGCCGCGTCTCTCCGTTCCCGGTCATCACCAATCAGCTACCACAAACGTATAAGTAATAAGTGTCCGGTCATCGCGGAGAATGTGCTTCTAGCGACGGATTTGGTAAATGGTTACAACACTCTCACTGCCTCCCCTCGTGGAATGCTAAAGGTGGATCTGAGAAAAGCGTTTGACTGTGTCCGGTGGGACTTTATTTTGGCTTCTCTGCGTGCTCTTGGCATCCCGAACTCCTTCATCAATCTCATCGCAGAATGTCTCTCCACAGCATCTTTTTCAGTGTGTGTTAATGGTGCTATTGGAGGTTTTTTCAAGAGCTCCAAAGGAATCAGGCAGGGTTGTCCCCTTTCTCCCTATCTGTTTATCTTGACCATGTAAAGCCTTTTTAGGCTTCTCACGACTCGTTACGTCTCCGGAGACATTGGTTATCACCCGAGAACTGAGCATCTTAGGATCTCTCACCTTATGTTTGCTGACGATGTCATGGTCTTTTTTGATGGATCCAGTAACAGCCTCTATGGAATCACATAGTGCCTGGACGATTTTGCTTTCTGGTCAGGATTGCACATGAACACGACCAAGACGGAGCTCTTTACTTCGGGTCTTAACCAAACTGAAACCGCAGCCATCAGTAGCTATGGTTTCACTTCTGGTAATCTCCCTATCAGGTACCTTGGTCTTCCTTTAATGGCGCGAAAGCTTAAAATTGATGAGTATGAGCCACTGGTTGTAAAGATAAAGTTGAGTATGAGGGCCTGGTCGGTGAAGCTGTTATCGTTTGCAAGGAGATTACAACTCCTGAGAACTGTGATCTTTGGCACTATAAATTTTTGGTTTTCAGCTTACATGCTCCCTAAGGGCTGCGTTCGAGCTATAGAGTCGCTGTGCTCTAAGTTCTTATGGTCAGGAGACATTGATAGGAGAGGCATTGTAAAGCTCGACTGGAAAACAGTTTGCCTCCCAAAGAAGGAAGGAGGTCTAGGCCTTCGAAATCTGTTAATTTGGAACCAGACCTTGTGTCTGAAATTCATTTGGACCTTGTTATCTTCTACTACTTCACTTTGGGCTGATTGGCACAGGTCTATTCATCTCTCCGGCTAGTCTTTCTGGACTATATCTCCCTCTCAATCTGATTCTTGGGCCTGGAAGAGAATATTAAAGCTTCGCCCCCTTGCTACTCAATTCTGTAAATCTGTTATGGGTAATGGAAGGAACACTAGCTTTTGGTTTGATGTTTGGACCCCCCTGGGGCAGCTTATATACTATATTGGCCCTGCTGGCCCTCGTGCGTTGAGAATTCGGAAAGATGCGGTCGTAGCTGACGCGATCAGAGACACCTCGTGGCACCTTCCTAACCCTAGATCGCAGAAGGAAGTGGACTTCCACTCTTATCTTACTACTATCACTCTACCTCTAAATGATAATACTAATGATGTTGTTACTTGGGTTGCAGGCGACTCTCCTCTCAAGGTCTTCAACTCCGCTGCGACCTGGGAGGTGATGAGGCCTAGACAAGAAGCAGTTGCGTGGTTTGATGTTGTCTGGTTCAAAGGAGCCATCCTCAAGCACGCCTTCACTATGTGGGTCACCAACTATGACAGGTTGCCTACAAGATCAAGACTTGCAGCATGGGGCTTACCAATTTCCCCTAACTATGCATTCTGCTCACATGGTGCCGAAACTAGAGATCACCTCATGCTGACTTGTGAGTTTAGCAAAGCCATTTGGAAGGAGGTATTCTATCGTTGCAACCCGCCGTCGACGCTCTTCACTGATTGGTCTGAGCTCCTCTCATGGATCCGATCGCCAAGCTGCACCAAGCTTTCTCTGCTCCGCAAAATAGCTGTTCAAGCAGTTGTTTTCCACATCTGGAAACAGAGGAATAACTTGGTGCACAATCATCAATCAGTGCCACCTCGAATTGTGTTTCATGGTATCAACAGGGAGGTGAAGAACATCATCTCTTCCAGGAGACACAGGAAACCATTCAGGTCTCTCATGACCTTGTGGCTAAGATAAGAATAGCTCAGCTATTGCTTGAAGGTCTTTGTTTTTGAATCATCTTGTTTTTATTCTTTTTTGCCTTGATGGTTCAGTTTGTAGATTGTTGCTTTTGTAAACTCTTTTTTTCTCTATGATATTTACAAGTTAGTAAAAAAAAAAAAAGTGTCCCTTCCTATAATTCAGTCGAGTAGGAAAACTTGAATCCGAAGCAGGACTGCCAACCTTATATCCATCCAATAACCGTCAAAACTTTCTACCATTCAGTGATCGCAATTGGACGTCTTTTGCTTCTTCTCCCTTCACTCAGGGTAATCCTTAGATGATGTCATGCGTGATTCGGTTTAGCTTCATTTTTTTTTCAGTTATGTATTTTTATGTCATCGTTAGCTTTTTAGTTCACTCAGATCCTGTTTGTTTACGTGTCGCACGACCTGCGATTGAGCGACCTACAACTTCCGAGTGATCAGTCGCAGGTCGTAGGTTGTCGTTCGTTTTGCTATGGACTTGTGATTGGCCACAAGTCATAAACTGTTGTTCATTTTGATGTTGCGCGACTGATTGCGTGACCAATCGCAGGTCTCGATTCAAATTGTCCGAGAAAATAGCGACTAAAAATTAAAAAAAAAAGTTTTGATTCCTCCTCTGGTTGCAGATCTCATGTGCACGACACATAAACAAACATAATTATAGTCGCAAATCATAGGTCGTGCGACAGTAACGAATATGGTCCTAGTCACAGGTCGCACGACCAGTAAACGAACAAGGCTCAGTCTGCATGGAGATTGCATGCGTACATGGGGGTCTGCTTGTCCTTACACCTTCACTCTCTCGATCAAAGTTGTAGGCACCTTACTGCAACGAGACACTGACCCGGATTGGTATACTACACTGGATCACATGCCAACAAGTGGGTTCGATCAGCTTCGCTTTGACCTGCTGCGTTTGGTGTTTCAAGTCACAATATACATGATATGACAGGAGAGAGAAACGACATGAGACACTCTAAGAAACCCAGGCAAGTCAATCAGCTGGCAAAGATCATTGATAAAACAATGAGGAATAGGATCATGTCTACAAAATGTTGGGAAAAGCCCTGCTGGGTCTTATGCAGTTTTGGTACCAAACACATAGCTAAATAGAAGGTTTATTCTTTATTCAATTCTTGTACATAATTTACTTTTCTTTCAAGAACTAATAAATTTAACATTTTATCAAAAATAACGCAAGTCTAAATGACTATATATAAGAAAATCATAAATACCCCGTTTTATTAATAAATTAAATAATTAAAATACTTCAAGAATATTTTCCAAATATTCTATTTGCATCATTATGGTACATTGGTTACATGCATATTTTCTTTATTAACTTTCTCTTCATCATTTATCTCTCCAGAAGATTTTTGGATTGAGGAGTTGAAATTCTTGAAGAAAACCCACCAGGCATATTGACTTTCACATTATTTTCTTGTCTTCCATCATCAAAATTCAAAGAGTAGCTAGATGGATCATATCGAAACATGCTTCCGTCACGTGCCGAATGTTTACTAGTGCTATTTCTCTTTTCCAGCTTTCCGCACATGTTTCCCATTATTGTTAAAGTCTTTGTATAGAATTTAGGGGTTTTAAGAATGGTGCAATTCGCTTGATAATTGTTCTAATTGTTGGAATTTCGTCTGCTTTCTACACGTCAAACAATGTAAGAGTTGTTAATAATTCTAATAATATATATATATAGAGAGAGAGAGAGAGAGAGAAAACGATCTAATTATTGATTTTGCATGCCTCATTAATGATTTGAGTTTTGTTGATAAAGACCTTGATTAACCTCATAAATTAAAATCGCATGCATCTAAGTTATTATTTGCAACGTGATTTTTCACGACGGAGCTCTCACTTTAAAAGTTAAATCGGTTAGTATCGATATTATCCTTAATAAATAAAATATAAAAATAAACTACAAATAAAAAAAAATTAATCAAATAATTGATTAAAATTAATGATAGTAAGAATCATCCAAAATTAAAAATAGTTTTAAAATATAAAGATAATTCACATATAATGATAGTCGGGTTCCACTCAAGGCATCCAGATACTTAAGTCATCAAAAAAAAAGAAAAAAAAAACATGGACTCACTTATCCTTAAATAAAATTATAGATTCAATTTAATGTGATTATTTTCTTGTTGTTTTAGCTTAAAGTTGTATTTTCATGGTGTATTTTTATTTCTAAAATTAAGATATAGATCATTAATTTTTTTATATATTCATGTCTTGTGTGTGTTAAATCAATTAAAATAGAGACTCAAAATTATTGTGATTATTATTATTTTTTGTTTTAAAACTACTACTTCCAAGTAATATAAGTTTTAATATATTTTTTAGTTTCTTATATTCAAATTACTATATATAAATATAGCTAACTTGTTATAATTTGTTTCTTCCTGCCGACAAAAAGAATTGTTTCTTCCTATTTAAGCTTAATATTTTTTTTCTCTTGTAGAAATCAATTAAAATTTTGATATTCAGATTTTTTTTCCGTTGTGAAAACAATATATATCAGAATTCCTAGCAGACTTTTCGGAAAAGCATATTTTTCGATTAGATTCACATGTAGACTTTCTTGAAGACTTCACATTAATAAAGTGGTAAAATAACATTTAAGTATTTAACGGTAAACTTAAATTTTAAATGAAATTTGACCGCAAACTAGAACACTTCTATATTTTAATTCTCTCTTGGGGCTAGGAGAGTCAGTCGTATATTTATATTTTATATAGTATTGTATATAGTATAGCCAGTTTATCCCCGAACCATTAAAAAAATATTTATCTAATGCTTTATTTATTCGTTGCGTTCTTGTAATCATAATGTTTTTTTTTGAATTATACCCGGCTCCACATAAGTGGTCCAAACTAGCACGTGTTGGCACGTGTCAGTCCTTTAGTTCTGGTAATGCCAAAATGTTAATTTCCAATAGTTGGAATTCAAACTCAGATGGCAGTACTCACAGCTGTGAGCTCTTTACTACTAAACCTAGAAGCTCCGGTTTTTGTAATGATAAATTATTGTCTTCATTGTAAATGTTTTGTCAACGTAACAAACATAAGATTATGTACATAACACAATAATAAAAGTTTCAAAGTATAACAAAATAAAAGAATAAGTTCATAAGACAACCACCAACTATGTTTTTTGAACACAACTTAATTCATTCATTAAACTCAACTTTTTCCACTACAAAAGCAAGAGGGAATTATCCATCTTATTCAATAGAAAGCATAAACTAGAATAACAACATTAGATAAACGAGATAGTTCTTCAACCAAAGATAACAGCGAATTCAAGACGAAGCTTAAATGCGTCAATAAAGCTTTCACGACTGAGTCAGATAGCTGGAAATTAGTCACAGAATGTGACGTTGAAAGACAACTCTCACCTACAAAAAATACCAAAGTAATCTTGATTTCATCTTCAGGCCAAGTACAGACCAGTACATAAGATAACAATCCGGTGAGAAAGCTGAACCTCATACTCGGTAATGAGACAGAGGGAACATCTCCTTTCACTGAAAAGAGGAATGGTGATAACATATCCTGGTGAATCCACCAGTATATTCTTCAAACAAGAGAGATATAACTTTACGCACAAACTAAAGGCCCCAATAAATCCACCAAAAATCCTTCTAACCATAGCCACAAAAAAACAGACCATCAAAAACCATTTCCTTGACTTTGAGGGTTGGTGGGCTGGACTGTAGGCTTCTATAGACAACCAAAATAAAGAGCCATGCCCGTGGGCCTACATTTTCATGTTCTGAAACAGAGTAAAGCTTGAAACGTGGAGAAGAACGACGACGATGGTGTTCGTTGGAGCTTGAGAATAGACCGCCGGATGAGACGCACAAAGCTTCAGATGAAGCGAAGATGGGCTCGTCGGGACAGTGTGAGCTCTCGACAAAGCTAGTCAGAGATGGATCAAGCGTCGTGTCAGTGTGGCGGATCTTACTGGATCCACAGGAGAACCCTTCAGGACCGAGTCTTGACGGGATAGAAATTGTGGATATGTAACGAGAAGAGCTCGTACCTCGCATACATTGAGGCGTCTAGCCTGAACCACGGGACAAAAGTGGAATCCCACATCCAGATGTCGTCGAGGCTTCGGGAACTAATGAGATTTGCAATGGAGGGTGGAGTGAAAGCCGATGAAGAACAACAGACAGGAGCCGCTTCGAAATGATGATTGAGGAAATACGATTCGAACGGAACCTCCGGGAATCCCCAGTGTAGAGAGCAGAGCCGCTGGAAGACGACACCACCAGAGAAAGTAACAGATCCAGTGCAACGAAAGAGCGGAACGGGATGAGAAGCATGGAAGAGGAAGAGCAGCGGCGACGCCGGCGGGATACACCACCGCCGGCGTCGAGATCTAGAATCACCGACGGTGCTTCGATACCTGAACCGAGAGAGAAGCTAGGGCCCACCAACTATGTTTATAACACAATAATATAAATTAACTCCACCAACCATGTGTTCATGTCCATGCTATAATCTTTTTGAGCAATTTCAACAAGTTTGGCATGTGTAGAACTATCAATCAATAAAATATTCTCGGTCATTTGACATTATCCACCACAAAGTCTTAAGATTTATCTTTCACAAAATATTATCTGCAGAATACATGTAACTGAAGCATCATCTGCAAAAATCACATTAAAACACATTAGCGAACGTAGAACATAATCTTCCAAGGAAATCCAGAAAAACTATTTTCTCACTAGCTAGAAACATTAATACACATGAATGATTGTAACCTCATAAGTATCATCAGTTAAGTTATGAATATCACCGTGACAAAAAAAAAGTTATGAATATCATTCATAAGTCCTAATATTGACAAATACACATGAATTAGCAAGAAAATCTTTAAAAATCATTTTAAATTAAGAAAAAATGAAAGTTAAATAAATATTGACATAGAAAACTTCTACAGAAGTCTCATAAGAGAAAACTTATGTAGAAATCTTCCATTTAGGTTATTCAATTATAAATTTGCGAATGGAGACTTCTTAAGAAATGTTCCTTTGTAAATATTTTTCTTAAAGTTTTCTATGATAAGCATGCTAGTTTTCGAATTGACCAAAGTTTTGCAGATATTTGACATTTCTAAAAAAGATTACAAAGAAGTCCTCTCGGAGTAAACTTTTATAAAAGCCTTCTTACCGTCACATGAAGTCCAGTCACAAGAAATTTGTGTAGGTTGGTCTTGCAATTGACCATGCATGCTTGACCTTTAGTTGATGACTTCTATAAAAGTTTACTTTCAAAACCAAAGGATTGACCAGAATCTCGAAATAAATTTTGAAATAAAAAGTTGGGATTTGAAATGAAATGAGTGAGAAAGTAAAATAGAAATGGTTTGCATGTGTAAGAAATGAGGATATAAAGAAGTAGATGTCAATTAAGTGCATTTAGAACTTGAAATTGGTTGTTCATGGGGGTTGGTGTATTGATTGTAATGACAATATTTTAAATAAAAAAAAAAGAAGATAAGAATGATAGAGTAAAACATTAATCGATTTCGGAAAAAAAATTATTACTGACATTTACGTGAATAGTTTGACTTCTAGGGTGAATAGTGCAGATGAAATCTAGAAAAACAAGTTAATTTTACATTTGAATTCAAGTTCTAGGTCATATTTGCGAAAACCTAAAAAATGCATATAAGTTAATTGGTTAATTGCAGAATTTTTAGAGATAGGTGTTTAGAGATTCGAGATACGAGTTTAGTGTCTATGATTTAGAATTTAGAGTATAAAATTTTAAAATACTAATATTTTAAATAAATATTTATTTATATTAAATGTATCTTAGTTTGTTTACTTTTGAAGGAAAGCTATTTTGATTATTTTCTTTTTATGTACTATTTTGTGATAAAAGAAACCTTTTTTGCTATTAGAAGAATTGCCTTTTAAAAAAATTATACCAAAAATTTTAAACAATCATCTAAAATGCTTATATTGTACAAAGTTTTTTTTTGTAACTAATTGTACAAAGTTTCCAATAAATTATAGTCAATTCAAGTCACAAAACGGCTATATGTGATGATGGTATCGACGAGTTTTCTATTGGCTGGAGATCCTATTCAATTTTATGGAGAAAGTGAAGTGTGGGTTTTCTCTACCCGGGAGTCAAGTTTTTCACACAACTTGGGAATATAAGACAATGTAAGCCTTGTTGACAAAAAAAAAGACAATGTAAGCCTTGCTGTGTCACAGATTGTTGCGGGTGCATATGCTCGAGCATAACAAAAAGAACTCGTTAAGTTTATTTAATATTTAGAATATTAAATGATCATATGCAAAGTACACTAGAAACGTGTAATCTGAAGACGGTTAGATGTCATCAGGGTTTCTATAAGAGGAAACGCAGATGTTATTAGACTATTTCATAGTTTTTTATGCAAAAGGAAAGAAATTATATACAGAGAGCGAGAAAAAAAGGAGGGACAGAGGAAATGAATTTTTAGGTTCCGAAACTAAAGTGACATTTCGCATTTTGTCAGCCTTTTGTGTATGGGAAACGCATTGTGGTTTCCAAATATGGTAAGTCTAAAGAATAATATGAGTTGTTTTGAGATTTATTCTCCGCAATACATCCACACACCTAACAGAGAATATATTTCTTTTACTCATACTTCAAGTTTTATAACTTTTCTAGAACATATTGAATTTTCTTATTACCCTTATTGCAAAAGTGACGTTTAGATTTATAAACAAAATAATGACACTTGAAGTTTCTGTCTTTCTTTAATCTTTCATAAGAAAACACTGATCAACGAAAGCTGTGATACATGGTGGACACTGACACTTGGAATAAAAAGGTTCTTTTTCGAACATCTATCTGATGGTTAGGATACTTAGTTAATTGAGGAAATTGGATACATGTATGTATAGTCGGAAAAGAATTGAGGAATTTTAAGGACCATATCGGTAAATCAGCCACTTCCCATCCACTCACATGTTCGAATGTTTTAAAAATACAACGCACAAATTCTCTTTTAGTGCTAAGAAGGGACTTAATAAACAAATTATTATTTTCTATAATTGAAAATTTATCTATATAATAGTTTCCAAAAACCTTAAAACAAGAGATAAACAAGGAAAAATAAATGTTTGTGGAAACCTCTTGATCCAATGATTTTGCTAAGATCATTAATGCTTTTACAAATTTTGAGTCCTAGAAAACATAACTATGTGAATTAACAGAAAAGTATCAGAGAGAGAAAATTTTAAGAGCTCATCATCTTGTTGCAAACTGCTTAAAATTATGTGCTCGTTATCATCATCGTTGGTGATAAAATTATGTGCTGGTTATCACTTCAGTTTAAGACATAATTATGTGCTGGTTATCACTATTTTAATTTATTAATAATTTATGTGTAGGTTGCGATAAAAATGAATTTACGTATTTTCAGTTTATTTTGAGCAAATAATAAACTATCTTAGATATATACATAAGAAATAATGTGTCATCGAATATGGGGACGTTAACTGGATGCCTCTGAGCAGCGTACACGTCAAATTACCTGTGTTGCAAACTCAAATCATTGAGTGTGGTACGTTTTCAGGTCTCTTTAGCATTAAATGTGTTTTTCATGGGGCCAATCAGATCAGGTGATAGGGTTTGTCGGAAAAAAAAAACAGTGTTCAAAACGAAAGTAGATTTTTTTCTTTGATTAATTTATCATTTAGTCTCCAAACAGTTTCTTTTGGTCTAGTTATCATTTTTTGGATTGAAGACTTAGTAATCGTATTTAAGTAAAGAAGCAAGTTTTTCTCCAAAGATGCTCCCTCCCAAAATAAGTGGTATTTTAGGTTTTTGCACGTTGATTAAGAAATTACAAATTTTTATTGCATCTTTCTCGTTTGTCTAAAAACAACATTAATTAAAGTAATTTCAACCAATAAACAATCATACTACATAATATAAATAATTAAAAATATTATAATACATTTATTTTTTACCTAGAAATTTGAAAACATCACTTAAAATGGGACAAAAAAATTTCCCTAAAACTCCACTTAAAATGAGACGGAGGAAGTATATCTTTATATGTATAAAACATGATCAAATACCATCTAGCTATTTAACTAGTTAATAAGTTAAATATATGAATTTTCAACTTTACATAAGTTGCTTCTAAAATATTTTTTTGTTGGACTAAAAGAAAACTTTTTGTTTTCTTTCCAAATTTCTCTCTTTCTCACTGCATCGACTGATTGTGTTTCTTCTTTTTCGGTAACTCTTCGTTTTAACATCATCGTTGGTGGCTATGATTTTCTCTTTTTTCTCTCTTTGCTTTTTTTTCCCCAGTCTCTATGCCAATATTCTCAAACCTATGCTTTTTAGATTTTCAGATCTGTGACCACGGAGATGGATCTGCTCAAAAAGTCGGCTTCTTCTGATATCTAGGTGAGGCTCATGTGTGTTTCGAAACAGGCGGAAGTCAGTGTTAACAGGGATGAATTGGAGGTAATCAATTTTAATATGTTTTTCTGATGGCTCCTTCTTTATGGTATTTGTGGTGTGCGCGGGTTCGATGATATCTCTCATGGGATGGATCTGTGATATCACTCAAATTACCATAATAAGTGAATTACTCTCTCAAATAAAAAGTTCAGTTGTAGTGCTTAGGGATTAAATCCACATAGAGCTAGGACACACAAAAGATCTAATCAGAACGATTAAGCTAAGTTGATTAGTTTTAACTGTAAATAAAAGGTTTGAACAAGGTAGTTGTTCGGTTGGTTTGACTGAGGTTTTGACACTTAATTGGGAAATAGCTAGACTTAGGGTTTATATTCAGATAATCTGGATTTTATAGATATAGCTGCTGATAAGTTGCTTGCATGATATTTTAGAGCTCAACTTATATGAACAAATCAATTAGCTATCACATGTTTAGATTCGTCTATTGTCTAGATCTAATGATCTCAACAATCGTTTGTCGACCAATTAGAAAGTATTGATCGATGATTCTATAATAATATCGATTGATAAACCTTTCATGACGTCAACCGATTATTTTATATAAATATCGATAGACGCGCTTCTAGCGAGCTTTCCGCACGGGTTGATAAAGTACTCATTAGGTTTTCTAGATCAGCTATCGCCTTCCTCTAGCAATCCAAGTTCAATGAGGATCTATTCAGAGATGAGACCAAGAAATAGCTTGTGCCTAATGATTTTAAAAACAAGGTTCTAATTAGCTATTATAGAACATAAGCATTAAGAACGTCCTATTTATGAATATCACAACTTAGCAATTTTATAGTTGGGACTAATTTTTCATAGCCCATTTAAAACCTAAACTTAACAAGTAGATTACTCAGACATAATCAAAGAAAGCATAATCATAGTCTGAATATATTGCATAAATAGAATAGTAAGTAAAAAATGGAGTTCTAATCACTAACTCTGAAGGAGTCTTGGATCTTCTCTCCAAAATACTAGAACTTAAGGTATGAAAACTAGAAAAAAATAAATGCACTTTGCCTCTAACAATTGGCAAAACTATATATATATTACGTTAAAATTTCGTCAGGGATAATCTTGTAATTTGGTGTTGTCTTGAGATTTCACTCGGATGGAACCAATTCGGGCTTCTAAGTGCTTCGCTGTCGATCGATGGCACATGGTGTGCATCGATCGATTATTTCTCTGATTGTCGACCTCTAGTCTGCTCGATGGTGGCTCGGGTGAATTCTCATTTTATCTTCAAAATGCTCAGAAACATAAATTTCTTCCAAATCACTCTTGAACCTATAAATATGCTAATAGACTATAAAACATAGTAGTTAGGTATTAAAAAACTTATATACCATGGCTAAAATGGATAAAATCCATGGCATATCAACCTGCATGTCAGACCTTTGGTGTGGAATGGTGGAAGTCAGCTTTCTCTTTCGTCTTGGAGTCTTGGCAGCACAAGAGCTTTCTGATGCTCTCAAGATGGGCTTCAGCGGTTGTGGTCCGTTCAAGCGTGTTTCTTTGGTTCTCCTTCAGGTGTGTCTGGAGGCTCACCCCCAAGACCTATATATCTCTCTCTCTTAGTGGTTGGAGCTTTGAGGTGTTATGCTAAGGTGTTGCTTCCTCAAGCGAGTTACTCCATTGACCTCTTCAATGTTCATGGCTAGTCTGTCTAGTGACACCTTATCTGTAATAGCACTCCACGATTTGGATTCTTGGGTATGCTCTCATTTGCTGTTATTCTTCCTTTGTTACAGATGTTCGATGTTTGCAAACATCGAGAATTCTTCTGCTACTTTTTAGAGTTGACATGCAAGTGGGTTGTTGGGGCTTTGTTTGTCATCGGAGCTCTGATTTCCCACGGTGGCAGCGCGTGAAGATCTCACCATTACTTGTGTCAAAGTTATCCCTTGAATATTTTGGATAGGTTGAGTTTTTTTCTCCAAAGTGTAGGTATCCCTTCTCTCCTACAACTTAGCAGGTAAAAAACCATCACGAATTTTCATTTCATCCGGAGTGTCCATTATCTTTTTCCTTCTGGACTAATCGCAACTGAGAGTTGAAGCTAGGACCTGATCTGGGAGCTGTCGCCTAACAGCTTTGACGTCTGTTTTTTTGGAGTCTGAGATTATATATTAAATGTTGATTATATTTGTTTTAATCGAATTTGTTGTTGTTGTTCTTTTGTTTTTTTTAACGCTGAATAATTAGGCTATTACAAACTATGAGAAATCATTTATACGATTATATAGCTAAAAAATATTTTTAGTTAAAAATTACTATTACAAACTATGAGAAATCATTTATACGATTCTACAGCTGACAAAATCGTTTTAGTTAAAAATTATACTATGCTATATAATTATTATTTTATTTTTAGCTAGTAAACTCTACTAATACCCTGAAAATAGAAGAAAATCTGAATTTCATAATTTATAATTATTTTAGTAACAGTATATTTTAAAATAGTTTATGAAATAATAAATTCAATAACACTGATATATTCTTTAATCAAGTTTAGATAACAATTATTTATCATTTTAACACAAAACCACTTTCGACTCGCAATTGAATTCTATTTCTTTTAATAATTTTCTTATTAATATTTTCATTTCATAGTCATTTTGATATTTTATGAACATCAAATATTTTCGAAATTTTGAATTATAATGTGAACAAAAGTTAAAATAAGGACAAACGGTCAATTAATATGTGTTTATGTTTTGTTCAAATATTTTTGTATTTGATAAACATTGTACATGTTTGTTGGCATAATCCGTAAAACTATACTCATAAAAATATCAATAATAACATGTTCCATCATATAATAAATATTAATAATAGCTAATTATTAATATTAATTTTATCTAATATATATATATATATGTGTGTGTGTGTGTGTGTATTCAACCCGTTTTCAAAGCATTAAATTAATTTTTATTATTATATAAATTAACTCTATGTCATTCATCCTGTCTCATACTTGGTAAATATATTGAATTGCTTTTAATATTCTAATTTAAATATGTATATTGAAATATGAAACTACTTATAAGTTTATATATCATAGTTTGTTTTAATAAGTTGAAGTACGTTGTAAAATTCATGAACATGTATATGTATTATATAAAGTTATAATGTATAAAATAATTAATAAATTGAAGTTATTTTATATTTATTAATTGGTGTAATAATTTAATTATGAATATAAATATTATAGGAACGTTATTTATTATTATATAAATAAAATAAAACTAATATTCGTTTAAAATTATAGTTAATTTTAATAACGAATTTTATTATTTAAATTAAATATCAAAAAGAAATGGATATTTACATTTAAAATAAAAATGTATTAAAATATATTATTAAAATGCAATGTTGGAAAAAGATACTTAAGAATATCTTTTAGATATATTATTTTGAAAATATTCAAACAATAGGTTAGATATGTTATATATTTAATAATAATCAATTTAGTTGTAGGAGAAAAAAAATAGGAAGTTAAGTAAATGTTATGGTCAAACCTATTTATAAGTAGAGAAAAATGTTTCTGTTTTAGTAGTATTGATATAGTATCAGTATAAATAGAATTAAAAAAAATGTTATTTTGTACAAAACTATTCTTCAAATCTATTACTATAAAGGAATGAAAAATACTTATGCTTCTTAAAACATTTGTTGAAATCAAGAGTCCATTTTCCCCATAGCAGATATTCCCGACTGCGGTTGGCGATGTTTTCTTAAATAAATGTAAAAAAATAGTTATATTATTTTCTTAACCTACTAATTTAATATTTTAATAAAAAACCTGTAAACGTAAATTAATTTAAGATTAAAGAAAAAAGAAAGGGCAAAAAGGAAAAAAAAAAGAAGAAAAAGCTATATTCCCAGTGCCATCACCACTTGATACGTTCGACTTCTGTTTAAATAATGGCTAGAGAAGAAAATGGCCGTATTACATATTCCCTCCTAAACTAGAAACGTACTAATCACTTGTCGAGGAGTTTATTTATTTTTTACTTAGAAAGATTTTCAGTTACACATCTTAGATTCGGAGTACAAATATAGAGAGTATTCATTTTCATGTGAATACTTACCTCCTTACAAAAAGATAGTATCAGCTACATTTTTGATGTAAACCTATACATATAATTTCTTGTGGCCAAAAAAGAGTTAATAATCTGAAAAGTCTCCAAAATTACTCAGATTTTTAGTGGAATCATCTCTGTAGGTTAAAAAAAGGTGTGGTTGTTTCTGTAAAGCCAACTCATACATGATACATCTCAAAGGATCCTTGATCTAAACGTCAAATCAAATTCACTATGACCACTTATTCTCTTATATCGTCCTATAAATACGTGTTGTTCTGACTTTATGTCTTCATTAAATCAACATTAACAATCCAATCCCCCAAAGCAAGCCAGAGCTTCTCAACACATACCCACAATCTCATCAACCATCGTCTGAATTCTTAAAGCAATTGAGATGGCCCGAATTTCTTCAGACCCGCTTATGGTTGGGAGGGTGATTGGAGACGTTGTGGACAATTGTTTGCAGGCAGTGAAAATGACAGTGACCTATAACTCCGACAAGCAAGTCTACAATGGCCATGAACTTTTCCCTTCTGTGGTTACAACCAAACCTAAGGTTGAAGTTCATGGGGGTGACATGAGATCATTCTTCACTTTGGTACGCTTACACATACACACACAAATATTCTTAGTTGATATGCTTTTTTACATAACTTTCTCCGCTTCTTGCTGGTCATGGAATACATAAACCTTTGTCTCCTCTCTAGGTTTGCAAAGAAACATAAAGATATGTGATTTAGTAAGTTATATATATATTTTTTTTTGGGGGGGGGGGGGGGTGATTCGTAGAAATACACGAAAGCTAGGTAAAGTTTTTGAAAATGTTACCACTCCCTTTTGTTGGTAAACATCACTAGTCAGGATTGTTTAAAACAATTAGTTTTTTGTTTATTATTATTATTATTATTATTATTATTATTATTATTATTATTATTATTATTATTATTATTTATTTTTGAATTTAAGAGGTAATTATCTTAACTTAAAAAGAAACTAGTCACTGTGTCAGAGATACCCAATTCAAGTGATCATTAAGATGAAACTAATATTACATATGTAGTTTGGGGTTTTAAATGATTATGGAGAACCTATATATTATTCAGAAGAAAAAAACATGTAAAATTTGAAATTTGATTATTCATCTATCTATCTTAAGAAATCTAGAGATTAAAATTAATTTTGGGGAAACTAATGATTTTTATGAAGAATATTATCGTTGAGTTTATTAATGATAGATTTTTGATCGATGATATATTCAAAAGTGATAAATAAAATCATATTTCATGAAATTCCAAAATTTGTTTTCTTATTTAGTTTGTATCTCTGTTAGCATTTGCTCACATTGTAGTTTTTCGTTTTCACGATTTGTATTCGCTCCAGAAACAGGCGTTGCAAATACATGTGATGTCGTATATAATGAATGTCTATTGTTCATTTTTTTTTTTTAAATGTCTATTGTTCATGATTATCGAATATTGCCAGTTAAAAAAAAATGATATATCGAATATTTCAAACAGATCATGACTGATCCTGATGTTCCTGGACCTAGTGATCCTTATCTGAGGGAGCACTTGCACTGGTAAAATTTGTTCTTTTTAATTTTTGTTAAAAGACATGTGATTCTATGCATATATATAAAAGTTTTTGCAACGCGACCAAACGCAGGATTGTTACGGATATCCCAGGGACAACCGACGTGACATTTGGTAAGTCATATATACAAAAGCAAATCAAACAAATATCGTAGCATATTATGCATTAATTCGTTACTACTTTCGTATGCGATACAGTTTTCTAACCTAATAGCTTGTATCAATGTTGCGGACTAGTTGTAATCCATTCGCGTTTACATCCAAGTTTCATTTTTCGTGTAAAAATACAACTACAAGTAACTAGTTTCAAAATATAAAATACCTATAGTTAGGTTTATTGGTCATCTTCTGTATAAACTGTATGTGTGTATTTTATCAAGACAAAGAGTTAATTTCATTTAAATGTCAACTGATTTAAATATTAAAAAAAAAACAGGAAAGGAAATAGTAGGGTACGAGATGCCTCGGCCAAACATAGGGATCCACCGGTTTGTGTATTTGCTTTTCAAGCAGAACCGTAGAGGAAGTGTGATTTCTGTTCCGTCTTACAGAGACCAGTTCAACACTCGAATGTTTGCACATGAGAACGATCTCGGCCTACCCGTTGCAGCTGTTTTCTTCAACTGCCAACGTGAAACCGCTGCTAGACGCCGCTGAATAACTTCCGCCCTCCGTTCCCGGACAATATCGGTTGTTCCATGCATGAATTCTACATATTAGTTACGGGAAGCAGCTTTCTATTATCATATTTATATATGTGTATTGTACTGTTTGTGATCTGAATAAACTTGGCTTTTCTTGTTACTCATTTTGATCGTTGTTTTAATCTTTGGAATATACATGTATTATAACTGATATTTCTTGCTACGTACTGTTATATATATAGTTGTATTAGGGGTTAACGTTTTCAAAAAAATAAAAATAAATGAATAAAATGGATATTTCAGGTGAATTGGGGGTTAATTTTATATATGAAATGCTCTACAATGTCATTTTCCATGGAACATAGGGAGTACAAAATTTGCGTTCTATTATTTGATTAGACGTCTAATTAATTTTGGCTTCTTTTTGAGTGTGTGTGATCTTGAAGCAGCCTTGAACACCAATAGTTCATACTGGATTTACCATACACAAAGTTTGACATTAGATAGTAATATTACTTAGTTTAACTCGCGCGTTTGAATATTATCATCAATAGTGTGAAACGAGTTGGAATTGTTATTATGTATTCTTTATAACTGTAGTCAAAAGGTTAACTAGTCTTGATTGAGATTTGAAGGCCCATGTGTCAAAATATTTCTCTTTCTCGAGCTTTAGTTAACAGTAGGAAGGTTTCAGCCAATTAGTTTTAGTCTAGATACAAGACCTCATGAGCACGACACAACGAAGATATGTTCCAGACAATGGTGGATTTAGGATCTAGGGAGGGGTGTCAAAAATTAATGGCTTTTAAATCCAAATAAAAAAGAAGTTAGAGAGGGTGCCAAGTCGTTTTGAACCCAAGTTTAGGGGTATCAAATTCAGTAAAATCACCACCAGAGCTAACAAAATCCACTTGTACTACTAGCTTAACAAACCATATATATGTTTTAACGTGTGTCAGCTGCACCCTATCCATATAAATAGATGATCTGGTTCCAGACTGTGTTTTAAAAAGCGCATGCACTCTAAAGCAAGGAAGTTGGAGCCTTGCGCCTTGTGACGTTGCGCTACAAGGTGCTCGCCTGTGGTACATAGATTCTAGAGGAACTTAGAAATGCATCAGCATTACTGTTTGAGTTGAGGTAGAAAATTTACTCGAAGACATGAACACAGAATCACTTAAGCCAATCATTCAAATCCAGAAATAAAAAACACCAAAAATAAAGAACTTGAATGAAAAACTAAAAACTGAATTCAAAGAACTAAACACCTAAAACACTAAAGATGATAATTTCTGAGATTAAAGTTTGCTATTTTGTAATTTTCTTGTTATGTCATCAATGATGATTCGGTTCAAGAACCCATTCACATCTTTTGATTCTTTCAAAATTAAAGCTACAACTCAATAGCAACAAATATAATGAAACCTAGACACCTAAAGCCTCATTGAAGATACTCGATCCAATTGGAACCTCATAGACATTACACTCACGGGTTTGGCCTCGATGACCATGAACTGTTTGGTCAAGATAGTGGTCTTGTAAAGAAACTGTATGGTGCGCCTTAATGCGCTTTAGAATAAAGCGAGGCTATGTCCTTGAGGCGCTCGCCTTGGTGCGCTTTAGAATAATGCCAAAGGCGCACCAAGGCGAGCGCCTCAAGGACATAGCCTCGCTTTAGAGAACCGAGGCATTTGGGTCTGCGCCTTGGCCGTTCACCTTTTACAACACAGGTTCCAGAAATCGTTTACACGAAAGATAGGTGGCAAAACAGAAAATGATGAAAGTAAAGACCTCATGAGCACGACAGCGATGATCAGTTCTTCCTTTATATTCTCACCCAAAAAAAAACATAAATGAAAAGAAAAAAAATCACAAAAAGATGATGGAGAAGGGATGAAACGATAGCTTGGTCGCGTCTCTCGCGAGAAAACCTATTGGGTGCGTGGAAACCAAGTTCAAGAGTTCAGGACATCAAAAGGGAAGCAATTGTAAGAGGCTGTGGACGTCAATGGATCTATACTATATTGCTATTTTATATGATCTGCATCCTCTACATCAAATTGGTAACCCTCAAACATGTTTAGCTCCACATTTAATCATGTTCTACACCTACCATCGTTTAGCATGAATGATGCATAAGAAGCTCATGAACCCTTTTTTGAATCTAAAGAGTTTTTGTTTGGAAAATGGAGCTAGCTTTTGCAAGTTTTAAATCACAAGTACATAAAGATTTTAAGAAGACGTCAGCGGGGTTTCGGTAAGGATATGTTGTTCAGGTTTTATTTATGTGTGTGGTCTGTGATCTGTGGTTAGGATTAGATTCCTGGAAATGTGAGAGGTCCCACGTTTCAAACATTTCTTTCACATTGAGGTTCTTGTTTTTATTGGTGAGCTATCCTGAAGATTCAATTCAGCCATTGCCTCATCTCAGATCATATGGAGGATTCAAGTGTCCCAAAGACACTCCTCATCATTTATACAAAAGCGGCTCAAAGAATCCATTGCAACAATCTGAAGAAGAAGTCAACCAGATCTAGGCAGTGGCGTGTCTAGACAAGAAGCAGCCAAGGCTCAGCAAAGAAGAGGGATACAAGTGGCAAGCACAAGCAGCCACTCCTCACCATAGTAATCAATTCTAAGAAACATCAAGAGGACAGCAACATCATAGAGTTAGAACCAGTCACCTCAAGAAGGGAAGCTATAAATCAGTCCATAGCACCTGGTTGATGTATCAACAAGAAGAAGCTCAAAGGTGTTTTGAAGCATCCGTTGAGTGTGAAGCAAGAAAGGCATTGGTGCCTCTTGCCATTGAAGAAAAGTCATGATCCAGAGTCTAAGGGTTCCACCATGAGTTATCTGAATCCCTTAGACTCACTGGCCAATCCCTAAGCCTTGGAGGCTCTACTCTTTTACTTACAAGATTTTATCCCAAAGGGTTTTTCTTGTAAGATTTTAATGAGGGAGATCTTCAAAATTCCAAGCTTGACTTAGGATCACCTAAAAGTCAAGCTTGAGGGGGAGTGTTGACATGAATCAGAAGTAGGCAGCCAGACTTGAGAAGTAACCTGTCACACTTGAGAAAATCTTATAAGGTTTTATAAAGCCTTTATAAGGAGTCCCAAACTTGAATGCCTTATAGTGAAATTCATACAACTTCAACTTGAGAGGCAAATTTGAATTCAAATTAGGTTATGGCCTTTGGAGAGAGAGGCTGGACAAGTGGAGATTAAAATAACATCTTGGAGAAAAGAGAGATGACTGTTGGGAGCTGTCACTATCACATTGAAAGCTCTCCTACATCTCAGCCATCCAATTCAAATTAATTCATATCCTCTCATCCCAACAATTCATTTTGAATCCAGATCTATCTCTCTTTGGCATCTTCCTCTCATTTGTCTAGTGTGTGTTGGCTATAAAGAGTCCACATTGTAATCAATTATAATTAAGTTGAAAGGGGGGATTTCCCCTTATTCTTCTCATATTCTCTTATTCTGGTTACTTAATCTCTTAATCTCTCACACAAATCTCTCACATTACTCTCTCTCTCTCTCTCTCTCTCTCTCTCTCTCTCTCTCTCTCTCTCTCTCAAATCGCCATTAACAAACTCTTATCACACACCATTGGAATTTATACACAAATACAGTCAACTAGAGTAGAGAAAACCCTCTGAAAAACCAACAGTTTTATTTGAGGATAAGCAATGATCTAAATTTGAGGGAATTGATGTGTCATGTTTTTGGTTCTATTTAACATTGTTTCTAAAGTGTTTTCAAGTCACTATGAGTCTTCTATCCTTTTTGAGTCATTTCTAGCAAGAAAAATACTTTGGATGGATATGTTGAAAACACGTTTACCATAAATCTTGATTTCATTTTATAGATCTTATCCCTTTTTGAAAATAGATATGGTTCGTTGTTGCCAATCTGCCAGTGAAGATCTCCTTCCTCGTCTCGCTGGCTGTGAAATACTTGGTGTTGCTCTGGTTGTTGTGGAACTAGTTCGAACAACTGATATATTGATTGATTGATAGCGGATTTACTTGTTGCATAGTTTCCAAATGTTTTATGTGCAACTTTTCCCAATCATCGACTGATTCGTTGCTGCGTCGATTAGTTTTCCCATGCCATGATTTTTTGGAAAGCAAATCTGGACATGAACATACTTGCTAAGATACCAATTTAGCGCATAGTATAAGCTTTCACATGTGGTTTGCACTAGTAAAATTTCATCGCATAGCCACTACAATGTCATGGGTATATAGCAATAATTCGTGGCTATAATAAAAAAAAGCCACGTTTTTAGGTTAAAAATTTACAGTGGCTATAGCCTCGTGGCTGGAAAAGACCGTGACTAAACGTGGCTAGTATCTACGGTTTTACCACGCTATGTTAGTGACTTATATAGCCATGATAATAACAATGTTACCGTGGCTACATTTAAAAAAAGAACAAAAAAAAAGAAATAAAAACAAACAAACAATTTTATTAATTAATACTAAAACATAAAATACACATTATTATATATACTATGCATAAATACATATATACATACAAATACACCACCTCCGCACCACCAACTACCACCGCCGCATCACCACCTGCCACCGCCGCACCACCACCTACCATCGCCGCACTACGCTTCACCGGTGGCGTCGCACTGTTTTTCTTCCCTTCCATCATCTTCCGTACTCAGCTGCTCGCGCCGTCGTCGTCGTCTTTCCAGATCTGATGTAAACCGTAGGTGTTCGGTGCTCCTGCAGATCGACCACAAACTTCACCTCTCCCTCTTCTACTTCATTATCTTACCACAATCTTCGCCTCTTCCACACCAATCCTCGCCATTCACAAACTTCACCTCCGAATCTGATTCCTCCACACAATCGCCTTCATCTGTTATATTTTTCTCTCGGTCTCCTCTAGTCCTCTGTCTGTCCTCTTCTACAGTAAAGTAATAAACACAAACAAATACAATTAGAGCTCAAAGAATCATAACAGAGAAACAGAGAAGACATCAAAGAAGGAGATGGTCTCTGGCTTGAAAAGAAGAAAGAGAGAGAGAGAAGGAAAAGGCGTACAGAGGAAGAGAAATGAAAATGATTGATTCTTGGCCATTGGATTACAATTAATCAATGGCCAGAAATAAGAATCCTAATTTTGATGGATTGTCCAATAGGAAAGGAGGACGCGGATAGACAGAAGATTGATTGTGAGCCCTTGATCAAACTCGATCAATGGCTAGAAAAAACAATACAAATTGTTTTTTCTCTTTTATCGTTCTATAGTGATTGTAAAAATTATCTATGTTCCCTTGTATTTTGTTGTTTATTATTTGTAGTTTATTCTTATTTTGAAACATAAAATTTGAAATGTTGTATATAGTTTGATATAGATTTATTTTATAGAAATTTATTTTATTTAAAATTTAAGATTTAATGTTTTGTGATGTAGATCAATTTGAAGTATGTGGTTATAGTTAAGGTTTGAATTGATTAGTATAAGGTTTGAGATTAACTTTTGAAAATGTTAAGTTTATAGTTTTATATTTAAGATATGGGTTTATATAAGTTTGGAAACAAAGTTTGAAATGATTGAGTTTGTAGAGTGTATGTTTATAATATAGGGTTGTAAGTTTAGAATTTGGTGTTTAAAGTGATGAAGTGTATTTTTTTTTATAAAAAACTGAAAGTTATAAATAAGTGTAGGATATTAGATCCAGGTAGGTAAATTAGATAAATTTTAATCAGATATATTGTTTTGTAGGTAGGTTTAAGTTTAGGGTATATGTATGGGTTTAGGGTATATAATTAGGGTTTCCGACAAAGCCACAGAAAAAATAGTGGCTACACCGTGGCTATCACCCTAGCCACGGAATTATATGTGGCAAAATCGTGGCTATGTTTTCGCCACTGATTTTTTCGTAGCTAAATCGTGGCTGTACTATTAAAATCGTGGCTAATTTTTAAAACGTGGCTTACCGTGGTTAAATCGTGGCTTTTTCAATATAGCCACGGTTCGTGGCAAGACAGTGGCTATGCGACATATTTTTACTAGTGTTTGTTAAGTTTCAAAGAATACCGACACCGATGTGGTTCTTGGTAATTGCTGATTCGCAGAGAATAACCGATAAGCAAGGAAGATGAACTTGAAAAGCCCTTGGATTATTATCAGTATAAACATGTGTTTACACCTGTCTTTTATATAATAACTAGTGATCATAACTTATCTTATAAGTAGCACTTATTTAGAATAAAATAAATCAAAGTAAAAAAACGAAGCCCAAAAATGAGTTTCTGAACGCAAAACAGAAGTTCACAAAGACAAGCATCGCTGCATCAAAATGTGAAACTAGAACAGTGTGACTATTCGGCCGGATTAGTCTATGAGTTTACATAAGCAAAAAGTAGGGCAAATTTCGTCAGTAGTTAAGAAACACATCAATACTATTAAGACATTTAAAAAGGCAACTCCGTTGGTTTGGCCTAACCGTTTGCACGGCCGATGACATAAGTGAAGACTGAAGAGACACTCTCGTCAGATGAAAATTCCAACTTCTCCCACTTTGACCTTTGATCTAACTCATCCACCAACATAGTCCATTACGGAACGCGAGTATTTTTCATTACAATAATACTCGACTATTTTTTTTTTTTTTTTTGCGCAACACTCGACAATTGTTTCCACAGTTGTAATCCGTATACATATTATTATTTAAGTATGATTAAAATAATTAAAACAAATAATAGCAGACGAAGGTTGGGCCGTGGCGGCCTTCCAAAAGCCCCACAGCCCTTATAAATCATTCTCCTCTCCACCAACCCTCATAGCAGCCTCCGCCTCCTTTGTTCTCTCTCTTTAGATTCTGAGACCTGATTCAACTTGTTCGTTGTTTCTCTGCTTTTGTGTCTAAGTTTGTTCAGATGGCACAAAAGATTAAGTCTACTTGTTTGAAGATTTAGTTGTTTTCTTTCGTACCTTTGTGGGTTCATATCCAAAATCTTTAGATTCGGTTCAATCTGATAGAAACTGATGTTCTGTCATATTGCGATGCAGATGCTAATCTAAAATATGTTAAATAAAACATTCAAGTGATTGATTAGCGTTTCTTTATTTGTTTTACCGTTAATCTATTGTCCACGTAATTTTGGTCCACATTATGTCATTATTCATGTGTTTTTGGAGCATCGAGTGAAGAGCTGATAAAGCTTTCAAGCTTGCATCTTCTCATTACGCTCCATATAGTAGATTTAACATCAGTATTGCAGTTGAAACAGATTACTCTTCTGGTTCAGTTGCTACTTGTGATGCACATTGGCCCAACTTTATCTCATTTTTAATCTTATTTGATTGGAAGAATGTTGATTAGTCACATGAAAACTAGAAGCTAAGCATGTCCACCTATGATGACATCAGTGTGGTGAACCGTGAAATAGATAGTTTTGTCTTATTTCTGGTTTTCATCTGCTGAGCTGTATATGTGCTCTGTTCTCTATTGTGTAAAAAGATTACTTACGTTTCTGATTAATGTTAGAAAACCCTAAACCTAAAACTTGTGGAATCCCAGGTGAATAAAAAAATAGCTAAAAAGTGGCTACGGTGAGAGTCTCTTCCACTATCATGACTAAGGAAGAGGAACTCTTTAGGTCTTTTGTGTGATTGTATTTTGTGGCATTTGTATGAAAATGGGTCAGGATATGCCTTTTAGCGTTACTGGGTTGCAACTGGTTAATAAATTGTTTAGTTTCAACCAATGATTATGGTTTTTAAGAACAAAAGAAAAACAAGATATCAGTTTCAAACTAACGCAGAAGAGAAGAGCTTTGTGTTTCTCAAGTAAAACGAATCAGTACCACTTCACAAGCATCCTTTGATACCTTTTACTCGGTTTAGTCAGTGCGAAGGGTGCTGCTCTAGTGATCAAGCTACCAGTTACATTTACCGAGGCTACCGTTGTAATGAGCCGGGATGTGAGACTGTGTTCCATAAAGAGTGTGTCGAAGCCTTACAAGAAATCATTCACCCTTACCATCCTCACCATACTCTCGAGCTCATCCGTAAATTATTCACGTTGTTGTAACTTATGTCTAGCTTCACTGTACATTATGTAATTTTGAGTTGGATTTGAAGTGTGAGAGGAGACCACCACCATATGTTCTTCCTGAAAATACCAACTTATATGAGTATCCACTCAAACATTCACATGGAGAAGGAAATCTCACACTAAACCTTGCAAAGCGTGTCGCTCTCCAATTTTCACCTGGGGATTTGGATATAGATGTCATAAATGCGATTTGGTCTACCAAGTGGATTGTGCTGAAGTTGCATCTTCAGAGGCATACCACGCTTTCCACCTAGAACACCCACTCAGGTCACTTGAATGTGAAGCACCTGATTACGCTAACAAGAAATGTCTTCTTTGTCTGAGTTTGATCAACTTCTTCACCATTGTAATGTTTGTCAGCATATACACATCGTGTATGAGTAACCCACCAAACACTTGGTGTTTTAAGCCCCATGCATATGAACACCAACTTCACCTTGTTCCAAGACGCATCGTTTTCACTGGCAATGCTATGAATATTGAGAAAAATGATCATTTTCTTTATTTTTTTTTTACAGTTAATCTATGGTCAAAGTAATTTTGGTCATGTTTATGCTGTTTTTGGAGCATCAAGTGAAGAGCCAATAAAGCTTTCAAGCTTGCATCTTCACATTATGCTCTATATAATATATTTAATTAACATCATTATTGCAATTGAAACAGATTATTCTTTTGGTTCATTTGCTACTTGTGATGCACATTGGCCATATATATTTCATTTGAATTTTGTTTGTTTAAAACAATTTGATTTTTATTCACATGAGTACTAGAAGCTAAGCTTGTGAAATAGATAGTTATGCCTCATTTCTCTGTTACATCTGAGCTGTAATTGTGAAGCTTGTCTTAATTCTATGTGAGATTATTTACATTTCTGATTAATGTTACAAACACTAAACCTAGTTGTGGAATCGCAGGTGAATAAGAATGGCTATGGTTCGAGTCTCTTCCACTAGCATGACTAAGGGCATGGTTTCTTCGCTACCACCCGCAAACGCAGCTTTTGTGGTTCATAACAATTGTTAGCGTTTTCAAACAATCACAAAAAATGTTATAGACCACTTCAAACTGTTTCGAACTTCTTAAAATCCAAAGCTGATTGTTTGCGGCTGCGGGAAGGTATTCTTTTTTTTAAAAGTAAAAATATAAAAGTAAAAATACAAATATTTAATAAAAAATTTAAATTAAATATAGTAACACTAAAATGTATATAGTATACTTTAATTTATATTATAATTTTTTTTAAGAAAATATTTTCAATAGTTTAAAAAAACCAATAATATAAATTTATATATATAATATAATTTTTATATTACTTATATTATATGATTTTTAATACTTTTAAAATTATATATTATGTAAATATTGTTAATTTATGATTTAACAACTGTTGCATTTCTACTTAACCAGTCATAAGTATCTCACAAACGGATCAATTTCTAACCGCTATATCTGTCGTGAAAATCTCTTAAAATGCTTATAACTGCAATCATTCGCATCCGCAAACCAAAAATCACATTTTCCGCCAAAACAAAAAAAATTTGCATTTTATTAAGTATTGATGATAAATTGTATTTTTAAAATAATGTATATACTAATTTATATTATCTAAGTGCTATAAATTTAATCATAAAAATAATATGCAATTTTTGGAACATATAGTGAGTATTAGATTATGCATATACACTTATTTGTTTCCTAAAACTTTTTTAAAAAATATACATTTTGTGTGTTTTCATATGATTCTGCTTTTAGATACTTGTTTATGATTTCATGCAGGGGGATACTAAACAGTGGTGAAACTAAAAATATTATATGATACTATGGCAAAATTATTTTTACTACTGGGAGAATGTGAGAACATAAACATAAATTAGTGGGGTAAAATGTCAAAATTTTCCAAAATATTAGAACAATATTTTTAGAAAAATATACACTAAAAACTTTTCCCCCCAAAATTTATAGGGGTCATGTCCACGAGACCTTCTTTGCCTCCACCCCTGATACTAAACCCAAACCATATAAACATATAAATGCGTTCTTTCAGGGATATAAAAGGAATGGATGTAAAAGGAATGTATAGGAATAAAAAAGAATGGTTGGTTCTTCTCAAATTTCTAAAAAAATAATTTTGTTCTTTATTTATCTATCAAAAAAAAGAATGAGAAAGAATGAAAGGGAAAAAACATTCCTTGTGAATGGTGATTTTTTTTAGAATTTAAATGTTCTTCCTCGTTTTTTGGTCACCATTCGAAGCCATTATCTTACTTGCATTGAGTTAAAACAAGATTATACCCTTTTCTCCGCATAAACATAAAAGGGACATGTTGAATATATTCAACTATTGAGAAAACGAAAGCACGTGAGTCTGTGAATGCATGGGATGGGATCAGGCGTCGAAGGTGGTTAATAGAGGAAGAGCAGGTGACAGTAACAGAGAAATACGGTGATATCGAGGTGGCCGTCCCAGAAGATCCACACCTCCTTCGCCATACATAACGCCATATATAACCGCCATACATAACGCCATATATAACACCACATTTTATTTATTTTCCTCATTTTACTTAATTTTATGGCTAATAAAATCATCAAAGCTGTTTAGTCAATTTATATTTGCCATCTGTTTATCCAGTTTTATTAGATCGAAAATATAATAGACACTGTTGGTGAGAAAAAAAAAGAAATGGAAAATATAATACATTCAAATTATAGTACATTCAAATGAAGTTTTGAAGATTTTTTTTGTTATTAACTAAACACTAGGTGACACTGGGTGTTCATGCACTGATAAATATTTATAGTATAAATAAATTATAATAACTTTTCAGTATTTTAATTCCATTTTTTAGAATTTAAATTGGTTCATAATACATATGTTATTAATATTAATTAAACATATAACTGTGATATACAAGATTTGATTGGTTTAGTTATTTTAGGTAAAGTAAGTTTTACATTTTCATATTTCATTAATATAATTTCTTGTGCTCTATATTTAATTAATTATTTAATTGTAATTATTTAATTGTAATTATCATATAAACATATTTCTAATTTTATTTTTGTTTTATTTGTAATAAAATATTAAAAAGATATTTAAATTCAAAATATAACTAAGAAAAAGGATATAATAGAAACTTGTAATAATGACATATATGAGTAATATTCTAAATTTACAATGATTATGTATGTAATTAAAATTAACATGAGATCGACACATATGAAACTGACTTCTCAAATGATACTATAGAGATTGGGCTATCTCAAATTCTGAACAAAAACAATCATAACCTTCAGAAGCAAACTAGAATTTGTGAATGAAAAGAAAGTTCAGGTAACCCATTTTCTGAAGTTTATGATGGTGACTAACTAGATTAAGAGCAGCATCAGTCCAAGTTTCTCATGGAATATTTCAAAAACAGTGAAATTTAAAATATTATACACATAACTGAGTATCTTAAAACTTTACAAACCAACCAAAATTTTGAGATACCCAATGTTAAAGTAAAATAAAGTAAAGTTTTTCGTGATACTACATATACAAGAAGTAAAACAGTAAAAGAAGGAAGCAAATGTACTGTTTTATTGGTCAGTAGAGTATGAGTACAATCTATTGGTTTGTATACTCTAGTTCTAGCTGCATTTTTTAATTATTTCAAAATAAATAGTTGGCAATTCCTCATTTTTAGGGTTTAGGAGTCCCTTTTACATGTCACTGTTGTCGAATCTAGGTTAGATTCTCCCATATCCTGAAATATGAAAAGATCTCAATTTATGTAAATGTTTCCAGTTTACCTGGAGGCATAAGGAAAACATGACCCGGAGACCAAAAGGTGTTTGGCATGAGAAGAAGGTCAGCTCTCTTCTTTAGGTAGGAGGACTTGCTTACAGAATTAAATATCCCAACAATTTTCCCTTATCTTTTGAATTCTCATGTTTGAAATCGAGGGATAACTTGTGTCCTTCAGTCTATCGAATTTGTTCATTCACAGCAAGTTTGCTGATGGCTAAAGGAGCATGACTTTGTTTCTTGAATGTTACCCAAATTTTCATGGCATGGGCCACTTGAGAATCTGATGGGAGATGGTTATCACAAAAGTATATGACACAAGGAGAGATAGGGGTCTCATAGGTCGTATGCCACGGAGCTTATGTGATTGGATGATCTAATGGAATCGTGGTCCGAGGTTCGTATTAAAATGGTATGCGAACTTTGTTTTATGGCGCATCCCCCAAGTGGGTGTGTTGACTTGTAGGAAAGTGGCCTTGTAATTGATAAGAATCATCTGGCTAGAAAGCGCATGGCCGGACCAAAGATACAAATCTCGCTACGCTCCATTGGCATGATGTCATCCTGGTTGAGCAAGCATTTGAGGTTTGAGCCAGTAGACAAAAACGTTGAAATGCTACTGTGGGTGGATACCTTCGTCATGTTGATAATGATCATATATATTGATTCGCTTGAAGTATTGAAGTTGATGTCTTTTGAAGTTTACGTTACTGTTTTGTAAGAAGTACGACTTGACCCGGAAGCAGGATAAATCGCCACAAAGTAGAATAAAATAGAATTCTTTGTGATACTACAAGAACGTAAAAGAAGTAACGCAATAAAAAGATATTAAAGATCATGTTTTATTGATCAATAGAGCATAAGTACACCATATTGGTCTGTAAACTCTAATTCTAATTGCATGCTTCTATCTCGAAAATGAATAGTTGGTGTTAGTGTCACCCCTCTATTTTAGAGTTTAAGAGTCACTTTTGTAGGCCATTATAGTCCAAATTTAGTTAGATTTGTCCATATCCTAAAACATATAAAAATCTGTTTTCATGTAGAAGTTTTCTACATTACCCGGAAGCTGAAAAAAAATGATCCAGAAATCGAAAAGCATTTAACTATAGAGGAAGGAAACTTTCTACTATATGTAGACCTGGACAAAATATTCGTAATTTTGATTCGATTCGTTACCCGTTTCGATATGAACCCAAAAATTTGTATATCCATAACTCTAAGAAGCAAAAAAAAATACTAATATGTAGTATAAATAAAAAACAAAGCAATTAACAAGTACTACTTTCAGGAACAGATATTTGATCCATCTGTTGTATGCATATATATATATATATATACAAACACATATATATAGAGAATTATAAATATAAGCTGTATAAATATTATATTTTATATAAGTTTATGATATTTTATCTACTAAATGTATTAAATTATTTATTAAAATTTAAAAAAACAGAGATATTTTTCTTTAAAATAAAGTACTATTATTTTATATTATTTCAATTTTATTTATTATTTAAATATTTATTTATTTTTGTGGATCGAATCAGATATCCGATAAAAGATCTAAAATGTTCCGGATATCAGAGTAGCTATGGATCAAATCGAATCAAATAATCGATTATTTGAACAAAATAGATCATGTCAGGAATACTTTTAAAAATCTGGATATCCAATTCATATCCACATGTTATTATACGCAGAAAAACTTGTTTTTCTAATTAAATATACCCAACACCTATATATATATATATATATATATATATTATTATTATTTTGGGTTTAATTCTTTTGAGATATCCTGAAAAAACATTGTAGCAAGGTTATTTTTTTTATAACTTTGGGGGTCTCAGGCTTTGTCCAGACTAATTCCACGAGACCGACAGCAATCTACGTATTCGTGCGCATGTCGAACTCAAGGTGCTTCCTCTTTGGCGCTTACCATTGGACCACCATGCAGTGGTTAAACTTCTCGTAGCAAGGTTATTCCAAAACAAAGTTTCGGCGTTTAGTGAAATAATAAATTCATAATACCAAAATTTATGTTTGTGTTTTAACACTATATATTAATTTTGTTAATAACCAAGCACCGTAAAATTGTTGAAGAAATCATTAACATAGTACATGGAATTTTGAAGAACTAGCCGACGATGTTTTCAGTAGATGGATCCAACATGCAAGACAATGGATCCAACATGCAAGACACCATACACGTAAAGAAAATCTGGCAGAGGGTCCACACGTACGGATGACGACGCTTCTAGTTTCAAAGAGCCGTACGTTTGTTATAAACTTATAGTCATAATTAAATTTCAGACGAAAAATCCTAATAAAAAAAATCCTAATAATTTTCTTTTGGACACAGAAAAAATCATAATAATTATTCTATTATTTAAAAAGTAAATTTATTTAATTGTCATATTTTTTATGATTTTAGATAATTTTATTTTTTGTCATATTTTTAATTATTTTAACTAATAAATCATCTGTTTATTTGTCAAATCTTCCATAATTTTAGAAACTTTTACTTATGTATCATGTTTTTAATAATTTTAACTAATAGATCATTAATAAAATATATTATTTCTATGCTAAAAACATAATATATTAAGAGACTACTTATGTGTTGTTATCCAAAATATTATATCTTCAATAATAAAATTTAAAAATAAGAACTATAAAAATCAAATTTCTGGATATATCTATATAATTCAATGTATATAATATAATTTAAAACTAATTTTATATTAACAACATAATATGTTAACTTATCCATCATCAAACTTAATAATCATTTTCTTAAAATACATTTATCTAAACCCCCATAAAAAATTTTATAACTGAAACCCCTATAATTATATGTTTTATTTTAGTTTATTGGACAACTGTTAACACATACATAAAGTGAAATTTGTGACTATATAAAACAAAAACCTACCAAAAAATCTATTAATTCGTTATATACTGAAAGTGTGAAAAAGTAATATTTATTCTTTAAAAAAATATTTATTCTTCTTTATAAAATACCAATTTATTTTCAGTTGTTCTTAAGTTTATCTTAATGAATAATTAAATATACTTTTAGATTCTTTGTACAATTTACCATAAGTTGATTATGATAAGAAATGTCCTAAAAGAAAAGAAAAAACGTATCTTTAAAAAAATATTATTATATTGTATTGCAATCCAACAATAGTTTTATTCCAGTATGATAAAACTGTGAATATATAATTATCAAATAGAATGGAAAATAAAAATCAAACTAACTAAAAGATATTTAGTAGTTTCAATAATTATAAGTATGTAATTGTGATCATTATCTACAACTATAAATATTTATTTTTAGTATTTATTATTATATGAAGGTAATATTCATAACGGTAAAGACTAAATTTGAAAATATAAAGATAAACATTTATTACTAATATTGTATTGATGGTATAACTCCAATACATAACACTTTGATATTGTTTGATTTATAATATTATTTGGAAAATATAAATAATTATATGACTGGCAACCAAAAAACAACTACAATGAATGTTGAATGTAAAGATGTTTTCCAGAATATTTACATTATATCTTTGTTTTCAAAATTTTACACAAAGAAAATATATAGGTTTCAACGAAAGACTGTATTATATTGATATTTTGTTCAATTTGTAAGGAAATAAATTATTCGCGCTAACAATGAGCATTTTTCTTGTTTTATAAACAATAACTTATTCTAAATCAATATTAGTTTAGTAATAAAAATTATCAATTTTATTGTGTCCTGTATAATGGGCAAACCATCTAGTTGCACATATTTACAATTTAAAAGTATTGCTTAGTGTTTTCTTTTTAAATACCTCACTCGAATCAAAAACATTGCTCAAACTACGCGCCTTTTTATTTTAAACAAGTTCATAAAATAGACTTTCTAACGACCCCTAGTCACCAACTTGGCAACTTGTTTATTTTATTTCGATCCGTGACGCAAGTACAACTTGATCAAGATATAAAACTGGAAGATGGTTTGAACGTATGAAACGTGGAACTTGCTTTTTAATTCAAGCCGCCAGTGGTTTTGTAGTATTTGACATTAAGATTCGTGGAGGAGAGTCTTAAGTTGACAATTCTTAATCCCTCACCATCGTTCCCATTTAATTTTCGTCCCTCACGTACGTAAAAACCTAAGTTTCCGTGTCGGTTTATATTTTTTTTTTAACTAAAAAAATTAAAATCCAGATCAACGATGACACAGACATAATCTTCAGATAGATGTGCAGTCCATAAATAGACTATTTCATGGACATTCAAATGAACCGAAAGCAATACCTCATATCTGTGTAGCCAATGAAATTTTAACCCAAATTCACTTTATTGGATTTTTAATTTCTTTCAAATGTCACTAAGCGACCACCACTGGTTAGATGTCGGTTTATATCTCCTGATACTTTTGAAACTTAAACATTCTAATGGTAAGTAGGACTTGGGTTACAAAACAACCACGTGGATAGGGCCGTCTAAATTCTATAGAGACCCGGTTCAATTTTTTTTTTTTAAACCTAAAATAATTTATATGTTCTTCTGATGAAATATTGTTATACCAGTCTAGTTTTTTTTAACCTAAATAAGAACATTTTCCTAGCTATTCTACATGCAAAATCAACGACCAAATTTTTTTTTGTTTGAGTGGAAGAGAAATCTTATAGTTTTTTAATTAGAAGCTTATGAAAAACATCTTTTTGAGAATATGAATTTTCAGGTTCTTTTTTTTTGACGTTTTTATATCTACAATCAGATTCAATAATCTATAAAATTGAACAATAACCTGTATAATGGTTAGACAAAAGTTGTAGAATCTTGATTTGATTAGACAAGAAGTTGGAGACTCTTCTTTTTTTCTTGAGAGAGAAGCTTAGACTAAAACTTTTCTTTGTGTTTACATTTTTTTTTGCAATGTTGGTGAAAAAATTATATTTTTTTTTATCCTTATCTATAATTGCTAGTTAAAAATAGTTTCCTAAACACATTCAAATTAGAATATTGATTTTCTAAACTTACATTAATATTAAAACAAAAACTAATAGCTTTTTTTTACTTTATAAAATATATAATTGATATAAATGCTAATTACTTCCTAACTTATCAGATTTTTGTTGGTCATGTGAACAAAATCAAAATTTTAATTTATATTTATTGGTCAATAAATACGAAATCAATTTAAATATGAATATATAATTAAAAAAAAATAATTTTATATGTACTTATTACTAAAACAAAGAATAGAAATAAATATTACTAAAAAAATTCTGATATTCAAAATTTTGGATCTTATTCGACTGCTCTACTTGCACGTATAAGAAGATGGTCTTGCACGTGGATATTATGACTTCAAAAACTGATATTAATAGTAGTGACGAAGGGGATATATACTTATTTCAAACAAGTTGTTTGTTATATAAAATATAAGAATTATATCATTATCAACGACGGCGAAACAACAGATATTAATATCCCGTATCTGCTGTGTTTCCAAAATAGAAGTCAAATTATAACGTTAATTGACCCAATGAAAACACTCATTACAAGTAACATTTCGTTGTAGTAATTTAATAATATACATCAACTAGAATATTCAATAAATGGAAGGTAGAACAGCTTGGATTACGTTATTTGTATCGACATCAAACCTACTTATTCGGTTATTCCTCCTTGATATTTATACATGTACGAGATATAATGGAAGCTAGTAGAATTCGTTATAAGTTGGCTGTAAAGGCCACAAAGTAATGACATCGAATGCTCGGCTAGATATATACACATGTCGATAATAAATAAACATTTTTGCCGCATAACACATCTACCGAGGTTAGAAAGAGTAAATTGGCCTACATGCCGTGTATATTTGATTCTTCCCATTTGTGGAAAATTTCCTTAATCTTCATGGTTTTTATAGAAAACTCTTTGTGTGTAACATTGTTTAATAATTACTTCACTGGTTTCTAGAAAAAATACCACTTTAACATGTTTTCCCTTTAAAGTGTCAATTTAAAATTCTAATGTAACTTTCAATTTAATATTAATCACAAATGT
Organism: Hirschfeldia incana; assembly: GCA_026261945.1. Classification (NCBI taxonomy): domain Eukaryota; kingdom Viridiplantae; phylum Streptophyta; class Magnoliopsida; order Brassicales; family Brassicaceae; genus Hirschfeldia; species Hirschfeldia incana. The sequence continues at coordinate 10,423,727 of JABCMI010000009.1, forward strand.
ATTAATTCTATATACATATTTTATTTACTTCAAATACTATTAATTAAACATGTATAGTTAATAAAAACATAAACGTATATCAGCTATTTTTTTATGTCTTTTTATTATGTGTGAAAAAATCACGTGTTAGTGGTCTAATGGTTAAATTTAATTTGAGAAGTCATAGATCCGAGTATCACTGGAGGTGATTATTTTGAGAGACCTTCTGATCTAATACGGAGAAACCTATTAACATGTGGCTATTATTGATTTAAATGAGATGATCAACAGCTCTCTTGGATATTTTGGCGGGCTCCTTAGAAATGCTTCGATGAACGATTATTAGCGTTAATCAGATTATTCTTTCGAAGTTTCGGATACCAAAATCATAAAAAATTAAATGTGTGAAAATATCAAGTTGGTCGACAAAAGAAAGAGGAAAACGAAACATGGAAAAAAGAACATTTTTTTGCCATCTAAATTTATTCATTAACGGGATAAAGCCCAAACGACGAGTTACACAAAAATACTAAAAGCCCGAAACAAAGGGCCAACATAAACCTTGGACCCACAAGCCCAAACCCACAGCATGAAAACATCTACGTGTTGAACTCACCAACATGCAACACACGCGTCTGGTCTCTCCGCATGGACGCCAGGTCTTGAAACCACCGAATGCACGCAACACGCGTCACACGATCACACTCCGTTATACAAAGGCCGAAATTTTTGCCGGAGAAAAATGAAACGCTGTATGTTTCGCCGAAACACGCCGGAGACAAACCACCGCGCCCAACTGCGTCACCCATTGTTTCACCAGCAGCAAGCCATCTCTGAGATCTCATCTCGTTCTCTTACTTCCTCAACAACATAACCCCATCGCCGCAGAACATCCATTTAAATCATCACGAGAACTCATCCGCCGAGAGTAAAGTGAGAGAACGCATCTAAAATTCACCATCGACTGCGAACCAGGCGATGCAGATCTTAAAATCGACCGTTCACTTTAAAGCCAGGTAACACCGGATCAAAAAAGTCAGTCGTTCACCGTGAGAAAAGTGTGATGCCAGAGTCAGAGCCAGTCACACTGCGTCGGAGAGATCCATGTGTGCCATAGTCAGAGCCGACAACACGAGTCGAAGAAACCACCGTGTGCCAGAGTCACCCCCGCAAAAGGAACCACCTCGAAGACTCTCTCTCTCTAAATCGTAGAGAGAATGCAGAACTTCTACCATTCCTGTATGACTAGAAAAGAACAAGGGAAAAAGAACATATATGCTAGGGAACCGACGAATAAAACAAAATGACTTTCTTAAAAATCCTTCACATACATTTAAGATGGAAGATTGTAATACAAAAGATAGTGGTAACAATTGTCATATGATAAATCATTATTTGTGTGTGGAAACACTATCTTCGAATATTTTCTTCCAATTTTATAATCATAGACATTATCTTCTACCCCTTCGTACCTATTAGTTTTACCTATTTTAGTGTTTATTTGTTCTGAAAGAAAAAACGATATTAAAATCCACAGTTAGCTAGAAATCTTTAGTTATGAATAGTATTTTTGAAAACTCACAATAATAAATTAGTGGATCACAAGAAATCTCAAAAGCTAGTAAAATATGCGAAGAATAAATGTCAAGCATGGGTTGAAGCGAATGCAACAACATTGAGGAAATGTAATAACTACACTCTAATGACAGCTCAAACCTTAAGCTTGCAAATCATATGTTTAGACATCGATGGTTCATGGACTTCTAACACAGGCTATGGAAAATATGTTTCAATACTCAATCTGCTAGAACAGACTGCAATGATATAATTTTATCGATTCAAGACCCAACGATAGGACCGATTTCAACTAACTGAAGGAATTAGCTGTTCTAGAGGAAAAGTTTCAAGATTTTAAAATTGTCTACTATCCTCGAACATTGGACTGCCAGTTTATTAACTTAAGAGTATGTGTTTTCGTATATGATTGTTTTTTTTTTGTAAAACAATATAAGATTGTTTTTTGTTAGTTTTCTATTATAATTAGGTGTACCGCCTGCTTATGCAAGCATAATTTTCTTACGAATATTTATTAGTTATGTTTTGTTAATTTAAAAATCATCATGCCAATTTATTATTTTTTTATAACATCTTAGCTTTATTGATATCAAATCAATATAACATATTACATGAAACATAAATTACACCAAATATGTTGTTAAAAAAAACTTTTAACAGAGATCGCAGTAACACGATGCTTCCTAACGCATTCGTAGGACAGACTGACTCGCTAACTTTTCTCCAACTTGTTCTTGGTCTTGTGTGATCTTTCTTATGGCTCTCAATTCTTGTGAGTAAACGCCGTTTTTCTTTGAAAAGATCAGTAGATGCGATCCATCTGTTACATCGCTATCCGTCCCAAACACTCCGCTGCAGGAGATAACATGCTTTGTTGTAACCGTCCATGGCATTGAAATTCTTTTGTTTTGAAACCGATAAAGACATATCTTCCCTTGTATTGATTCTTCAATCCTCCGTGAATGTGTTATACCCGAATCCCAAATTCGCTGATCAAAACTCATTTGGAATCTATACTTTGTCCCTCCCAATGGTCGGGATTGTTGGACAAGAACATCATGAAAAGTCAAAACACTCTTCACAGAGATAACATGTTCGCCATAACACAAGTGCAACTCGGTGACGAACCAAGAATACATCAACTCCAATATTGGAGGAAAAGAACATAAACTTGAAAGTTTTTGTCTACTAAACAAGAAATCTCCTAATGAAATTTCATAAACTGATTGCTTTGAAAGGTGTGTAATGGTACCTCCTAGTCTCAGATTTGCTGACGGCTTCACATGAATTGGAAACTGCATTAATAGATTCGAGACATGAGAAACTGCTTTCTCCAATGTTATTATGATAGCCATCATCACAACCGTCAACAATAGGAGATGGGTTCGAACGTTTATGCGCTGAGAATAATCAACACCCATTGTAATTACTGGAAATAAAGAAAATGTAGAATAATTATGGTGATGGAACCACCGGCAAATGCCGGCAGCCCAGATGATCAAAGGAAGGAGAAGTTTTGTGTAATCGCCTTTTGCGTCGTTTCAGAGAGAGAGAAGATCGAGTTCGGATATTTAACGCCAATTTATTATTTATATTTTCAAAAATTTTAAATCAATTAAATTATTTATATGACATAATTTATCATTAAAATATATATGTTTATTATTGTATTAAAATTTTGAAAAACTAAAATATTAGAAATATTTTTTGATTAATATTTAATCATAAATTGTTTTATATCTTAATTTTTAACTTTCATAATAAAAACAATTATTTTAAGATAACAACACAATATATAAGAATTGTATTATTAAAAAATAATTAATATTAGTAAAACAAATTCGTTTATATATATAACAAATTAGCAAATAATAGTATATATATAGATAAATTGTTTTATATCTTATTTTAAATTTTAAAATAGAAAAATACATTTTAAGATAGCAACACGATATATAAAATTATCTTATTTTTTAAATATTAATATGATTAATATAAATTAGATAAAAATATTAAGAGTTTCATTGAGTTTAACCGTTCTAACTCATGAGAGTTCCATTGCGAAAACTCATTTTGCAAATATTAGTATAGATATCATTTCTTGTTTTTTTTCTAGTATTATTTTTTTAGACTACATTTTTTTGAATAATAGAATAATTGTTCAAAAACATTTCAGATATCTTGGTAAGAATATATAATTTTTGTTACTCCATTTTTCTTTATTTAGAGTCTCTATTAATTCACAACATCAATTTTATAGAACAAATATAATACTTTCTCTGTATCAATATACATGAGTTTTAAAGGTTTTTATTTTGTTACAAAATAAGAGAAGTTCTCACTAATTTAGACAATGTGACCACCTATAAAATAATGTAGTTTTTTTAACTGGTTGAATTAATTTTATTTTGTGTTATTTTATGCAACCAAGATAAACTACATAAAATTTATATTTTCTTAATCTTTACTAAAAATACCTTAAAAACCAATTAAAATGATAAATAAGGAAGGCGTAAGGGTCAACACAAACATATATAAGAAAGAGAAAATATTGGAAGTATTTTATATCAGAAAATTTTCCAAGGAACACGCATTGGGTGAGAGAGACACACAGTGCGAGTTTTTTTTTAACGAACGCGGACAACGAGTAAGAAGAACAGTTGGCTCTTTCCCAAAGCCACCGTGTTGTACTTGTATTAATACACGCAAAATCAAAGCAAAAATGCGGAAGAGCTCTTTTAACGGCGTCGTTTAAGAGGAGATTCTTGCTTGGCCTAGAGAGAGTTTTTTCTTGGGCTAGAGAGTTCTTCTTCTCTTTGCATCAGTCATGACCACACGCACTCTCTCTTTCTTCAGAGTTCTTCTCCTCTTTCTCACACTCTCAGGTTATTTTCCCCTCCACTTTATTAATCATTTTATGCCTTTTTTATCCAAAAATATTTAATCCCGATCTTTTTTTTCTTACAAATCAGTGAGAAGTAACGGCCAAGGAGTAGGAATAAACTACGGTCAAATCGCTAACAACCTCCCATCTCCGGCGAGAGTTGCAGTTCTCCTCCGATCACTAAACATCACAAGAGTCAAACTCTACGACGCAGATCCTAACGTCCTCTTCTCCTTCTCTAACTCCCAAGTCGATTTCATGATCGGTCTAGGTAACGAGTTTCTCCAAAACATGTCAACCGACCCAACCAAAGCTCAGAGCTGGATCCAGCAACGACTCCAACCACACATCTCAAAAACACGTATAACTTCAATCGTCGTCGGAAACGAAATCTTCAAAACCAACGACCACGTCCTAATCCAAAGTCTCTTACCGGCTATGAAAGCGGTTTACTCTGCTTTGGTTAATCTCGGTTTAGAGAAACAAGTAACGGTAACATCAGCTCATTCACTAGACATGCTTCAGACATCGTATCCTCCTTCGTCTGGATCATTCAAAGAAGAGTTCATTCCATATCTCCAACCTCTTCTTGATTTTCACTCTCAGATAAAATCTCCTTTCTTGATCAACGCGTACCCTTTCTTTGCTTATAAAGACAGTCCTAAAGAGATTCCGTTGGAGTACGCTCTGTTTCAGCCGAACCAAGGGATGGTTGATTCGAACACGAATCTTCATTACGACAACATGTTGTTCGCTCAAGTCGACGCGCTTTACTCGGCTATTAAAACGCTGGGACATACAGATGTTGAGGTCCGGATATCGGAAACGGGATGGCCTTCCAAAGGAGAGGAGAATGAGATCGGAGCTTCGCCGGAGAACGCCGCGCTTTATAATGGCAACTTATTGAGGTTGGTTCAGGAGAGGAAAGGAACTCCGGCGAAGCCATCCGTTCCGATTGATGTTTACGTTTTTGCCCTTTTCAATGAGAATCTTAAACCGGGTCCGATTTCTGAGAGGAATTATGGATTGTTTTATCCAGATGGTAAACCGGTATATAATGTCGGTTTGCAGGGTTATCTCCCTGATATTATCTACAGTTCAAGTGCGACTACAATCAAGGTAAATTCTTCTTTTATTCAAAAGTTTTCACATTTCTTTGTCGGGTTTCTAAATCTTGATTATTATTTTTGTTTCTCTCAAAACATTTTAAAATCTTGATTTTTCCATATTCAATAGAAATTAAGCCTTGAATCGTACTATTTCTTCAGTAGCATTTTTTTGTTACAAATATTAATCATGCAAACAAGATTTGAAGAACTTATTTTTGTTTTGAACAAAAAGAAGAAGTTATTTTTTTTCTAGAAATCATCCATATTTTTCTAGTGTTTTTAAAACAGGATCGATCTACATTTATTTATTATGCGTTTATTTTGGGAAGTCAGTTTCATATTAGCGGAAAGTTTGCTTTAGATGTATTCTCGAATAAGAAAATTTTAACCAACAAAAGTACGCTTTGTTTCTGTAGTTTTGTTATTTTGAAAGTTGTAAAGGCTTTACTAGAAGTTTAAGAATGACTATTAAACTGCTAAGGTTATATAAATTATATTATTTTGTCCCAAAACTCATTATCAATTACTTATGACTAGTGATTTTATTAACTAAACATAAAAAGTTATAATCTAGTGAAATTTTAATTGCTTTGTAGTCATGATTTTCTTATATGTTATGATTAATGTCTAAGAATATATATCTCTCTTTCTTTTTGACATTAAGAATTCTAAGTGAACACTATTTCTTTGAACACATAATTGATAATAATGTGGATGTTGAATGATTGTCCAGATCTTGAATGTGTGGAGAGCCGTGATGGGTTTGGCTGTGGCGGGGATGATACTTGATATGGGCGTCAGAATGAGGATGAGATAAGCTTGGCTTGTGTCATTGTCTGTCCTTACATATTTTTATTTACAAGAAATTATTGATGTAATTGTAGGTGAGGTATACAATTCTTTGTCATGTACTAGATGCACAAGAAGAAAAAAGTTCTAATCCGTAATAGGAAATTGTTAAAATAAACATTTTTGTCAATTATGGTAAAAAACCTGTGAATAAATATAAGGGTTATTTGTTAAATAAGAGAGAATGGAATTTTGGTTACTTTATAAATTTTGATTTTTTTTTTCTCAACTATTTGATGCAATTTCTCATAAAGATAAATCTTCTTTTAACGTACTTAATTATTGAAATACTAAATATATCAATTCAGGGATCCAATTCAACCAAGCAATTAACTTTCTAACTTTCTAAACCATTAAAAAAAGCCATTTGTCAAAAATAAAATAAAATTAACTTCCTGACTTAGTTTTAAAGGAACTTTTGAAAACCAGTTTACGAGAATATGCTAAATGTGTTACAAGTTTATGCTATTAACATTTTAAAATGTGGGTCACACCACTTGGTTATCTCCAACTAGCAATCATGCATGTGATTCTTTTCTTGTGATTTATAAAAATGCTCCTCGCAACTTCAGCTATACAAAAGTCCATTGTAACATCAATCATATTTTAAGAAATTTGTCAAAAGTCGGTTTGTTTCTTTTCACAAATCTGTTCATTTCCTCTCTGGCATTTCCAGTTTTCCACGCAATAGGTTCGCAACAGTGTTTTCATTTTGTTCTCAAATATCGCAGTGTCTAAATGTAATTTCTAAGTAAGAGATTATCTACATATTAAGATATCTATGCTAATCTATGACACCAGAACATTTATAGGCATGTAAACTTCATCTTTAATCATACGGCTCACAGTTTGAACCCACACCTTTCATAACACAAGTACCAAAAATAAAAACTTTAACAAAATTGGACGATCCTGTTTCTCAATTTTTGGACATCAACATAAACAAATTCGATAAAGACTCTACTAACCAAATTAGGGATTCTTTGTCCACGTGCACAAAATAGAAAAATTGATTTCGTGCACCCTTTGGATCATGAGTATACTCACATGCAAGAGTATCTGCGTTCTCAGTGATGGATATATGCTTGAGCTAAAAGATGGTACAACTATCTTGCATCCCTTGGTCATTCCTTTGGTTTCGAAACCATCTTCACCAGCTAAAACAATCTACTGCAAACAAAATTTGCAATTGTCTTTGATTTTTCATACACTACATTGCCTAAATTAATGCTTTCATTTCTGCATGGAATAGTGAATAAGAAGACCTAATATTTCTTGCTCCCATCGATCTATTAAAACCTTCCAAAGTGTTATACTGCTTCTCTTCTGAGAATAAATCTTTGTCCATTTAGGAAAAATTGATAAAACACCATCTTCCACTCCTTTGCGGTTCTTCCTCCGTAGGAGGTAAGCTACAATATCCACCAGCCCTTTTTACTAGTTGAACTTCTTTCTATAGCGTTTTCTATGTTTCCGCTAGCTAAACTGTATCTTTAAGATCCTTGTCAAACCCATTAATTATTTTTTTTCACTACGTTCCTTTTCGAAATCATCTTCACCAATATACGATTATGTTTCTCTGTCGAAAAAAGCAAAACATCTTCCAAATTTTAAAATATATATTAAGACCTTTTTCCTTTTAATCTTAGCATCAAGCAATTCATTAAAAAGGTAACAATCATTTGACAGTAACAAAGTAAAAAAGTAACAATCTTTTTCTCTTACATCCATATTTATATTTTCTGTAAAAACATAAAATTTCAAAGAGAAAATTTGTGAAATAACTAAATGTTCTTTGCTGGAACAATTTTATTGTTTATCAACTATCCATATAATTAAACCAAAAGTTGGCCAAAAATAAATTCTTTCGAGAAACAACTCTATTTGCTAAATAAAATTTCAAAATATTTTTTCAACTAATTGATTTCTTTCTTAAATCATTAAAGGATAGCCATAAAATACCAAAATTTATTTTGTAGTAATATAACACAAGTACAAATATTAATCTCTAATTCATGGCAAAATGTTCCAAAAAGTTGTAATAGTTATGTTACAAATTGCCATAAAATAAGTCCTATCTGGTTCGTGACAGATTACCACATAATAAATCATGATAATTTCATTGCAAATTACCACAAACAATCGCATCAAAATATGGCTTCTCTTGTCACCAAATTCACCTAGCAACATCATAGCTTTTTGTAATGGGTTTGTTATAAGTGTGATTTTCAAATATGATCTAAAATTTTAAGTCATACACAAAATTAACCCATGTTTTTTTTGAAACTTTTATATGTCATATTCACCTTAAAAGTTTGTATTATTCATGAAAATGTCATTATATTTTTTTCTTCAATAACTGAGTATTTTACTCTATCATCTTTATCTTCATCAAGTATTTATAGTATAATTATTTCCATCAAGACACCAACCACCATGAACAACCATATCTCTTTCACTTTCTTTCTAAACTCATCCAAAAAAAAAAACAAGATTTTGATTTCAAAATTTGTAAAGTTAACAGAGACATTAAAGCTCATGATTTTTGGTCATCAACAAGTGGGTAACTTATGTGGTGAAGTTTTGTGCTTAGAGAAGATGAAAAAGTTATCTCACAAGTTTTGTATGAAATAAAATAAAAATTATCTGTTCACGAAGAAGACTTCTATTTCTCGATGGAGAAGACTTATAGCAGAAGTTTTAGTAATTGAGTTTTTGTATATTTTTAATAGAAGTATTCCTTAGAAATTTTCTAAATTTACTTTGTTAACAATAAAAACAAGAAGACTTCTACTGAAGGAAAATCTTCTAACTTTTCTTTGTTAACAAAAAAAATGAGAAATTTTCTCGAATAAACGTGTTAGTTTTGCATTTAATCAATTCAAAGTTTTTCAAAAAATTAATTTTTTATAAAAGATTTCTAGAGAAGTCTATTGATGGAAGAGTGGGTACAAGACAATCCATTTCAGTACAAACCGACCCTTTGATTCCTACTCTCCTTCTGATGTCAGCAATACCAAAACATCAACCGTAATTCTTAAATCTTTCACTGAAGGTGCAAATCTCATTAATCTAGTGAATCTTTGTTGGAAGTTAGATTTTCTTAATGCGTACAATCATCCGGATGATGTAAAAATCATCAAATGTTTGGCGATAAGTCACATCTCTATTCTGAACTCTTATGGCTGGCATTTTACAGTGTCAGGAAAGTATATAACTAAATCAGGCTATAGGACGGAAAAATGAAACTGAGGGAGCCTTCACTTCTGGAGAAAAGCCGGGGATCTGCGATAGCCTCCATCTCTCGGAATCAACACCTGAAACATACAAGCCAGTCTTTTTACGCTATGAACCACCTCTGAAGGATGGCTCCAATCAAGAACTCAGACAAGACGTTCGAAAAAAGCAAAAAGCAACATTGTTGACAGAAGGAAAAAAGTTCCGACGATGGTAAAAAATTTACTCGCCGGCCGTACGCCGAATCTGATCTCAGATCTTCTTTCTCTCTCTCCACGATACTAGATTATCAATCTGAGTCTTCTAAAGTTTTGCCATGTCATCCACAAATAACCATAAAATCTCATTTTTTTCAAAAATAAATATATAGTTTTTGTTATACTGATTGGGCTTGACTTGAACTGGGCCAAGGATAATTTCTAAACCGGTTAATTTCACTTTAGCTTTGCCTATTTCAATCATTATCGAAGAGCTTCTATGATCATCTGGGATTTTAAACCGAACGAATTTTCCGAACAGAACCGAACCGATGTTTGGGAAAATCGGTTTGATCCGGTTATTGTTAGTAAACCGATCGGCAAGTAATAAAATTATGTTCGGTTCTCGGTTATTTCGGTTCGGTTTACATTAACCGAACGGTTAGCCGAACTTTTTTTATAATTAAAAATATTTCCTTTTATTTCCATCTCTAAACCTAATTCTTGTACATCTCCCTTTCCATTTTGTCGAAACTCCATCTCCATCGCTTATCCTTCTCCATCTCTCATATTTCGATTTTAGTTCTTCCCATCTCGTTCTTAATCGAATCTATTTCTTTGTCTTGTCCCCTGCTTCGTTTTGCTCTCAACGGTGAACATCCATCAATCCTCACGAGTTAATCGGTTTTCTGTTCCATATTACCATATATTTTCGTCTTCTTCTTTGTTTGATTGTGGCTACTATAGCTTTTGTGTTTCTATTTATTTATTGTTCCTGTTTGATCTTATGGTTGCTGGTAAATTCATTATCTGTGATTTTTTTCTTAGAAATTTCTACATTTTCAACTTTTTTCATTAGCGGCCGCCGCAATATCAGATTTTACTATTGTTCGTGTTTACTGCAGTTTCTATTAGGTTAGATTGTTCGGTTAATTAATTGGACTTTTTGTTTTGGGCCATTAGTAAATATAGGCTTCGAATGGTGGCGGCGGATTTGGTAATAAAAGCGGTGCGGAATTAAAATGCGGGACGGTACAACTGCGGTTCATGCGGAATTAGAGTGTGGTGTGGGACAACTGCGGTTTTAAGTGAAAAACAGTACATGATATTGTTTGATTGGTGACAACATATATTTGCGGCATTGGATGATTATTTAATTGATAAAATAATAATATTTACAGAATATGGAATATATTTAATTATCATAAATAATATATTAACATAATAAATATATTTCTTAAAGTGAAATATGTTTGATAAGTGCAATTTGATAAATTAAACGATACAGAATAATGTTTGATTACTGAAAAAAACATTTCACGGTTTGCTAGAAAAATATTAAAATTAATGTGAAATAATTCTTTGGTTCTTATTCTTGGGTTCTAAATATATAACATATGTTGCGGTAATTCATGGAATCCAAATCCAACATGAACCGCGAAAAGAAGTTTGGTTTGGTTTGATTCTCTAGTTCCAGATAAATGTACGCATACCTAGCTATTTCTATAATAAAATATCAAGAAGTAATTATAAACGTGGTTCACCGTAAACATTTTACATTTAATAAATATGTCAATTGTAATATTTAAATAAATATTTTAGATAATTATTAATTAATAAAAGAGAAATTAAAAATTTTGGAAAGTTGCGGTTAGTATCAAAATCGTAATGACATGCCCAAATTAATTGCTGGGTTTAAAGCTTGATATCTACTACTAATAGTTATTAATTAAACATGTACAGGTGGTGCAGATTTGTTTTAATTAACTTTAAAAGGAAAATAACAAATTAAGATAGACAGAAAATAAAAGAAAGATACTGTACATAATGTTGCTCAAAAAAAGATACTGTACATAAATATTTTTTTAGTGTATCGAGTGCGGAATTGTAGTAATACCGCTGGGTAAATGGTGCTTATGAAAAAAAATGCGGTCCATGAGTTAATTCTCTTGTTTGAAAACCGCAAATTGCTTTTATTTTTTTTCTAGAAAAACGCTTATTATAAATGTTATCTACTAATTGGTGACAATTAGCGGATTTCAAGAAAACGCAAATGAATTCCGCGAATTGAATGCTTCCATTCATTACCTACAATTCCGCACTCGATACACTAAAAAAATATTTATGTACAGTATCTTTTTTTTGAGCAACATTATGTTTATGTATAATATCTTTCTTTATTTTCTGTCTATCTTGATTTGTTATTTTCCTTTTAAAGTTAATTAAAACAAATCTGCACCACCAGTACATGTTTAATTAATAACTATTAGTAGTAGAAATCAAGCTTTAAACCCAGCAATTAATTTGGGCATGTCATTACGATTTTGATACTAACCGCAACTTTCCAAAATTTTTAATTTCTCTTTTATTAATTAATAATTATCTAAAATATTTATTTAAATATTACAATTGACATATTTATTAAATGTAAAATGTTTACGGTGAACCACGTTTATAATTACTTCTTGATATTTTATTATAGAAATAGCTAGGTATGCATACATTTATCTGGAACTAGAGAATCAAACCAAACCAAACTTCTTTTCTCGGTTCATGTTGGATTTGGATTCCATGAATTACCGCAACATATGTTATATATTTAGAACCCAAGAATAAGAACCAAAGAATTATTTCACATTAATTTTAATATTTATCTAGCAAACCGTGAAATGTTTTTTCAGTAATCAAACATTATTCTGTATCGTTTAATTTATCAAATCGCACTTATCAAACATATTTCACTTTAAGAAATATATTTATTATGTTAATATATTATTTATGATAATTAAATATATTCCATATTCTGTAAATATTATTATTTTATCAATTAAATAATCATCCAATACCGCAAATATATGTTGTCACCAATCAAACAATATCATGTACTGTTTTTCACTTAAAACCGCAGTTGTCCCGCACCACACTCTAATTCCGCATGAACCGCAGTTGTACCGTCCCGTATTTTAATTCCGTACCGCTTTTATTACCAAATCCGCCGCCACCATTCGAAGTCGTAGTAATACCGCTGGGTAAATGGTGCTTATGAAAAAAAGTGTGGTCCATGAGTTAATTCTCTTGTTTGAAAACCGCATTTTTTTTCTAGAAAAACGCTTATTATAAATGTTATCTACTGATTGGTGACAATTAGCGGATTTCAAGAAAACGCAAATGAATTCCGCGAATTGAATGCTTCCATTCATTACCATAATTGAATAACACTTTAAATTTACAGAAAATGGCCCAATTCATAATTTCTAATACTAAATCGGAAAACCAATTTAACCAAACAAACGTAAGTAAGTTTAGTTAACCGATTTTTTTTCTTTATTAAAACAATCATCAAAAAACTTGGGTACGGTTCGGAAATTATTATTTTTAAACCGAAATAACCGAAACCGAACCGACCCGAACCGTTATTTAATTCGGTTCAATTCGGCAAAAAGATTTCAATCCGAAATAACCGAGTAACCGATTAACCGAACCGAATGACCCGATTGAACCGAATCCGTCACTTTAGCTTTGTCTATTGATCATCGTCACCGAAGAGCTTCTAGATCGGGATTATCTTATCACCTCCGAATTTCCAAATCTTAGTTGCGCTTCCAGTTCAGGTCTATTCTCTGTCTCTCTTCTATTGGCTGCGTAACATTGTTGATTTTGTAGAATAGGGTTTTTGGAAACTTCAAATCAATTTGTTGATCCCTTTGGCTTGAGATTCGAATGAGACTCAAATGTAACCTGGTCGATATGCTTCGATTTCGCTATGTATATCAGATGTGATAAGATCAATTCGTCGAATTTTGTGTGTTGATTATCGTTTTGGGGTGTTTCTCAGGAGAATGAGAATAGTGGGTCTAACGGGAGGCATAGCGTCTGGGAAGAGTACAGTCTCCAACCTCTTCAAGGCTAATGGCATTCCTGTTGTTGATGCTGATGTCATTGCTCGTGTAATCTCCCTCTCTCTCTCTCTCTGTGCGACCATTTAGAGATTAACAAAAGCTGTGTAATTGTGTTGTTTTTGTAGAATGTGCTGAAGAAAGGAAGCGGGGGATGGAAGAAAGTAGTTGCAGCTTTCGGAGAGGAGATTCTTCTTCCTAGTAGAGAAGTTGATCGGCCAAAGCTTGGTCAGATGGTCTTCTCTTCCGATTCCAAGCGCCAACTTCTCAACAAGTAAGCAAGAAACTGAGTGTGTCCCCTTTCTTTCTTTTTTTGTGTTTTTATTTGGATGGCGTTTTAAAATGTGGGTTTTGTGTAGGTTGATGGCTCCGTACATATCATCTGGTATCTTTTGGGAGATCCTGAAACAATGGGTCAAAGGAGCTAAAGTCATAGTTGTCGATATCCCATTGCTGTTCGAAGCTAAGATGGATAAATGGACTAAACCCGTTGTTGTTGTGTGGGTTAGTCAAGAAACACAGCTCAGTAGACTGATGGAGAGAGATGGGCTGAGTGAGGAAGATGCGAGAAACAGAGTGATGGCTCAGATGTCTTTGGATTCGAAAAGAAGCAAAGCTGATATTGTGATTGATAATAATGGCGGTCTCGACGAGCTCCACCAACAGTTTGACAAGGTTTTGTCTGAGATCAGAAGACCACTGACATGGATTGAGTTTTGGCGTTCAAGGCTGGGCGCCTTCTCGGTCATTGGTTTGATCACTTCAGGAATCTTCGTCTGCAAAAAGCTCAACTAGTTTTTTTCTGTATGGTGAAAAGTGTAACCATAACCCTTGTGTTTCTTATTTACAATCATTACAACTTTCATTTATCAACCTATCTAATCATCAGTTTGATTTGAACTCTCCTATTCGGTAACCACAAACCCATTATCAAATTTACAACTTGAAGCTGAGTTTGTTTAAAGACACAGAGAAAGATAAAAGAGCATTAGTCATATGAGGCAATGAACGGAATGACCATCGACATGAAATCATCATAAGAGAGCGTTGCGTAGCCCGTGTAACCGGGGTCCTTCTCTTTGAATTTCTCAGTCAAACTCTGATAAAACCCACAAAGAAAAAACGTGTCAAAACGATTACAAGCGGCTAGACTAATGAAAATACTTATGTAGCTTTAAAAGATCATAGTTCCTACCTTCACAATCATCCCACATCTGCAAATCCAGCAGACAATGATAGTTAGTAATCCCAATCAAGAACCACATAACCCGATGAAAGACAGAAATAAACTTACTCGAGGAATCTGTCGAAACAGAGATCGACAGTGTTACCAGTGCCATCATCAAACTGAGATAAGATAATAAGCTGGAGAACAGAGGTTGGAAGCATGTAACCGAGATGATAGAAAGCGTCTCTGAGCTCTAACGCATTCATTTTTCCACTCCTATCTCTATCGTACCTGTCAAACATGGCCTACAAAAACACAACCCCCACAACAACATTATCACAACATCTTGAAATGAGCCTACAAGTGTTCACTTACACGCCATTGCGCAAGGCTATTCCTCAACTCAGCATACTCCCCAGGACCTGCACAAAAGTAGAAGAAGATTGATCAGACAAGAATCAAGAGCACAAAAATCAATTTTAAAAAATAAAAAAAATTACCAAGTTGAAGGAGAGATTCTCCAGGGGTCTTGTAGATGAACAAGAGGAACCTAATTGTTCTGTTACTGATTCCTTCGTAGCCAGAAAACGACAACGCATGCCGGAGCTCCGATTCGTCGAGGAACCCGGTCCGGTTTCCGCCGGCCGACTCGAAGCTCCTCACGATGTCCGGACGCGTTTCCGGTGGAAACATTCCGGAAGAAGATCCGAGTTGGTTCGTTGGTTGACCCGAAGAGGTGTATGGATACGCGTAAGTGTATCTAGCTTCCTCGTCAAGCTGCTGCCCGAACGATTCTGGAAGCTCCGGTGCTGACGGTGCGTACGCCATTGATGGATTCTACGATCAAGATTCTTGGATTCACAATAACTTATTTTGTTTGTTTAAAATGTTTTAGAGGTTAAAGACGACTGATTCTGATAAGATTATGATTCCACTTCTTTTTTCAATTCTCCGGTTTCCATTGATTTATAAAGTGTTCGCATGTTCGATAGAATTTATTATTGTTCGATTGGACGGACGGTGAGGATTTATTCAATTAATAAACGGTAAGAATTAGGGCATGCTCATAAGTCGTAACTCTCTTTTTTTCTTATGGTCAATCCATTTTGGATTACATGTTAGAGAACGTACATAGAGGATGTATGTATATATAATATATAAATATATGTCAACTCCATGTGATTACATTTCTCTGACTTTGTTTCCGAGCTACGCCGGCTAAGCTGCCACGAGCTTACCAGCATAAGCTGTGTTAAAGAACCGACAGGACTCAGGAAAAAATAATTAAGAAATTAGGAGCTCTACCAAAAAACTTTTCTATATTTAGTCATTTACCAATCGGGGAAAAATGCACAACTGTTCAATGGTTGCTTTTACTCTGATACCGCTACTGTACCAACAGTCCATATTTCACTACAGGTAGGCCAAATTTTATATTCGGATACACAAATCCCTTTGTCACTGTCACGTTGTTCACTTGCCTATATCTTTTTACAATGTCAGATCAAATAGAGTTCTGTCTTTTGCCTATTATCAAATTTTTGAAATTCAAAATTGTTTTCTTTCTCTCTCTCTATTCTTCACTCATCCCACTGGCTCTCTCCCCCATTTCTCTCTTCTTTATGGGTTTCACACCGGCCGTCGCGTTTAACCTTCCATTCTTTCGTCACACGTGCTTCGCCGGAAAATCTGTACCAGGTTTTACAGCTCATTACTTCATCTCCTTCTCATTAATTTTGTGTATTCTTGTCGAAGTTTAGCTTCAGGATTAATCAAAAATCATTTTATTTTTTCCTAAATTGTTTCTGTTTATAGTTTTATAGTTGAAACCAGAGCTGTAAGTGCTTGAAAAACAAGAGAAGTTAATCAGTTTGGAGAAAAGATGGTAAACATGCTAAAAGCAAAGATGATGCTTCTGTTACTTATTTCAGAAACTTTGTCCCAAAGATAGATGATGTTCAATCTTATGGAAACTGTCTGACCTCAGATTGCAAGCTGAAAAGATGATGCTAAAAATGATATTGTTTCACTTATACGGATTATAAAAAGTGTAACTGTTATTTAAGTTATGTTAGACGGCTATAATAATATTTTGGTATTGTCACAAACCTCAATAGATGATTAAATGATTTATTAGCCAGGGTTTTTAATGTTTATAGCCGGCTAACAATATTTTGTAAACATATTATCGATAAACATGGTTTCTCGGCCTTGCATCTCAGTTCAAACTCTCAGCCGTTGCGTCTCCATTAAAGCTCTCTGCCACTGTATCTCTAGTGAAACTCTCCATCACTACATCGCATTGTCATTATAAATTGAAAGTTCCATTTTGTTAGACTCAATGTTGACATGATAACTTCTTTTGTGGATGGTAAAATCGTTTTTTTTGACAAGTTGAAAACATATAAGATGTGGACAAAATTGAACAACAAAGAAAAGCAACCCAATGTTGTACTCTAAATACTTGGCCTTACTCAATTGAAATGATACACTTGAACACTCAGTCGAGATCCTTGCAACGATTTCAGTAGCTGGCTACGCACACCACATGGAGAGTTAATTTAATCTATACATGGCTAACAAGATGGTTATCCCGAATAACTTATTTGTTAACCGTGTAAATATTATATTACATAGGCCAATTTAGGTGAATATACATAGATAGAGTGGTAATTAGGTAGATGGTTGTTTTTCAAAAGTATTTACAGAATCATGCAAAAAGGATGTGTGAAATTAAGACTCCACAACAACACATGCGTAATAATTAAAAAACGGTGAAGATGAACACGGCAATGACGACAATGGAGGCTGCGAACAGGAATAGCCGAAGACAAAGGTGGAGGTGGGGGCAGGAACACGGCTTCGGAGAGCAGGAACACGGCTTCGGAGGGCAGGAACACAGCTGTGGAGGCTGATTGTTTGATGACTAGTGTCGATTTGGTATTTTATGAACATCCGATCAAATGTTACTGTTCATCATCTTTTTCATTACGAACTTACCGTAACAATGTTTTTCTAGGAAAACAATCTAGACAGCTTAAGTTTAACACTAGTCATCATGGGCCATCAAATATTCATTTCTGCTCTGCTTACATAGTTAATCTCAATTCA
This sequence comes from Hirschfeldia incana, assembly GCA_026261945.1. Taxonomy (NCBI): domain Eukaryota; kingdom Viridiplantae; phylum Streptophyta; class Magnoliopsida; order Brassicales; family Brassicaceae; genus Hirschfeldia; species Hirschfeldia incana. The sequence goes on from JABCMI010000009.1 coordinate 10,441,732, forward strand.
GTCTGGTTTTGGAATCCAAAGGTTTGGTTTTTAGTTTGCATGACGAAGAAGAGGAGCAAGGACATCTTTCCCATCATGAAATGTGGAATAATGATTTTCCATATACCTGATTATATATATAATTTTAGGTTATGTAGTGAAAATTCCCTATTACATATCTAACAACCTGACATTACCAACAAATCAGTTTTTTAGCCTAAGTAACTCATTTTCTAACCGTGTATATATTATATTAGATGTCTAATACTTTGAAATTTCCAACGAATACAAAAATTTTGACCAACAAAACATACACATAAATATTTAAATTTCATATAACATTTTAATAAAATTGTCAATAAAATTAGTATCACCCAAATCTATCTTTAGATGGCTAACAATTATGATAGCCATAAAACAACTTCGTTCTTGGGTTAAAGAAATATACATCTATACTTACATATGTATGTATCTTCTTCCTCACAGTATGTATATTCTTCTTCACAGTATGTATCTTCTTCCTCATGACCAAATTCATAGATGTTTCTAATTTTCATGGTCACGCCGTTAAAGAGTAGAAAGGATTAACACACTGTTAAAAAATAGATAGGACCAACACGCCGTCGATGCTGCTCGAGTTAGCATCATGGACAGCACCGCTTTTTTTCTCTGTGAATTCACCGGAGCTAACAGTAAAATATGGCTGGGGTTTAAACAACGCTTACAGTTTAGCTCTTCATATATCGAGGTAAACCAAGTAAATCTAACCCAAATCTTTACATGATCTTGTGATATCTTTTTAAATATTCTGTCAGATACTAATTGTACTTTTTTGAAGAATAATTGAGTATACAATTCTGTGTCTAGGGTTATAATAGTCATTATTCACCACTTTATCTTCAAATTTTGTCTCTCTTTGATGTAGACCTAATATCAGTATCTTTTATGAGTTTTAACCAAATTAGCTAAAAATATCAATCTAAAAAGACCTAACCACATAATTAAGAATCAGTTATCCAATTTAAACATATGAATATCCCCAAAACTAAAATTTTATTTGTTATAATTTATAGATTTTTGTTTATAAATTAGGTAAATATTTTTTTACTAGCACTCTTTATTATTATTTTTGTAACATATGCAAGTAATATAAAGTTTTAAATGTCACATTTAAAGTTGAAAAATGTTAAATTTTTTATTATTAATATTTTTTTTTATTTTACAAAATTAGGATTTTCGTCTAAAAGCTCTTTTGTTCAATATTGTAGATAATGACATAATTTTTGATATGATATACATCACATTAAAAAAACCACAACATGGTCTTGAGAAACAATGTAATCTATTAGCAAATATGATCTCACAAATACGTCTATAAGAAAAATCAATGATGAAGTCCATACCAAAATTTGTTTGGGTGTTGCTACTACACTGATATTATAATGATCTTATGCCACACTTTCGTACTGCTTTTCCAAATCATAACGGACTGCAATCACCTTCAATACATATACGTTAAAAGTTATCCAAATAAAAATAGACTATTTTCTTTGGTTAATTTTTTTCCGGAAGAGATCCCTTCTAATAAGAGTCGATTACCTAATAGGACACATTTTGTCATTTGTTTACATTCAGAGGCACTTGCTACTTATGAGACACAATTGTGATATACGAGGCATAATTTGGACAACTTTACCCTTATTGAAAGAGATCCAGCTGTGTGTTTAGCCTTATCGGTCAAGCTGTATGTTTAGCCATGAGAAGCTTGTAACGTAACTGTTGAACTTTAGTTTGCTTTAATATCAACATTTTAAATTATTTAGTTTCCTATTATTATTCTTCCACCTTATGTTTTAACTGTTTTTCTCAAATTTTGAGATATATAAAAGCAAAAATAACTATTACAATAAATTGTATTTTTTTCCTCTATAATTTAACATCCATATATATATATATAATACAAATTTTAACAATTTTATAAAGTTAAGTCTAAATAAAAAAAGGGAAAAAAGTGTGGACAGTTCTGAAGCTTCTCGACAATACAATACCGAACCAACTATGTTCCTCCTTATCATCTTTGGAGCCGTACACAATTTTCTTACTTTGCTGCTCCTTCACCTGGTAATCATCTTAGGTTCTAGGCAGTGTTTTAATTTCATCTTCTCTCATCATGTTTCACAAAATTTTAAATCTTGTTTTATGTGTGTGGAGTCTAATTGACTACTAGAACTGTTAATGAGTAAGCGCCAAAATCCACATTTTTGTGTGCATATAATTGGTAATCTTGTTCCCAAGATCCTGTCCACAAATAGAGCATCACAAAAACCATTTTCTAGGCAACTGCAGTATGCAGCTATGCAAGATCCTGTCCACAAATAGAGCATCCACAAAAACCATCCTGTCCTCCCGTACACGCCGCTGACCACGTACACACATCCTCTGTCCACAACTCAGTCCATCTCCAACTCTCTAGTCCACACCTTTCTTTTACACACACCTATAGACTATAAGAAAACATCAGTGCTAGAACTCATATTTACAAACCACAACTGATCCTCCAGTGTCTTGTTCTTCGAGATAAAACCACCAGATATGGTAATAAACTTAAGCTAGGAGAAAGTTCACTTTTTCAGACATAAATTAAGAGAAGCTATATATGCAGGTAAGTAATAAGAAAGAGTCATCACATCTATAAACAGATCTTAAAATGAAGTAAATGCAGATCCATTGTAAAGAAACTGTTTTTTACAAAAGCGACTTTAGCCACAAGTAAGATCAGAAGAATCGAGATGAGGATTGTGATGACTAACACTACAACCATCTCAAAGAGAAAGACAAGGAAATAACAAAAAAAAACCATGATGGTTTCTTTAAAAAACAAAAGGAAAATAAAACAGAGGATATCAGAAGTGATGGTCGGGAGAAACCATGGCGGCTTCAAGAGTAATCTCTGCCACAATCTAAATCACCATCTTCTCCCAAGTTGAAAACTCTTCGCAACGCAGCTCCGCTAGATGACGACCCGACACCAAAGACAACTGATTCACGTTGTCAAGTGATGTTCGGGTTATCAGATTCGTTTTTGAGGTTACATGTATCAAGTAAAGTGATGCTCAGGTTATCATAATCAGATTCAGAAAACTGATTCACGTTGGTAAGCGAAATCAAAATGAGAAATGGATGTTGCTTTCCCATTGATTGAGAGAAACAAGAGAGTAAACATATTTCTGGGGAACTAGATTCGTAAATAAAAACAGTTGCCTTAAGAAAGGATCAAAATTGTCACCGTTTACAAGGAAACAATGGAATTGGGGTTCACAGGAGAAGTTAGGGTCAAGGATTTGGGAAAATGATTTTGAATTGGAAAGATGAGAGAGAAAGATAGAGGATAAATGGAATTCCTAATCGTAAAGGTTTTGTTTTAGTTAGAATAAAAGTGAAATCTATTGTTTGGTTAATGAAAAAGTAGAAAAGACAATCGATAAGAAGAAAGTGTGTCAAAAGCAACATGTGTCTCTAAATGTAATTGGAATGTTAAAAAGTGTCTCTGGACGTAAAAAATTCTTCTAATAAAGTATGCTCTATAACCCGTCGAACAATCTGAGATAACTACTACGACAAAATTCAGAGCAAAACGAATATATCTCCAGTCACAAAAGCCCAAGAAAACAAAATATCCTTGGAAACTGTCAAAAAATAACTAGAATAAAGCTATACTACTAAAAATGAGACCATAGAAGAAAAAGTCTCAGCATCGGTACTAGGAAAGCCACCGACGCAAACAAAAAAAAAATCTCTCTATTTTCTTTCTGCCGGCTAGATTTTTATTAACGCTACAAAATTTAAGATTAGTATGAAGGATTTTGACAAAATTTTGGATATGCTGGGTCTTTTTCGGATTTTAAAAACTCAAACCTGTTATAAATCCAAAAATTGCAAGTATTTTACAGATATTTTAATTCAAACCGATCCAGATCCGCGCCAAGTCAAAAAAAAAATCCAAGTACCTAGTTGGGTCCAAATGTATAAGATCCAAAAGAAGTGGATCCAAATGGAATCAATCCGAAGATCCGAAAGGCCAGACCTACTAAAATCTCCTAAGGGTTGGGATTTAACCTGATATCCGTTTCCAATCCAAAAACCTGAATCGGAATCCGAATCGAAGTATTATAATATCCAAATGAGTATTGAATTAATAGATATTAGATATTAAAATCCGAACAGGTAATATTCAAACCCGAATAGACCCAAAGATAACCAAGCAAATGTATACTTAACCTTATATTTATAGTGTATTTCTTTCATCATTCAAAATATTTATGTTGATGTTGTACAAGACTCAAGATCAAATAATATACATATAATTGTAGAAAAGTGATTTGCTACTCCCTTAACATGCGTGTCAAGCTTTTTGTTTCATGCATTAACAAAAATTGTATCAAAAATCTCAAAACAATAACAATTTTAATGTGTTTCTAATTTAAAAATGTTATCTTCAAACTTATTAATCATCCAACTTAATAAAAGATAGAAAATCAATTAAGTTAATAGTAAAATTTTAAGCATAAGAAACTTGAATAATGAAGAAATTAATTTTTTTTGGAAATCAAAAGTTCTAATTTTACCCGAAATAATCTACCCTAACGAAAAATATCCACACACAAATGAAAATATAAAATACTCAAATGCTAGACCCTAATATTAAAATATCCAAAAATCAGAAATACTCGACCGAATCAAACGGATAATCAAACAGAGTGCCTAAATCCCCTAATCAAAATATCTGATACTCAAAAATAAGCGATCCTATACACACAAATTACAAAATCGACAGACCTAATTTTGACCAGATTACATATGGCCTTTCGAAGCCACTTAAAGCTTCTCTTGAAGGTAAGTTCGTCTCATGCTTTTGGAAAGAATGCTTAAGTTTTGATTTAATATCTTGTGGTTACAAACTGCAACAACATTGTTTTGTCTCAGCCTGAGGTTGTTTGGTAAGGTAGTTAACTTTGATGGACGCTTTTGAGATTAGGCCTCTCTTATTTAACATTACTGCTTCTCAGATTTTAGGAAGAAGAATGCTGGGAAAAAGGCAGGTGGTGGTGGAGGAGCTTGATCGTTGAAGCCCAAAGAGATGAGAAAGAGGAAACAGGAAGGAGCATCAACACAAAAGGGTGTGAGCAAAAGCAAAAGTGACGAAGGAGATAAGAAGAATGATGAGAATGACACAGAAGAGAATGTGAATGATGATGGTACTTAAGAGATGTGAATGGATATGAAGACGAGAAGAAGAATGATGAAGAGGGGAATGAGGAAAACATGGAAGAATAAGCTGGGAATGCGAGTGGTGAACACGATGAGAAGGAGAATGGCGAAGAGGAAGAGGCTGATGACGAAGAAGATGAGTGAACTCGCTCCTTTCATAAACTTTTTGCAGAGAAAATATTTTCAGGTTTTTATTCTCATTATATTGATAATAGATTAGCTCGAGGAGCAATCGTCGTGGAAATGAAGCATATCATAGACTCACGTAGAATTGTTTTTCCCTTTGACTCTATTGTCAACAGATAAGTTAGTGAAAGGTCATAGAATGGAAGGTTTGTACAAATTGACTAAAACTAGAGTAACAAATGATTGTCTAATTCCTTATATATTATTTGAAAAACATTACAACATTTGAGCTTTGTCATTGTCAATTCAAAAATTATAGAATTTTTAAAGAAACAGATTAGTTCAGTTAAATATATAATATATTTTTATTAACTAATTTAAAAATAAACAAAGTTTGTCAAAAAAATATTCAATATTTCAAGTCAAACGCAAAAGTGACCTCATTTTTTGTCAATACTATTTACCCACGATCTTCCATACATTAAAATATTGGAGGCTCAGTCAGTTTATTACTCATAGTAAAAGTATATATACATACGTACAAAGTAGGGTAAAACGTATACTACTGTTTTTACTATATAGTCCTTATACTCTTTACTAACACGCCCTCTGTTGACGAACGCCAATCTTGATGCGCAAGTCTTGAAATCGCGTCCTAGGTAGAGGTTTCGTGAGGCCATCTGCAAGATGATCGTGAGTCGAAACATGTGCTACACATAGGCACCCTTTCTGTATCTGTCCTCGAACAAAGTGATAATCCAGAGCAAAATGTTTCATTTTTAATGGAACACATGATTGGCGCAGAGGTAAGTGGCACCAATGTTATCACAGTATATCGTCGGTGTAGTCTTCGTGTTGATCCCTAGCTTGTGAAGAGGAGAGGTGACCCAACAAAGCTCTGGTGCAGTATTAGCAACCAAACGATACTCTGCTTCTGTAGAAGATCGTGCAACTTTGTTTTGCTTCTTGGACGTCCATGAAATGGGTTGATTGCCAAGATAAATGATGTATGCATTTATGGAGACATAATCATTGGAGTCTCCTGCCCAATCTGCATCTGAGAATGCATGGAGAACAGGCTGGCGTTGTTTCTGGAGATAAATGTTGTGGCTTAATGTTCCAGATAAATAGCACAGAACGCATTTGACGCTTGCCAGTGATCAGTTATAGGAATATGCATAAACTGAGAAAGTTTGTTGACAGCATAAAAGATATCCGGATGCATAAGAGCGAGGTATTGGAGACTACCTACGATGCGCCGATATTCATGAGGATCAGCCAAAGGTGTCCCAGACTTAATGGAGAGTTTTGGCGAGGACGGGAGCGGCATAACAGCGGGCTTGGCATTAAGAATGTTAGCCTTGGTAAGGAGATAAGTAATATACTTCCGCTGCATGAGATGTAACCCTTGAGGTGTTCTGATCGCTTCAATACCAAGAAAATAACCAAGATTACCCATGCCTTTGATGGAAAAATTCCGAGCAATAACGTCAATTATCTGCTGAACCAGAGTGAAAGAGCTTCCTGTAACAAGTATGTCGTCCACATACACCAGGAAATAAACATAATCACCATTATGCTTAAGAATAAAGAGAGACACATCTGCTAAAGAGTTTCTTAAGCCAATCGTTGTTAGGTATGTCTTGAGTTCTGAGTACCAAGCTCTTGGAGCTTGTTTGAGGCCGTAGATGGCTTTGCAAAGACGACACACATGTGTTGGCTTGTTCGGATCATGGAACCCAGGAGGTTGAGACATAAAGACTTCCTCATTCTGGTGACCTTGGAGAAAGGCCATATTGACGTCGATTTGACGCACATGCCAATCACAATTCACTGCGAGTCCAAGAATGGTACGAATGGTCATAGACTTGATGACAAGACTGAATGTATATGTGTAGTCAAGTACATGCTTTTGATGATACCCCTTTAGAAACAAGCCTTGCCTTGTACTTATCAATCGATGATACTTGATTGTAAATACCTAGCGACAGCCAACAATATTCACTGTTTCAGTTGCAGCTTCTAGATCCCAAGTATGGTTCTCAATGGTGGAGTTAATTCTGAACTCATAGCTGCACGCCAGTGAGCGTGTTTCATAGCTTGCTGCCAGGTTGTTAGGATCCAATGAGAATCACATTGGAGCTGAACGGAGTTGCTGTACTTCGTCTTTGGTTTGGTGATGTTGTTACGAGAGCGTGTGATCATAGGATGATGCGGTGGAGCTGCAGCAGGCAGTGGCGGAGTAGAGACAATGGCCGCGGGTGACAGAGATGGCGGAGCAGGCGGTGCTTATGGTGCAGCTGTAACCGGTGCTAAGTGACATGATCAGTCAGCGGAGATAGTGCATCATCATTTGCGGATGACTGAGCTTATGTTGAAGTTGACGAGTGCGACTGCTGAGGCGTATGTGGAGTCTGAGCTCAAAGATACAATGTTTGCAGCCAGCGGAGAAGAATATATGAGTGGCAAAGTTGCAGGGACTGTGGTATGGGGTTGGAATAGGTTCGGCGGATCGATTGGAAAAGGTTCAGGAGCTGGTTTCGGTTTAGTGAGAGAGGTATATGGGAATTGGGTTTCATTGAACCGTACATGTCGAGTGGTATATATACGGTTGGTTGTAGGGTCTAAGCAATAGTAAGCACTTTGGGTTATAGAATAGCATATAAAGACACATGGTATGAATCGATTTTCTAGTTTGTTTTGGGCATTGGTCTCAGCCAGGGATAAGCCAGACAACCGAAAGTTCGAGGCTTAGCATAGTTTGGGACTTGGTTAAAATCCTTTTGGTAAAGGGATTTGTCGGCTAGAAATTTGGTAGGCATACATGTGATAAGAAAAAGTGCAGTAGCAAATGCACATGGTCAGAGAGTGAGAGGCATCTGCGCTTTGGATAAGAGAGAGAGGTCGGTCTCGACTATATGTCTGTGTTTCCTTTCAGAGAGACCATTATGTTCGGGAGTATGGGGAGGTGTGGTTAGGTGAGAGATTCCTGTAGAGGCCAGGTAAGACCGGAGAGCAGTATATTCGCCCCATTGTCTGTCTAGAAGATTTGAATTTTGGTTTGAAATTTGTTTTCAACAAGAGGCTTGAATAGGGTGAATATATCTTTGACTTAGAATTATGCAGTAAGAGGATATAACCACTTATAACGTGTATAGTGGTCAAAAAGAGAAGATAATATTTTAAATTTTATGAGGAAAGAAAAGGAGATTGCCAAACATCTGAAAATATATATTGAAGAGGTTGAGAGGATTTGACTGAACTTGTTTGAAAAGAAAGCTTATGAAGTTTATTGAAAAGACAATCATTGCAAGGAGAAACAGAAACAGAGTTTGAAAGACATGGTAAACAAAACTTAGAAACAACGGTTTGAAGAATAGATGGTGAAGGGTGTCCGAGGCGAAGATGCCATTGGGCTAGGGTTGTGATAACTTGAGTAAAGACTGAATTTTTGTTGTAAAAAAAAAAGAAGAAATTGTCGTAATAACTTGAGTAATAATAGGTAACAACAATGGTTGGTTTAATGATCCCCAAACAAATTTAAAGTCAGAAAATGCATATTAATTTTTCTAAAATAAACTAATACTCTTATATATATATATATATATCAAAATCATTGTAATCTAAAATTAACTTAACAGATTATCATATGCATCTCGCATAAAAATCATCTAGTTATTTCTTTATTTATTTATTTTTTGGATTAATATGAGAGTATCACGGATCTATCTAAGGGTCTAGATTAATCTCCAAGAAAAGGTCTAGTCTATAGATAGACTCTCTCTCAGAATATTCAGGTGGATCGAGAGCAAAGACTCATATTCATGTTAATGTTTAGAACTATGTAACATAGTTTTGAATAACATGTGAATAAAATCTGAAATGTGTTAGCATCCCAAATCTGTTTCCTTATCACTCGACCACAAAAGTCATGGATTATGGATTAAATCATCTGGTTATTTGCGAAAAAAGAAGAAGTAAAAGTAGACTAATTTGTGGTCTTCTAATTGAACTTTATACTTGCTGGTTTTGTTTTCGCCTAACCTTTAGACTATTTCTAATTAGTGATTTTTAAATTTGATGAATTTGCAGTTTTCTAAACAAAAAGAGGGCCCCTATTTGGCAATACCGAGGTTAAGTTGGATCTGAAACACACGAACGTGTTTAATTAATGAAATAAGAGAAACAATAAGAGTGCATTAGTTTAGTTTTTCAATTAAGCTAAAATGTTGATCTCTGTTGTAACCTGATGGTGAGATTTAGAAGAGACAGAACTGTTCTTCTGCATGTGCACTATGCTGACTCCTCGCTTGTCCCCTTCTTCTCCTCCATAATATTCCTTCTTTACTTTATTTAATCCTCATGATATTTTTAATTAAAAAATTTGATAACAATTCCTAGTCTGTTACACCTAGCTTGTTCTGGATCGAATCTCTGGTAACTAGTCTATTTAAATGACCACGAGAGCCGATGAAAGGTCATAACTATAATTCGTTTTGTTCGAATCTTTCGTTAAAATTGTCTACAATATATAAATTGATTGCTGTGATTAACCAGACGATGATCTAGCGTCGTGCATCTAAAGCATTTAGTTGTCACATGATCGACCCTGGAATCCTGGATAAATTAGTCTAGAATCAAATTATATATGTGTATAGAAAAAATTACTCATTCTAAGAAATTACTCACTCTACCAATTTTTTTTTTTAATTGTGCATCTCTCACTTTAATTTAGAACTACGAATTGCAATATTACTTGTCCAGTAACCAAATTTGTGCATAGCCCTTGTTTAGAAGCATTAGATGAACAGTCGTCTACGTACATACAAAACGGCCGTACAGATCGAGATTATTGCTCTCGAGACTTGAAGCCCGAATGCATGGAAAGACGACCAGGTCGGATCAATTTAATATTTAAGAAAAAATGTGCTTGAACTCTTTTTCAAACTGAAATTTGCAGAGGTAGCTAAAATATTGGCTTAGTCGATCAGAAAGCACGAACTAAACATGAACAAGTGAATAAAAAATGGATTGAGTATGTGTGCGTGAAGTTAACAAAAAGGAAAGACGGATTGAGAAGCTTTTGGAATCATCTGCCATGAATTTGTGCTCGACAAATTTGACTTCAATTGCATATAATAAATAATTATTTCCAATAATCTCATGAGTACTACTACTGCATACATTGAAAAATAATACTGGAAAATTAGGCCTAGAGAGCACTTCCCGGAGTTGACTCTCATTCATCAACCACGAGATAGGAACACTAAGACGGATCTCTTAGTTCAAGAGTGCTCGTTGCTCAAAAAAAAAAAAAGTTGCTCGTAAAAAAAAAAAAGAGTGCTCATACCAAGACGGATCTAGTTTATTAATATCATCGCTTCGCTTCCTCTATGGTTAGATCATGCATTTTATGTATTCGTTAAATCACTAAATAACGTGTATTTCTGATAGGAAAAAAAAGAGTTTAGGCCTAGAGGGATTTGTAGGACACATGAAGTACATAGTAAGACATTATTAGTTACTCCTTCAGTTTCTGTCACTCTAATCTCATACACATAAATTAAAAAAATTATTTAATTTTATACATTTTTTATATAAAATATTACTCCATCTGTTTTATATTGTAGGTAGTTTTAGCAAAAATATTTTGTTTCACATTGTAAGTAGTTTTAACATTTCAATGCAATTTTTATATTTATTGAATAATATGTGACCAATTAAATAATGTTAGCTATTTTATAACTGATTGAAACAGTATATTTAATGATATTTTTTGACAAATGATTACTTTCTTAATATTAGTGATTTTAGTCAAAACTACTTATAATTAAAAACAGCGGGAGTATTATCTATAAATCTCAACTAATAGAAAAATAAAATAGAGAATAAAAATAATAATTTTACATTGAAATGTGAAAACGACATTTAATATGAACGGAAGAAGTATGTAATACTACAACCTACATTAGTTCTCTTTTTTTAATAATACTTTTCTCAAAAAATTTCCCGCACTAAGCATATACCATATTGGCCCCCTAAATACCTAAAGTTAGACGACCATATCATATATAAAAGACAGAGCAAAGTCCACTAAAAGGAACAGATCATTTCTTCATTTATCATCTATCTATCTATCATGTCTTCCTCTCGAACACAATCCTCTTCTTATTCATCTTCTTCTTCAGTTTGGCAACACCAATACATGAAGCTCCACTTCTTCAGCAGGATCCGTTCCCTTCTGAAATCTAAAGCATCCTCCCACAAACGCGACCTTCAAAGCTCAAATGAGATATCAAGAACCCAAAAAGATTCCGAGAAGGTCGTGGAGCCCCCAGAGATATTATCGAAACCACCTGAAGATGAGAATGAGGAGGTTGTCTTGCAGAGAACTGTAAAGAAGCTTCACTTTGGAACCTTTGAAGAGAAGGAGAAAGCTGCCATCGAGATAGAGAAACTTTCCCGAGAAGACAAGAAGATGAGGAAGCTCATGGCGGAGCTCGGTGTTCTTCAGGTTCTTGTCTCCATGGTCGCTTCCGATATCTCCGGCCACCAGAGATCTGCCGTTATGGCTCTTATTCAACTTTCTCATGGAACGCACACGTAAGTTCTTCGACTTTCATATTAAAAAGTTCTTCTACAAATTTTTTTTCATTTGTAAAATTTATTAAATGGTTCAAATTTCATATGCATGCACGTAGATCATATTGTCAATTTTTGTGTTTAAGTAATTGTTAATTTAGGTGACCAGAACGAAGAAGAAATGTTAGCAACTTTGTCTTGCATATTGTTTTGTGTATAGATATTGTCAGAGTACCTACTGTTTCTTGCAACAATCATTTAGATTAGACTTTATGCTTTAACTTTCAATCAACTTGCACTGCTAGCTTTTTATCCAGTGGTGAGCATATGAATTTACGTTTTTGGCTATATGTGAATTTTCAAATGTTCAGAGTTAGTGGTTACAACTTACAAGGACATATTATCTGTCTTTTTGTATTATTTATCTTTTATTTATAACATTACAATTTGAGAGTTAAATTGTTTGAAAACATATATAATATGTATTTTTGAGTATATATTTGGTTGACGAATCATCGAAAATAGTGATTCTTACCGAAATTAATTCTTTTGGCCTGAAGTGCTCGTAAACCTAATTTTCGTCGTTGGCTATAATATTCATCTTTTGTCAACAAATATATATTTTGAAAATGATCTGCGATAGATGATTATAACCATTATAACCAATAAAGTGGATCCTACCATTGCGTCTTATTTGGCTCGTGAAGTATACACGACGTTTCCATCACGTGCCTTTCTATCTTCTCTCTCTCTGGTTTCATTTGGTCAAATATTGAGTGTTACATAAAGGTCACATTTTCATCATATACCATAGAATCACCATATACGTACTGATAAAATCATATAATTATTAGCTAGAATTGTGCTTGTATGTACCATATCACTACAAATGACTTTTTAGTTGATAACTATTTGAAAATAGTTATCGTGTTTATTTTTAGGGTGCGTGTGTATAATTGATATGATAAAACTTAAGAGAAGATACAAAGAACATAGACATGGAGGTTTGGAAATACATGGTTGGCAGTTGGCTTTCCACTAATTCCCATATAGAGATTGGTCAGTATTGCACAATTTTTCATCTATTTCTTAGTAATAAACAACACACTGAATGTCACGTTATAGTTTAATAACGAATGTTAATTTATTAGTATTACAAAAATTAAGAATATTAATTCCGAGTGCGTCGGAACTTGGAAGAGTCAAGAGACAAATCACGTTAGTTGACACTTCACCCTTCACAGCCATTAGTAGATCTCCAAATGGCCATTAATTTTTCTGACCAATAGATTTTAGAAAAGTCGAAAGACATATCCCACTAACCTATGGCTAATCTACATATACGTATGTAACTATAATGTACCAAGTCAGCCAATAGAATATTGCATATATAATGTATGTACAACGTAAACGTATTATGTTTATAACTCTGTCTAATACATGGGCCATAACAAAAACATAGAAACTGGCAAAAAGTGTAACTTTGCAAAGATATACAGTATATGTTTCGTATAGTTGCATTTGGAACTGATTAAGACGCAATTCTTAAGATTTTTTACTTAATTATGTTACTTGAGATTTTTATACCACACCAATGAGCTTTTGTTTCTTTCCCCTATAGTTATATCAAAAGCCATAATCTTCAACCATAATTAATAATCAACTACTTGAGCCCTGGTTCCATAGTTCTATGAAAATATTTCAATTATTGTACGCTCATTTGGTTATGTGCTCAATTTTTTAATACTTACAATCTTTCTCTCCTTTTGCTTCGAAATTATTTTAACACTTCTTTAAATTTATAAACGCCCAATAAGAGATAGATTTTAGTTTTTCACAAGCGAAATTTAATGATTTCAATAATACAAATCGATACTAAATTTGGTGTTCAAAAAAAAAAATCTATACTAAATTTTAAATTTATAATGTTCAAGAGTGTAAAATTTAGCGGGAGACATTAAATGAATTCTATGATACTATCAATGAATCAACGTAGTCGAAACAAAATCACAAAAGAAAAATCTGAACATCTAATTTTTCTCTTACTTCAGGAATAAGGCACTGATGGTGAACGCCGGAATATGCTCAAAGCTACCTAAAAATGTTGAAATTCTCGACCAATCAACAAGATACGGGTTCGCTGAGCTTCTGCTTTCACTGTCTTCTCTAACAAGCCCACAATTACCGGTATCTTCATCACAAATTCTACCTTTCTTGATGGAAACGATGAACTCAGATATGACAGAGACGAAGTGCAAAGAGCTATGTCTAGCCACCATAAACAATCTCTGCCTCGTGTTGGAAAACGCAGTACCGTTGGTCACAAATGGGGCAGTAAAGACACTCCTAAGTCTAATGTTGGTTAAGGACTTATCCGAGAAGGCCTTAGCGAGTCTAGGGCAATTGGTTGTGACTCAAATGGGTAAAAAGGCAATGGAGGAAGATTCGACTGTTCCCAAAAGTTTGATAGAGATTCTAACATGGGAAGATAAACCAAAATGCCAAGAGTACACAGCATATATCTTGATGGTATTAGCTCATCAGAGTTGGAGCCAACGTGAGAAAATGGCTAAGGCAGGGATTGTACCGGTACTTCTTGAAGTGACCTTACTTGGAAGCCCACTGGTTCAGAAGAGGGCAGTGAAACTTTTGCAGTGGTTCAAGGATGAAAGAAATGTACGGATGGGTCCTCATTCGGGTCCACAAACCAGCCGTGTGAGTTCCAGTATCGGATCTCCAGTGAGCCCGAGGTCAGCGGAAGAAGGTAAAAAGATGATGAAGAATCTGGTGAAACAGAGTTTGTACAAGAACATGGAGATGATAACTAGACGAGGCAATGTGGATTTGGAAAGGGAGGCTTGTAGGCTTAAGTCTTTGATCATCAGCACCAGCTCTAAAAGCTTGACTTATTGACCATACTTTATTTCGTGCTCTTACTTTGTTACATTGCCATGTGAAGTGATTAGAGAGTGTCTTGCTCTGAAAAAGGAATATTTATGCAAGGGAACGAAAAAAACGAATTGGGTGCAGTGGCAATTGGGCTAATTGGTTTTAGTATTTCTCACATACTTTGGTTTGGATATATTGAAATTAAACTTAAATTTTGGATCAACCTTAATTATGAATCATGATCCTGTTACCCCTCAGTACACAAAATGAAACAAATGCAACTATTAAAGATTTTCTATAGAACTCTAAAGCTTAAAATTGTTCAAAGGAGTTTTTTTTGAATTCATTATCAAAGTATTCAATCCGTTTCATAAAAACACATGTAACTTAACACTTTTCACATATATCAAAAAAAAAAAGTTAATACATTTATGTTTTCATTAATTACACCTATTTAATCAATGGTGTTTAGATAAGTAGTATTATTATAAAATCAATGCATTTTATAGTTAATATTAATCTGAAAATTAGTCTAAACTTCATTGAAATTCTGAAATATCATTTATGTGTAACAAAAAAGCTGCTAAAGAATAGCATTTAATATTTTTAAATAAGTGACAAAAAAAATTAATATTTTTAAATTGTGAGTTGGCATCCACTAAAACATTCCGGCCTTATTGTGACTACTGGGCTAGATGGGATGATGAGAATGCTAGATATTTCTTGCCGAGAATGAATGAAGCTAATGCCTCATGGAATTAGGAAGTGTTAAATGTTTGTGTGGTAGTGCAGCACACCTTCATGTATGCCATCAATAAAGGTGCACAAGAACGTGTGTGTGGTTAAGGATCTAAGCAGAATGTGTTACCAAGGGACACAAGGTGACTATAAGGAGGGCGTCAGTCCAATAGTTAGTGGCGGGGTGTCAAAAGCCACATTTTTGTTTTTCATCCACATGTATCAATTCCTTTGTGTGTCTGGAATTTTCCTAACATCAGTAACATAAGAATGGATTCGAAGAATATATCAGATTGGGCCATGCAGTAAAAACAAAGATTTTCAAGTTGAATGTCATTATCAATATGTTTCAATGATGGTGGATAATGTTAAGCTAGATGGACTTCCAACCTAAAACTAATTGGCAATTAGGGAAATGATTCTTCTATCTTATATATTGCTAGAGATATCTTCCAACATCCGATGTGGGACACTTTGTGTCTAATACGCCCCTCGAGATGATGGCTCTTTAAGCGTCAATCTTGGAATGTTCGGGTAAGGATCGATTGGCCAACTTTGGGCCAGATCGATTGATCGGGTTGGACTGCGTGGATCGGGCTCTGATACCATGTTAAGCTGGATGAATTTCCAACCTAAAACCAATTGGTAATTAGGGGAGTGGCTCATGTATCAAATATATTGCTAAGGATCCCTTCCTATCTCCGATGTATGATACTTTGTGTCTAATAGATAGCGCGGGCAGATTGAGTGGCTTGATCTTGTTACCAGAAAAATGGTTCAAAACAATGTGTGGAAGGGAATGGTTGGCTTAGTGTTAAGCTAACATGGATTGGACAAATGTTAAGTTAGCATTGGATGAGAACAAGGAAAGCTGGTATTTCAAAAGAAAAAGAAATAAAAGAAGAAGCATTTTGAGGATTTTAGTAGTATTAGTGATAAGGAAGTAACAGACTGTGGAGAATAAGTACAAAGTATACTTAGGACCATTGCGGATGCGGAAGCTAAGCAAGCATAGGTATGAGCGAGATTTCAATGTTGGTAAAATGTTAATGGAAACAGAAGGTTTGAAGGACGTTGAGCAAGTGAAGTTATCAGAAAATGTGAATTAAGTTCGTGAGTGCGGTATCCGAGGAAAGAGTTGGACGGATCAAGCAAAGTTACGACCATTGCAATTGGCAGTTGGTAAAGAATGCTAAAAGATCGATCAGTAAACTTAGTTGGATTAGCGATAAGAATTTCCATTGACAAAAAGGCTCATCAAGATTGTTCTTCCCTTGAATGATTTGACGTTAAAGGATGTGAAGTATGGTGATTGACATACAGCAAGGAAAGTTGGCCGGTGCTGGAAGAGTGCGGATGAGTATCTCAGTGTTAGTGCAACCCATCAATAAGTGTTGTTGCATGGATGCATATAAGATTGGAACTAGTTGTTTTTATGAATGTATTATCGTCTTTTCCTCGTGACGGTTGAGGAAATATAAAGGTTGGATGCAATGCTGAAGATGTTATGAGTGAAGTTCTTTACAGATAAAATGCAAAATAAGGTGATCAAGTTGACTTATAAAATGGTTGTTGTCCACTAAGATGACATGTGGCAGTCATGTGTTTTTGGGATTCAGGAAGCAAACATAAGGAGCCTTTGTCGTTGGCATAGTCGGTTGCCTGAACGATGAGGAATCGAGTATATATTTAAATGTTTTGTCAGGCCCGTTAAGTTGGACCAAAGTGACGGAGGAATCAAATCTTCGTTTAGAAGTGATAGAGGGAAACTGGAATAGAGGAAAACTAAAATCAATTCCAAAAAGCATTGTATCCAAAGTTTTCCAGTCCAAAGTTACTCAGCAGTCGATCGAGACAAAATTCGAGGACGAATTTATTTTAGGGAAAATTGCCAAAAGAGAACACTACTGCGTTTGATTTATTTCATTAGTTTTCAGAAATACAAAAGATAAAAAAGAGAAAAAAATGGATAAAATTGGTTTTAAACCAAAAAGACAATAACCTAGTTTTTTTATTCTCTTTTGACAATTTTCCATTTATTTTAAGTGGAAGAGATTTGCAATGACCAGTTTCCGGAGTATTTTTAATTTTGAGAAAAAAAGAACGCGAAAGGTTTTATTTTATAAGGATCATATTTTTCTAAGCGTGTAAACACTTGTAATCGTGAAAACTGGAGAATAAAGATGTATATTGACTAAGTGACGGATCCTTAGTGAGCTCATTGAACAAATTCAGAATGAAACGACGGAGCATACGTAAAATGAAATATCAAGACTGCAAATCCAAGTAAGGATTGTTCGGCTATTCAACAATGCAGGTTCCAAGTAACAAATGTTTGGCTAGCTATCACCAGGGGACTATACAAAAGGAAGGCCGGATATGCATGCGGGAGTCAAATAAGGAAATAATAGTAGAGATAAGTGTAAATCAAGAGATATGAGGAAGAATACTTATTATTCACATCATCACCCTAACGTGATATATATACAACGAGATGGAGGAGACCCGTATAACAACTTAGGCCTTATCATAATCTTATGTGATCTCCTCTTTGTAGTTATCTATAATCTGTTATATTAAAATAGAAGTCATGACTTCTAATTCATGTGTGATTTTTAATAAAATAGACTATAACTAGAATTAGTCACATGACATTTTCAATCATCATTAATCTTTATATTAAATAGAATATACTACATTATTCCATCATTAATAATTTTAATATTATATAAAAGATAATAATTTCCCAATATTTTAGGGATTTCATAAATAAGAATAACAATATATGAAATTCAACTTATAGTTAAATCATATATATATATGTATCAAAAATTTGAAAAAACTGTTTATAAATATTTTAACACAACTGTTTATATATATATATATATATATTTTCAATCATCATTAATCTTTATATTAAATAGAATATACTACATTATTCCATCATTAATAATCTTAATATTATATAAAAAACAATAACTTCTCAATATTTTAGAGATTTCATTAATAAGAATAACAATATATGAAATTCAACTTATAGTTAAATCATATATATATATATATATATGTATCAAAATTTCAAAAAAACTGTTTATAAATATTTTAACACAACTGTTTATATATATATATATATATATTTATAAAACATTAATTAAATTCTTTATAATATTAATATATGAATTTATAAATTTAAAGTTTTTAACTATCTTATTTAGTGAAAAATTACATTATCTTTGCAGATGATAATATTTAATATTCTACCAAATTCTATTTCTATTTATCATTTATTTATTCAGTAATTAAATACTAATATAACAAATAAAAAAATAAACGAATACATGTGAAAGTTTGAAACAATCTATTTGATGAAAAAAGTATACTCTAATATTATTATTTGTGTTTTTTAAATCAGTTAACATCATTTATTATTAATAATAATATAACTTATATATAACATGAATAATATAATTTGTTTCCTAATAAACCGGAAACATAACCACAATATCTTTTGATATCTTTTCATTTCAAAAAAAAATCGAAAATTCTGTTTAAAAAGATTTTTTAAAAAATCTTAATTTTCAAACTTATATGTAAATATTTTCACTAATTTCGTAGTTAGTTTTGAAATATAATTTAACATTACTATATTCAGTTATCATTTGTTAAATGAAATATAAATATTATATTATATTTTTTTCTATTATATAATCACAATCAATCATATTAAATTTTATTATCTGATTTATTTTAACAATATCATAAGTTTTACAAATTTCATAATTAGAATTGAACTATATATTATTATGCATTAATAAGTATATTTTTATTGTTTACGATCCGTCACATATTATTTTTTTTTTAATAAATAAAAATAAATACAATAAGATAAATATATAATAAGAGACAAAATATACATGTGACAGTTTTAAACAATTGATTATTTACAATATGTAAACTATAAGTTATTATATTTGAAATACATTAAAATTAAAAATGTATACCATTATGAATTTTAAAAAAAAATATATATATATATATATATATATATATATATATATATATATATATATATATATATATAATTAAAAATAACATCCGCACGGTTGTGCGGGTCGAGATCTAATATATATTACATATACAATATTATGTTGGTTCTAGAACTATCTAGAACCCTCCTTAACACTCCCTCTCAAGTTGGAGAGTGCAAGTTACACACTCCAAACTTGGACAGCAAGTAACGAAATGCCGAGCTCCCCAACGCCTTCGTCATGATGTCTGCTAGCTGTTCGTTTGTCCGGACGTGTACTGTGGAAATAAGCTTCGCCTTCACTGCATCTCTAACCGCATGACAATCCGACTCTATATGTTTCGTTCGCTCATGGAATACCGGGTTGGCCGCAATGTAAATAGCCAACTTGCTATCACAATATAACTCCATTGGTGCCTCATGTTTGACACCCAAATCCGCTAACAACCTCTTTAACCACTTCAGTTCCTTTAAAGCATCTGACATGGCCCTATACTCCGCCTCAGCTGACGAATGCGACACTGTATCTTGCTTCTTCGTCCTCCACGCCACTGGTGAGTTACCCAACTGCACCATATACGCCGACAGAGAACGTCTAGTACGAGGACAAGAATTCCAGTCTGAGTCATAATAAGCTCACACCCTCAGATCACTATCTGCTCTCAACATAATCCCTTGGCCTGGACTTCCTTTCAAATACTTATGAATCCTCATATCTGCATCCCAATGCGCCTCTCTAGGCTCATGCATTACCTGTGATAACACATGAACAGCATAGCACAGGTCCGGACGTGTGATAGTAAGGTACAAAAGTTTTCCTACCACCCTTCGGAAGCGTATTGGATCTATCAACAACGGACTCGTATCCTTCAGAAGTTTGTGATTCACTTCCATAGGAGTCGCCACCAGCTTACTCCCAAGCATCCCCAATTCGTTTACAATGTCTAAAGCATATTTTCTTTGTGTAAGGTACATTCCTTGAGGACTTCTTGCTATCTCTATACCAAAGAAATATTTTGCTTTCCCAAGATCCTTCATATGGAAGCACTCACTCAAATACTTCTTGAATCTCGTCATCATCTCCATATCATCACCAGTAATTATCAAGCCATCTACATATATCAAGACTCTCAAACTCTTTCCTCCTTTAATGTATATGAACAAAGAGTAGTCCTCATATGAGTGTACAAACCCAAAACCTTCAAGTGCTTTGGATAACTTCTCAAACCAGAACCTAGGTGCTTGTTTCAAGCCATAAAGTGATTTTCTCAGCTTGTAAACCTTCTTTGGATCATCCGACTGGAACCCTGGTGGTAACCTCATGTATACTTCTTCTTCCAACTCTCCATGGAGGAAGGCATTATGAACATCCATCTGATGCACCTCCCAATTCCTTGCCGCAGCAACTTCCAAGAGAGTCCTCACTGTATCCATCTTTGCAACAGGTGCAAATGTCTCATCATAATCTTCTCCTTCAGTTTGATGATTTCCACAACACACAAGTCTGCCTTTGTACCTCTCGATCGTTCCATCCGCATTATACTTAATGGTAAAGACCCACTTGCTCCCAATTGCCTTCTTCCCTTCAGGCAAGTCAACTACGTCCCATGTCCTACTTAGCTCAAGTGCATCAACCTCAACTTTCACTGCCTTTCTCCATCTCTTATCTTTAAACGCTTCTTTGTAGTTTTTAGGTATCACACCTGCACTTACAGCAGCTAGAAATGCCTGATGCTCATCTGAAAACTTAGCATCACTCACATAAGAAGCAATAGGGTACAGTGTTATACCTGGACACTTTGACGACGACTCTGACTGTAAGCCGGGTGTCGAGATGGTGTTATGTTTATCAGGCGTAGACTATGCATTATACAGAACATAGTCTCGGAGCTTCACTGGTAGTTTTGTCTCACGATGACCCCTCCCCAATGGCTCCATTGTCGCAACTGGAGGTTGATCTGCTCCACTTGTACTCTCTGTCGTCGAGTCTTGTTCTGTTACCACAGCCGGTATCTGCTTCTCCATTGAGATCTCACTCCCCCTATCTTCAAGAATCTCAGACTCGACTAGCTCATCATCGTTCTCAACTATCACTGGAACAGGTGCAGGTAACACGGCCTCAATCTTATCAACATATGGGTATGTTGTCTCATCAAACACAACGTCGCGAGATACCAAGATCTTCTCCTTGTCAAGATCATACAGTTTCCATCCTTTTTTTTCAAATGGATAACCTACGAACATACAGCGTTTGCTACGTGCCCCAAACTTATCTCTGTCTCTCCTTAAATTGTGTACAAAACACAAGCAGACAAACGTCTTGATGTCCTCATACGATGGTTTATTCCCGTACAGACATTCATATGGTGTTTTACCATGTAATACCTTCGTGGGAGTCCTATTTATCAGATGTGCTGCAGCCAAAACGCTCTCGCCCCAGAATTTCACAGGAAGTTTAGCTTGAAACAACAGTGATCGCGCAACATTTAAGATATGGCGATGTTTTCGCTACACTCTCCCGTTTTGCTATACACAAGAGGTTTGATGTAGTATCCCTTTCTCCGCAAAATATCTTGATAAGCATGTAAACTCTGTTCCATTATCACTTCTTACTGTCTTCACCATCTTTCCAAACTGTCGACTGATTAGAGAAACAAAGTTAGGCAATACGGTTTTCACTTCACTCTTCTTCAGAAGTAAGTGTATCCACACTGCCCTAGAGTAGTCATCAACTATTGTAAGAAAGTATACTGCACCACAAGACGAAGGCACATGATATGGTCCCCAAAGGTCAACATGAATTAGATCAAACGAACTCAAACTTTTTATTAGAACTCTCAGAAAACACCTCTCTTGTTTGTTTGGATTGGAAACAGATATCACATCCACCAAACTTATTTGAAACATCTTGAACACCAGAAATAAAAGGCAAAAAATTCAAAACACCAAATGAAGGATGTCCCTGCCGTCGATGCCACACATTCTGATCCTCAGACGCTCTGACTCTGTGACCTCTAGCAACTGTTACATCCCGATAAACATAAACACCACCTTTGACTTCACCTACTCCAATCAGAGTCCTCTGGAAACCGAAATTCGCACTGTCGAATTTAGTTAAGTTTATACGTAGGAAAACAAAGTTGACCTAGTTTTCCCCGAGGATCCCGACTATCTGCTGAGCCACGCACGACAAAGTTAAGACAGGCTAAGTTGATAATAAATGCGTAAAATAAAGAGAGCAAAAAAGAAAGAATTTTATTTCCAAATTCGCGGAGAGCGTTGGAACAATAGATCGAGATCGCGGCCGTAAGAGCTGTCGATCGTCGCTAGTCTCAAAACCCTAGATCTAACCTAATTGAGCTGCAGCTCGCTAAAAAGGAAATAAACGCCTAAGTTCTAAATTGCTCTGAGAGTAGTTTGCCTTCTGATTTTCGGATCCCCCTTCCTCTGCTCCTAGACTTGCTTATATACTCCCATATGACGGTCTATTCCTGATGGGCCGCCGCGAGCTGGGCTTTTTCCATTTTCGTCGGCTTTCGTATTTATCGGGAAAGTTGACATTTATCTTTTCGGAAACTTGATGTTTATCCTTTGGAAGTTTGACATTTATCTTGTTATGTGAAGATAATTGCAAGCTATCATATCTATCTTTTAGAAAATCGTAAATTGGTTATCCGATCATGTTTGGTCTCCTATGGGTCGTATCTCGGACTTCCGCTATCTTTTACGATTTCTTTGAGAGAACGCTCCTACTCGGATATTGGATCTTTCGGAAGATCTTCGAATCTTTGCTGAAGCGAATGGTGTTTTTAGATAACCATCGCCGTTTTATACGAAGTTTTTCCATCCGTCGATGTCTTACGGGTTTTCCGAAGGCTAGGAGTAGAAAAAAGAGTTTTGTTTGCGGGATTCCAGAAAGTCGCAAAACTCGGATTTCTGTCGGTTTGAGAGCTTGGAACTTACGCACGAAGACTAGCCGTCCGATAACCCGAGCCAGCATGGCGCTAGGCGCCCGGCGCCTACGGCCAGCACGGGCGCTAGGCGCTCGGCGCCTACGGCCAGCACGGGCGCTAGGCGCCCGGCGCCTACGGCCAGCACGGGCGCTAGGTGCCTACGGCCAGCACGGGCGCTAGGCGCCCGGCGCCTACGGCCAGCACGGGCGCTAGGCGCCCGGCGCCTACGGCCAGCACGGGCGCTAGGCGCCCGGCGCCTACGGCCAGCACTGGCGCTAGGCGCCCGGCGCCTACGGCCAGCACGGGCGCCAGGCAGCACGGGCGCCCGGCGCCTACGGGCAGCACGGGCGCTAGGCGCCGGGCGCCTACGGGCAGCACGGGCGCTAGGCGCCCGGCGCCTACGGGAAGCACGGGCGCTAGGCGCCCGTCGCCTACGGCCAGTGCGGGGTCAGTTGCTCGTTTCTTTTGGTTCGTGCAAGTTTTTGCGTTCTTTTGACTTTCCGGAGATTTTTATTGTGTGGAGAATGTTTCTAGTCGTTGATTTCGAAACGACTTAACATTTTCCCGAGGTTTCTTGATTGAAACTTAGTCTCTTAAAGCTTCTCTAACGTCTTTCATGTTTTTTCCGAAACTTTCGGACATCGATTTCGTCTTGACCGATTTTGACCCCAACAGTTAGCCCCCCAGCTAGCTAGGAGCCGTAGGGTTCGTAGGTCCTAGCTTGCTGTATGGTTCGTGAGGAAGGTATGGAGACGAAATCGTGTCGAAGGTCGGGGTAAATAGTCAAATCTTTGTCTATAAAGACTTGTGAATTCTTTACCATTCTTATTTCACCCAAAAATCTCAAGTCAATCTCTCCCTTGCAAATCCTCTCTCTACCTTTAAGAAAAGAATGACTTCAAGATCAAAATCCTCGAGGAGGTAGTCTCGCTCGTCTTCGGATAGTTTCCATGCCGAGGAGGAAGTTCCGAAGCCTGAGGTTCCAGAGATTGACAGGAGCGTGTTTTGCGACGTCGTCTTCGGTTCTGATGCCCCTCTTCCCGTGATTCTGATTCCCAGGCGACCTCTGAAGGCGCGTACGGAAACTGATTCGCCGAGCGATGTATCCCCCGAATATCTTGGAATTCTTCGAGAGTTTTATGAGGTTCCGAAGGGAGTCGTGTTTCGCATTCCTCGTGGGAATGAGAGTTCAGAGCGCCCTCCGGAGGGTTACTTTACTTGCTACGAGGCATTCCTGACGTAATGTCGACTATGGTTCCCAATCCCTGGGGTCATTGTTCAGGCTCTTGACCGTTTCGGAATCTCAATCAGCCAGTTGAACGTGCCGGCTTTAGAAAGCTGGCTTGGCGTTGTAATTCTGAGTTACGAGTTAGGAATGGATCTTAGCCCTTCGGACTTCGAAGGGTTGTGGAGTTCCAAGACTGTGAGCACCAATGGAATATATGCCATGAACGTATATATATATATAAGATTATCGTACTTTTCCTTTTTTCTTAGAATCCGAAAGGCGAGCTCTGAACGTATATATATATATATATATATATATATATATATATATATATTTTTTTTTTTTATTGTTCAGAGAACATGTGTCTCGCGCATGTTCCTTCCGATCTTTCCACCAAGAGAGACATATTTAGGTCAAGGGCTTGTTCCTGGAATTCTTTTACTCTTGACCGGATTCGAAAGACGGTCGCGCTTCACCGATCGCGAGGCGGCTCGCGACCTATCATTAACGTTGGATCCTTCGTATTTGCTCCCTCGAGGCGGAGGAGGAAATCATTGAAGGGCAAAGGGATCGCTT
Organism: Hirschfeldia incana; assembly: GCA_026261945.1. Classification (NCBI taxonomy): domain Eukaryota; kingdom Viridiplantae; phylum Streptophyta; class Magnoliopsida; order Brassicales; family Brassicaceae; genus Hirschfeldia; species Hirschfeldia incana. The sequence continues at coordinate 10,467,098 of JABCMI010000009.1, forward strand.
TCGACGCCTCGTCGGGAAACGATGAGCCGCCGAGATACGATCCTGAGTTTGTTGCAGAAAATGGGGGTGTTCCCGGTCCGAACCCTCCCCCAAGTGACTTCTTTGATGAGCTCCCTCCGGCATTTACCCGTGACGAGTCTTTGGAAAACGAGGAGAGGGACAAGGTGACCGCGGAGGGTGCTCGTTTGGTCAACGAGGTTTGTTTCTGAAACTCGAGCAAATCCTTTTTTTTATTTGACCTTGACTTCTTTGCAGGCCGTGAAAGTATGGAACGCATCGATCGATGGAAGTTTCTGCACTGCTCGATTGGCCCGCTTCAAAGCGGAGGAGACTGAAAGGGAGTTTGCAAAGTATCGGTTAGTGGTGGAGGAGCATAACCGCTGGCAAGCCGAGGTCCAGGCTCGAGCCTTCGTTCGTGCAGAAAGGAAAGGGCGGAGAAGAGCTGCCGCCGAATTGAACCGAAGGGCAGAAATCTTTTCTACCGAATTCAAGGCATACGAAGAGGCTCAGGACTTTGTAGGCGATTTTCGCGAGTGTCGTGGTTCGGTCCGTACTCTTCACAAGATGCAGCGTGAGGGTTTCTCTCTTTCCAGCGAACTCGCCGCGATGGACGGCTCGATGAGAATATGCGCTAACGCCGAATCCTCTGTTCCTCCGATCGAGGGGATAATTCGAGAGTTGTGGAACCCTATTCAAGTCTCGGAAGATATAGCGGATGCGGGTGCGGATGCGAACGCATGCGAGGAGGGTGAAGAGGTCGACCAGCCCAACTCCTCGTATGGAATATCTTTAACCGAATGTCTTGCATTTGATTATAATTTGTGATAGGCCAAGTGGGGCTGTTTGTATGTGTTGCGACCCTTAGGAGGTTGCGTGACTTTGTGTTTCTCGGGATTGGCCGTTGGTGGCCTTTGAATCCCTGCTATGAATGCTTTTATGAATTCTGCGTTTTGATTTATACTTTCGTCAAGTGTAGAGGGTTTGAATACGCGTAGTCACTTCGTATTCAAGCTCTTTCTTTTTTTTTGTCGCTTAACCCGTAGGTTACTTTGTAGCGAACATTAGGTTTCTAAGCGATAAGAGGCAAATTTTGGAATCTCGTATTCTGGATACTTATGCCTATGAGATGTTTTAGATACCAGCAAGGCCGGGTTTAGAGCAAGACCTAGGTCTAGTTTCGGACTGAAGCTATGCGATGACAAATCGGCTTTTCGTTTTGCTTGTTTGCGATTTCGACCTGACTCGTACCGTTTTAGAATCCGCGAAATGCTTATCGGCTTACACGATTCGATTGGGTACGAGTCGATCTACTTCCTTTACGAAGAGCTAACCAAAATTTGGATTTCTTGTATAGCACGCTATGATATCCTTGTCGGATGCAAGAGGACTTTGTTGGAAGCCAGACTACGAATTTGATTGAGTGAAACGTTTCTATGTTTTTCCGTCGGGACCAATCGACGGAAAGGGATTTTAGAGTCGCGGAAAGACTGTTTGATAGAGTTTTTTGGAGGAGAATAGAGAATCGAAACTGGTCGAGAACTTGCGACGTCACGCGTTTCTTAAAGATACGATTTTTGTTTTCCGTAATGTTTGTGTGTTGGATAAGCGTTCGAATTTAAGACTTTATAAAAAGTTTCAAGAACGTATAGTACATGTAAAAAATATTTTTGCGGGAGTACAAGAGTGTTCGTTCCCATCTCCCCCCCCCCTTTTTTGGTGAGGGCGATAGCTGAACTCGTCGAGTTTCGACGAGCTGCCTATGTTCCTCTTGCGAGGATCAAGCCATCTCGTAGTTCTGTTTATATCGCGGATGCTATTACTCCACGATTTCCGGCGCCTCGACTGTCTTAGCTAAGTCGGTGGAAGCGTTTGGAGTTAGGTCATCCGTTCCGTCGGCGATGGACTCGAGGATTTTCTTGTCATCCTGAGTCGTGACCTTTTTGGACAAGTCTGAGTCGTCCTTTGCCGAGTTCTCGGAGATACTCGGATGCTTCTTAGTTCGCTTCGGGTTAGCCACTGGGGCGTTTCGATTGCTGCGCAATTTATGTTCAGCCAGAAAGCAGAGTCGCGACTGTTTTTGGCTTCCCCAGATTACCGCCGTTCCAGTTGGTGTCGGAAACTTGACGCCGAGATGGTAAGTGGACGGGACCGCCTTCATGGCGTTTATCCAAGGAGTTCCCATTATGGCGTTATAGATGGCCGGGTTATCCACTACCGCGAACTCGACGATCTTCGTGACTTCTTTTGCCATGACTGGGAGCCTGATTTTTCCGAGGGTCATGGATGTGACGCCCGAGAATCCAGTCAACGGTCTTGGTTCTGGGATGACTTCTCCGAGGGGGTATGTTCATCCTCTAGAGAGTATCGCGGAACATGATGTTGACCGTGCTTCCTGTGTCGATGAGGATGCGGCCGACTTCGAGATCTTGAATCACCAAGTCGATGACCAGAGGATCGTAGTGGGGTTTATCGAGTCCGGCCGTGTCCTGTTCCTCGAACACGATCGTGTGATTGGGAACGTCGTCTTCTGGACACCATCCGGGATTCGTTTCGGCCTTCCGCCCGTAGGCTTTGATTGACGAAACGGAATCCTGGTAGAAGTGTGATCCTCCGATGATCATGTTGATCATTTGGCGATTGTTGATGTTTCCCTCGCCGTCTTGCCTCCGTCCGCGTTTTTCGCCTGACTGAGTTCCGGGAGCGTTGTTTTTGGGCGTAGCCCCGTCGGTTTTCGGCGGACGGTCGGAATCTAGGAGCAGGTATTTTACACTTCTGACTGCCGCTAGCTCGCCGGCGAGCAGCTTTGCGATGAGTCTTGCGCCGAGGACTTTGCAGTTGGCGGTGGAGTGACCTCTCGTCTGATGGAACTCGCAGCTGGAGTTATCCTTGTACGAGTTCCGCGTCCATGTGTTTCCAGCAGTCTTTCCTTGTTCATAATTGACGGCGTAGTTATGCTCGCCTTGGACGTCTTCCCCCTCATGGTGGACATACTTGTCGTTACGAGAGGGTTTCTTCTTGCCGGACGCTTTCTGCGGTCCGTGCTTTTGCGCCATGACTTTCATCTCTTCTTCCATGATGATGAAATCCGACGCCTTGTGGAGAGTGTCCTGGATGGTGCGTGGCCTCTCCAAAGAAATCCACTTTCGGAATTTTGATTTGTACCAGAGGTTTTTTCTCAGGGCGTCGATGGCGACGTTGTCGCTGAGGCCTGTTACCCTGGACATTACGAGTTTGAACCTCCTTATGTAGTCGCGGAGCGGCTCGTCTTCCTTTTGAATCAGGCTCCAAAGGTCTACGTCAGAAGTTTCCCTGTCCATGAACATGGAAAATTGCTTCAGAAAGGCTGAAGCAAACTGGCAAAAACTTCCAATGGAGTTTCTTTTCAAGTGTGAGAACCACTCGAGCGCAGCACCTCTGAGGTTCTCGACGAATAGGAGACAGCAGCCGACGTCTTTTTCCCGCTCCGGAAGTTTAGACCTAGCCATTGCAATCTGAAAGGATTGCAGATGTGCCTTCGGGTCTGTGGTTTCGTCGTTGGTGGGAAGCTTTATTTTCCCAGGATCTGAGACTCGTGCGTCCGTGATTCGAGAGGTGAACGGAGTCTTCCTCGATTCTTCGAGGAGCAGGTCGATCTCAGGAGCAGTGCTGGTTGCGTGTTGATTCTGTGATTTTACCGCCTTCACCTCGGCTGCAGTCTTCGCGATGTATTCGCGTAAATCGTGGATCTCATTGGCGTTGTTTGCGCTCCTTTGTCTGCGTTGGCTGTGATAGGCCCGAGTCTAGTCTTCGGCCAGCCTCTCTTGCTCTGACCAGTAGAGGTCTTCTTCCTCTTTTGTCATCGGTTTTTCGAAGGCTGCCGCCAGTCGAGCTGACTGACTTCAGGTCCTCCTGTGGTGGATGTCGGCGTCTTCGTCGGACGGATCCGATTGATCGCTGATATCTAGGTTGATTCTTTCGACGTCGTCTCCTTTGTTTTCCCTCGCGGGAGGTGGAAGGTTATCCGTCGTTTTCTTCTGCCCCGCCGGAGTGGTATCGTCAGGAATGAGTTCCGGGGATTTTCTCGGGGCATCTTTTTCTTTGTCTCCGGAAGTTCCGAAGTCGAGCCTCTTGACACGCCTCACCTTGGTGGATCCGCGCGGGAGTTTGCTTTTCGCTGTTAAGGTACTGACCTGTTTAGCGAGTGAAGCCATTAGTTTCTCTTGTTCTTCCGACCGTTTCTGGGCGGTGACGAACAGTTCCTTCACCTGGTCCAGCATCGCGGTGTTTGCCTCGGCAGTGACCGTCGATACGTTTCCGGCGGGAGTCTTCTCAGCGTTGGCATCAGCGGCTGGTCCGTCGTGCGTTTGCTTGTCTTTTTCCGCGTTAGCAGACATGCTCAACTGGGCGTGCGTAGTTGCGAGAAAGATAATTCCGTGTATCCTCCTCCTTCTAGCGCCAAACTGTGGGAACCGAAATTCGCACTGTCGATTTTAGTTAAGTTTAAACGTAGGAAAACTAAGTTGACCTAGTTTTCCCCGAGGATCCCGGCTATCTGCTGGGCCACGCACGACAAAGTTAAGACATGCTAAGTTGAGAATAAATGCGTAAAATAAAGAGAGCAAAAAAGAAAGAATTTTATTTCCGAATTCGCGGAGAGCGTTGGAACAATAGGTCGAGATCGCGGCCGTAAGAGCTGTCGATTGTCGCTAGTCTCAAAACCCTAGATCTAACCTAATTGAGTCGCAGCTCGCTAAAAAAGAAATAAACGCCTAAGTTCTAAATTGCTCTGAGAGTAGTTTGCCTTCTGATTTTCGGATCCCCCTTCCTCTGCTCCTAGACTTGCTTATATACTCCCATATGACGGTCTATTCCTGATGGGCCGCCGCGAGCTGGGCTTTTTCCATTTTCGTCGGCTTTCGTATTTATCGGGAAAGTTGACATTTATCTTTTCGGAAACTTGATGTTTATCCTTTGAAAGTTTGACATTTATCTTGTTATGTGAAGATAATTGCAAGCTATCGTATCTCTCTTTTAGAAAATCGTAAATTGGTTATCCGATCATGTTTGGTCCCCTATGGGTCGTATCTCGGACTTCCGCTATCATTTACGATTTCTTTGAGAGAACGCTCCTACTCGGATATTGGATCTTTCGGAAGATCTTCGACTCTTTGCTGAGGCGAATGGTGTTTTTAGATAACCATCGCCGTTTTATACGAAGTTTTTCCATCCGTCGATGTCTTACGGGTTTTCCGAAGGCTAGGAGTAGAAAAAGGAGTTTTGTTTGCGGGATTCCAGAAAGTCGCAAAACTCGGATTTCTGGCGGTTTGAGAGCCTGGAACTTACGCACGAAGACTAGCCGTCCGATAACCCGAGCCAGCATGGCGCTAGGCGCCCGGCGCCTACGGCCAGCACGGGCGCTAGGCGCCCGGCGCGCCAGGCAGCACGGGCGCCCGGCGCCTACGGGCAGCACGGGCGCTAGGCGCCCGGCGCCTACGGGCAGCACGGGCGCTAGGCGCTCGACGCCTACGAGCAGCACGGGCGCTAGGCGCCCGTCGCCTACGGCCAGTGCGGGGTCAGTTGCTGGTTTCTTTCGGTTCGTGAGAGTTTTTGCGTTCTTTTGAATTTGCGGAGATTTTTATTCTGTGGAGAATGTTTCTAGTCGTTGATTTCGAAACGCCTTAACATTTTCCCGAGGTTTCTTGATTGAAACTTAGTCTCTTAAAGCTTCTCTAACGTCTTTCATGTTTTTTCCAAAACTTTCGGACATCGATTTTGTCTTGACCGATTTTGACCCCAACAAGTCCTCGTAAAACGGTCTTGCAAAACACATAGAGTATCAGTAAACATCGCAAGACATCCTGTCTGTCTAAGCAACTTCGCCACAGACAAAAGAGTGCAATTAAGGTTCGGGACATAAAGAACATTCAGTAATGTTAACTTTGCTGATAGTTTCAGACTACCACTCTTTGTAGCCATCACATAACTACCAACAGCAAAGTTTATAGGATACGGTATGATACTCTTAACATCAGTAAGCAGTGTGTTATCTCCTGTCATATGATGGGAGGCACCAGTATCAATTATCACTTCACCTGTTTGTACCGTACCATTCAGTTTGTCCGGTACAGGAATAGGCTTTTGTTGTTCCAGAAGTGCTGTTAAGGAAGCCCATTGCTCTGCACTTATTTGTGGGACTCCTCCACTCTGGTTATTTGTAGATGTCGTAGCAGTAACTGCTGAAGCCTGGGTCGCATTTCCTCTCGATGCTCCATTGAATCTGCTTCCACGACCTCTATCTCTACCTCATCTTCCTCCTGCTTGATTTCTCTCAGTAAACCACTCAGGGAAACCAATCAGCTGCCAACACTCCTTTTTTCATGTCCTGTCCTTCCACAGTTATTACACACAACCGAACTCCGACGACCTCCTACTGCAGTTTCTTCTCCACCACGCTGATCTCCTCTGCTAAAGAAACCAACCGGAGTTTCTTTCGGTTCAAGATGAGATCCACTGATCCTCTTCTCTTCACGAACAACTCTCTGATACACAGAACTAAGGTCTGGTAAACTCTCCATTCCAATAATGTTTGTACAGACGTTAACATACCTCGTCTCGTCCAAACCCATAAGGAACTGGTACACCTTCTCCTCCTCATACGCCTTTGCATACACGTCAGACCCATCACACTTACACGTCGGAAGTGGTTGGCAGTTAAGCAACTCCTCCCACTTATGTGACAACTTCCCATAATAGTTCATGACAGAGGACCCATCTTGCTTACTCGAAGCCAGCTCCGCTTTAAGATGATAGACACGAACTGTGCTTCCCACAGAGAACCTCTTCTTCAGCTCGCTCCACATCTTGAATGCATCAGGTGAGAAAGGAACCGTCGATCGTATAGCTGGAGAGATAGACGCTCTAATCCAACCGACGATCATCAAATTAGCAGGTCTCCACATCTCTGCCTCCACCGGCTTGTCCGTCTCTGATGGCATCTTCAAGCTACCGTTGATGAAGCCAACATTACATTTTGCTCTCAGAGCGTTCTCCAACTCCGAAGCCCACTCTGTGTAATTATCTCCATTCAAAACCACCGGAGATATCGCCGTACCAGGATTATCAGAAGGAGCAAGATAGTATGGAGACATCTTCACATAAGCTACCGCACCCGCCGTAGTTACAAGTTCTCCACTCATGTTTTCACAATCTCTTGATTAGACACAGAAAAGAACGAAAAATATTTTTGGTGGCTCTGATACCATGTAAATCAAGAGATATGAGGAAGAATACTTATTATTCACATCATCACCCTAACGTGATATATATACAACGAGATGGAGGAGACCAGTATAACAACTTAGGCCTTATCATAATCTTACGTGATCTCCTCTTTGTAGTTATCTATAATATATATTACATATACAATATTATGTTGGTTCTAGAACTATCTAGAACCCTCCTTAACAATATATTACATATACAATATTATGTTGGTTCTAGAACTATCTAGAACCCTCCTTAACAATAAGGCCATGCCATTTATGACAATCTTTGACCAAAAAAAATAAGAAAACACACATTAAGTGTCTGGCTTGGTGAAGAAGCTTGGGAAATCCCATATAAAACCCCTTGAGCTCTCATTTTTCACATAACTCAGAAAACAAGTTTAATTAGAGAAAAGTTAGAGAGCAGAAACGAGGTTGTAAAGAGAGAAGTCTGAGAAGAGGGATCCAGCGAGGAGGAGCTAAGGAGTTCATCGCTTGAAAACACTACGAAATTCAGAGTCTTCGAATCCTTTAGATTCAGCTAAGGTGAAGGCGTGATTCATGGCAACTTAGTAATATATTTTGGTCATAGTTGGTTTGTTTGGAAGAATCTTATGTGTTAGGGGAATTGTTTATGAAAAGTTTGTTCTTCTTTTTTCTAGATGATTCTCAAAGATAAATAATATTCTTGCATTCTTACAATAATTGCATGTTAGATTGTGTGTTATGATTATATGTTTATGTGAACGAACGTAAAATTGGTCTAGAATAGAATTGGACGTTAAGTTAAAAAAAAGATATTGAAATTGATTAAGGATGATATTAACCAAGGAAAGAACAGTACAGTAGAAAATGAAGTTAAATAATGAAGGTACATGACTAAGCAATAAAATTAAATAAGAAAAGTATATTTTGGATTCGGCCGTAAAGCTATTATGGTTTCCCCGTACTTTCGGGTCGCATATTGGTTTCGACCGCAGGTTTGGCTACATGCCGTAATGGACTGACAGGTCAAAGGTGCGGCTACAGTCACAGGTTTGCCCAAGGCTAAGGTAGGGCTACGGCCTCATGTACGGCTATGACCGCATGTACGGCTACAGCCACAGGTTTGGCTACGGCCGCATGTACGCTACGGCCGCAGGTTTGGATATGGCTGCGGTTGATGTACCTTCGGTTTTGAATGTTAGAAAGTGCTAAAGTAGGTAATGATATAATCAGATGTTAGGTTGTTAGTTGTGAACTCATGAAAACAGATAAGTAATAGGAAATAGCTAAATAAGAAATGATGAAAACATATTTCTAGGATGATATAACAGGATTGTTAGAATGGAACGGGCAATTTGATTGCTTGATTAGTGAATTGTACGTGGGCAATTTTGAGCGCGAGGCTTTAAAGATATTTTGAACTTGGATTATTACGTTTCGGAGTTTATAAAGATATTCTTCTTGCATACTAAAAGATGTTCAGTATTTACTATTTAGTCTCGTATTTTATAAAGATATTCTTCTTGCATACTAAAAGATGTTCAGTATTTACTATTTAGTCTTGTATTTTATCGATAACTTCCCTTAGTCTATTGAGAGTGTATGCATGTACAGGGGCGGATTTAGAACATATTTTAACCGGAGTCACAATGTCACTTATAACTAAAGTCACTTATAAAAGAAAATTTTTAAAAGACAAATACCTTACAAATTAATCCTACGTGATTCCATTTTTTGGAATCTTTTTATCACAGCGTCATTTGTTACTTTTGCAAACAATTCTTTCTCAACAAAACAAACAACACAATCATTTAAAAATTGATCATTTATCCGGTTCCGCAAGCTAGTCTTCACAATCTTCATCGCAGAAAAAACATCTCTCAACTGTAGCAGTGGCAACTGGTAAAGTCAAAACTAGCTTTAAAAGCCGATAAATCTGAGGATGTGAAAGATGTTTATTTGTCTCCACCATCATACATGCAAGCTCTCCAAGATCCTTCAAAGTAGAAAATCTTTTATCTTCACGGATGTTATCAATATAGAGACCAAGTTGATGTTCAAGAGTCATCCGCTCCATATGACTAAAATCCTCAGGATAAAACTCAGATAATCTCATAACTTTCAAGTGATCGAACTCACGAAATGAATCATTGGGGCTCAAAGAAGCAATGCAACCAAGTAGTTCAGTGTTTACCTCATCAAAGCGGTCATTAAACTCTTGAATTTGCATATCCAATAAAGTGTAAAAGCATTTCACCTTGTAATGATGCAAATTGGTTATATTGCTTCTTTTTCTTGAACTCTTCGAATTAAACTCATCATCCATGACCAGCAACTCAATCTTGTAATTCTCACAGAAGGAAAAAACTTTGTTGATCAGAGATTCCCATCCATTTTCCCTGAGCTTATACAATTGTTGCTTGGTGGATTTCACAAAGGCATTGCATTCAGGATATCCAAGTCTTTCCTTTGAAGAGCTTTCGATAAGCTATTTGTTATCCCAAGAAGAAGCAGCATTAACTGTAAGTAGAACACAAATTCAAAGGTGTGGAAGTAGTTGAGAAGACCATTAGCTTGTCGTCTTTTGTTACCATCACTCCCATCACTTTCGACATACTCAAGTACTTTAATGATTGAAGAAAACAAATCAACCAACCGCAGCAATGTCTTGTAGTGAGAACCCCAACGAGTTTTACCGGGTCTTTGAAATGAAACCTCTTGGTTTAATCCCTTTCCTGTCTTAATTTCACCTTTCTTAGTTCTTTCCTCTATTTTTTTCCGATAATCTTCTCGAACCTTATCTTTCCTCTTACAAGAAGCTCCAACCACATTTAACAAGACAGCAAGCTTATCAAAGAAATCCCCAACTCCATAATGCTTTTGAGCAACAGCCACGACGACTAATTGGAGCTGATGAGCAAAACAATGAACATAATATGCAGAACTGCATTCTCTCTGAATCAAAGATCTCAATCCGTTGAATTCACCCTTCATATTACTCGCTCCATCATAACCTTGTCCTCTTAACTTTTTCATACTCAGTCCATGTTTAGCAAACAATGAATCAACAACA